>JAOPSE010000009.1:150296050-150537676 GCA_029449295.1 Zea luxurians | reverse complement strand
CCCAGTCAGTGAGTTGGAAAAATTAGAAAATAAATATAGTAATGAATTTTTAATGTAGAAATAAATGGTAGAATTGGTTTAACTTATAGAAAATTCATATAAAGTCCAAATTAGCCTATTCTAGTTCCTATAATTTTGTAATATTATTAGTTATCATTTATTGCCACTGTTTTGACATAAAAGTCACATTAAGATTGTTATCTTAATTAATCATGTACAAAGCACATAGAATCTTTGGAAATCCATAACTTAAAATCTATAACTCCAAATTAATAACTCCTGTTCCGGTGATCTTATTTCAATATGTAGATTATTTAATATGTATTTTACATATATGTTTGGTGTAATGTTAATTTTTGCCTATACACTGTTTGTTTGTATTGCTACGACTAGCGCGAGGTCACGAGTTATCTGAAAAGCAAGTTGATACCTAGAATCTCAAGTCCCAGGCAAGTTGTGCCCTTGATCACTTCTTTTTACCCAGCCATGTTCTGATTAATCATAATGATCTTCGTAGGTTAATTTTGATGGGACCCAATAGGTTACCCTAGTTTGTCTATCTTTATACCTTGTTTATCACTGAACTTTTTGGGTAGTACTTGCTAGTGCTTTATGTGGAAGGGTATGAAGATACATTATTCATGATCACATTTTTATTATCTTTTTATTATTAGTGTTCATGATAAGATCATTATGTTAATTGGAACATGGAGCGACCACCCGGGAAAACAGTGCTACCACAAGGGTTTAATGGGACGCCCTTGGCTGATTAATTAGGAAAGCTAGTGGAAGACTACCTTACCCGAAAGGGGCAAGGGCAGTAGGGGAGTGGTCAGTGTAGGGAGGCCCTTGGGATGATTTTGTTGTGATGGCGGTCATGCGAGGGGTCCCTGCATTGGAGCTTCCTATAAACTGTAGCGGGTTTTCTGAAGCTAGTGGAACTTTGTAAAGGCCTCGTAGTGTTACCCTGCCTCGCCTACTCGGTAGAGGTGTATGGGAAGTCGCGATCCCTTGGTAGATGGGTAACATGACTTGTGGGTAAAGATGCGCAACCTCTGCAGAGTGTAAAACTGGTATATCAGCCGTGCTCACGGTCATGAGCAGCTTGGACCCTCACATGATTAATTTATGGAACTAAATTCAAATTTGTCATATGCATTACATCGCAGGTGATGTTGTTACTTTTGTTCTACTACTTAATTGGTTTGGTATTTACTTACACTTAGTTATTGCTAATAAAATTTTGACCAACTTTAAAAGCAATGCTCATCTTCAACCATCCTCTTTGGTAAGCCTTACACTTCATGAGCTCCCACCTTTGGCGAGTTCATGCACATTATTCCTCATAACTTGTTGAGCTATGAACGTATGTGAGCTCACTCTTGCTGTCTCACACCCCCCACAGGTCAAGAACAGGTACCATAGGATGAGGCGCATGGAGGATGCTGTGACGAGTTCGTGAGAGGTCTAGGCCGTCGTCTCCCAGTCAACTTTGGGTTGCTGGACTGTTGTCTCCTTATAATGTAATTATCTATTTATTTTGTATAGAACTTCTATTATATAGTAAAGATGTGACATTCGATCCTGTGCCATGATTCATCATATGTGTGAGACTTGGTCTCAGCACACCTGGTGATTATGTTCGCGCCCGGGTCTTGGTGCCCTGAAACCTGGGTGTGACATCACAAGTGCAAAGGACGGATGGAACTAGCAGAATGGCAGTACCGTAAATATTTTACTAGCGAGGCCAAAAAAGGCACTAGTAGGAATCACAGGTGATTTTGTTTTTCTTTTTGTATGATTTTTTGATATTTTTCACAGCACAAGGAGCAACAAACTAGGAGCTACACGAAGTTTCACCTAAAACAGAGTTCAGATGTGGTCTACAGAAAATCAGGAAGGTCTCTGAATAGCGTGCGAGAACTTTGACGAAATTTTTTCTTTATTTTCCTGAATTTTTTTGACAATTTTGTCGAAACCCAAACAGACCGAAGGTATGTTTAAAACGACCGAGATGAGACAACCGCTTTGTATCCTTTCTCCTTCGTTTTCTTTTTTTGTTTCTATTTTTTTTTGACGTAACCGAAGGAGAAAAAACAAGGAAGCGGTGTTGACTCGGTTTGTTTTTTTCTTTTTTTTTACGTAACCGAAGGAGAAAAATAAGGAAGCGGCGTTGACTTGGTTTGTTGCGTTGACTCGGTTTGATGTAACCGAAGGAGAGAAACAAGGAAGATGGTTGCGGCGCGCTAGGATTTGATGTAACCGAAGGACAAAAACAAGGAAGATGCTTGCGGCGCGCTAGGGTTTGATGTAACCGAAGGAGAAAAACAAGGAAGAAAGAAGGATGGTGAGAAAAAAAAACACAATGCGACCATCAACAAATAACGCGAAAGCACACAAATTCAACAATGCAGATTATTGAAAGAAGGTGTGAGGCTCAAAAGGGTGCTGGTATAAGGTCTAACCTGAATTTTTATGTGGTTTTGTGGACTGTAGGAGAAAAAAAACACTCGATAAACTCACCGATCAACCTGGAAATCTGATACCACTTGATAGAGCTGGAGTGCCCGATCTTTCGGTGAGTGGAGATAATTCCGATTTGGTGGAAGTAGACCCTCACAATCCGACTACGACGAGCGATCCCGAAGCGCCAATGCAATCGTTGAACCAACTTCTAATGGTTACCGACCTTGCTGATGCGAGATCGGCCTGATCACGAAGATCGTTTCTTGTGCGCAATCGAAGAACGAACAAGAAAAAGATGCGAGCAATCTGAATATCACTCAAGGTGGAGTTCTGAATCACAGAGGACATCACGTATTTGTGCGTGTTCTGGGGTAGCTAAAGCTAGATGTAAAACAAAACTCGTCGAACAAAGGAGGCGCAGCTCCTATATAAATAGAGACAGGGGGCGCAACCCCTAGGGGCGGCCAACCCTAGGTCGTCCACTATGGGCCGTAGTTGGGCTGGTCGTCTATTCTTCTGGGCCCTCATTCTTCAGTAGCATGACGAAGTTAAGATCTCTGGCACGGGCCTGAGTGATTGGCCCAGCTAATGAAGGAAGTGGCGCTTGATGTGGAGGTGCTGCTGGTGTAGTCGTACTCATAGTGATGTCCTCATCAACTATGTTATATCTTGGTTAGTGTAAATCATATGAGAGATTATTCTATTATTAATTAACTAGGTGAGTGCCCATGTGTTGCAACGGAACCGTATAATAATACGATAACTTATGTACATATGTGTTATATTGTAATGAGAAAATATTTCGGAATCCATTTGTGATCCTATCCATAAATTTTGTTATTTTAATCTAATAACATACATCTATTCCATGCTACAGATTTTTCTTCTTCTTCTTCGTTTATCCGACCATGGTGCGCTTCCAGACCCGTTGCCTCACCGTTTTGCAAAGAGTAAAAAAAAGTCATTACTCACATCAGTGCAGCTAGCAACGAAGGCCATGCACTGCCACAGGGGTCGACAAGACCATGTCATACCTTGTGCCAGCTTGTTCTGGGTGGAACACCATTGCTTCGAAGCCTTTCTGTACGCCGCAAGGATTTTCTCCATCTGGTTCATCGTCAAGATCAATGTTGTTACTCACATAAGTTTGCTAAGGCATGATTAACACAACATAACAGACTTGCATAAAAACCATAGGAAACAAGATGCCACGGACAAAAGGAAAAAGCATAAATTCAATTGCAACTAGACTAATCTGTGATGCGAAGTCGTAAATGTTTGCACAGATCAAGCATTGTTAATTAATGAGAGAATATGACATATTTACTAAGACACAGGGTTTAGACACAGCCTATTGTATCACACTATGTCTTATGCTTGGAGTATCGTGTCACGGTGTCACTGTTGTACATGCCTTATATAACAAATAGATTCTATTTAAAAGCTGCTACATCGGTTCTTGAATATTTGTCGCATGCTCATGAACATTGGGGCTGTCTATCAGAAGCAGAAGATTTTGGTGTCGTTCAGCAGTTCAGGTAGATATGCCGAATGTTATCCAGTCTTTCTGGTATAGTGCAGATGGTTTGCCAAGCCAGTACTGTGTACTTATCTTTTTCTTGTTGAGAGGCTACACGATTACTCTCCATGTCTTGATTAAATAAACCAGTACGGTAATAACTACAAGTCTGACAGTGTCTGCTAGTACATTGCAACAAGAGAAGGAAAGAAATGGACGTCACATACAATGCACCTATTGACCTATAGCTTGGAGCTAATGCGTCGCGACGCTAGCTTGGCCAGGTCCCTGCGTAAAATCTTGCCCCGCCGCGTTCTTCGGTATCGAATCCACTAGGAAAACATGGTGGATCCACTTGTAGTGTGCGACCTGCATGACGACGAGTGGTTATTATCATAGCTGACGAAGCGACTCAACAGAAGAAGAAGAAGAAGAAGCAGCAGCAGCAACATTGAGCTGTGTTGTGTTGTGTTGGCTGTTGAGCCAGCGGCCAAATTAAACAAACCTGTTTGGCGATGAAGTCTTTGATGTGTGAATCCTGCAAGTGGTGGCTTGCTGGACTAATCTGCTGTTGAGATTGTAGCCATGGCTATAGATGTCACTTGTTGATTCTATCATTCGCCTCAGGTAGCGGTGAATCCTTTACATACTGCCTTAGTCATCAATCACAGTAAAGTTCAGGTTAGTGATATCGCCTAAAAGGAATTAAAGCATGAGCAAAGCAATTTAAAATTATTTTCCACCCCCAAATTATTCAGATCCTGAATCATATTGCAGCTAGTGATGGAGGATCTAGATGAGAACGAATAGGTAGTTATGCTATAAACAGTGCCAGACATATTGCAGCTAGTTATGGTATTTAAGTGTTCCATTGCTTAATGGTTTAGCTGGGAACGAATAGGCAGTAATGATGAGGACATCAACACCAACACGAGCACATCTACACCAGCAACACCTTCTCCAGCCCAGGCACCATCTTCCCCAGTCCAGGCGCCACCCCTTCCACCTGGGCCAGTGACTCGGGCCCGTGCAAGAGAATTGAACTACATCATGTTGTTAAAGAACGAAGGCCCAGAAGAATAGACGACCAGCCCAATTGCGGCCCATAATGGACGACCTAGGGTTGGCCGCCCCTAGGGGCTGCACCCCCTCTCTATTTATACAGGAGCTGCGCCTCCTTTATTTTCGGAGTTTTGTTTTAGATCTAGCTTTAGCTACTCTCGAGCACGCGCAAATCTGCGCTGTCTTCGTGTATTCAGAACTCCACCCTCGAGTAATAGATTAGATTGCTCGCATCTTTTTCTTGTTCGTTCTTCGATTGCGCACAGGAAACGATCTTCGTGATCAGGCCGATCTCGCATCAGCAAGGTCGGTAACCACAGGGAGTTGGTTCAGCGATTGCATTGGCGCCTCGGGCTTGCTCGTCGTAGTCGGATCGCAAGGGTCATCTTCCGCCAAATCGGAATTATCTCTACTCGCCGAAAGATCGGGCACCTCAGCTACATCAATTGGTATCAGATTTCCAGGTTGATCGGTGAGTTTATCGAGTGTTTTTTTCCTACAGTCCACAAAACCACATAAAAATTCAGGTTAGACCTTATCCCAGCACCCTTTTGAGCCTCGCACTTTCTTTCAATAATCTGCATTGTTGAATTTGTGTGCTTTCGCGTCATTTGTTGCTGGTTGCATTGTGTTCTTCCACCATTCAAATCCTAGCGCCGCCACCATCTCCCCTTTGATCACGCCACAAACCGAGTCAACATTGTTTCCTTGTTTTTCTCCTTCGGTTGCGTCAAAAAAAAACAGAAAAAAACAAACCGAGTCAACGGCCGTTTCCTTGTTTTTCTCCTTCGGTTACGAAAAAAAACAAAAAAAAAAACGACGTCAACATCGTTTCCTTGTATTTCTCCTTCGGTTACGTCAAAAAAAAACAGAAACAAAAAAAAAACAACGAAGGAGATAGGATACGGTTGTTTCATCCCGGTCGTTTGAAAACATAACTTGAGCTACTTTCCTTAAACCGGGCATAACTTTTCACTCGGGTGTCCGAAAAATCTGAAATTTTTACAGGAGCTAGTTGACACCATTCTGAGGCCGGCCAAACTCACCTTCGGTCTGTTTGGGTTCGACAAAATTGTCAAAAAATTCAGGAAAATAAAGAAAAAAAATCCGTCAAAGTTCTCGCACGCTTTCAGAGAACTTCCTGATTTTCTGTAGACCACATTTGAACTCTGTTTTAGGTGAAACTTCGTGTAGCTCCTATTTTGTTGCTTCTTGTGCTGAGAAAAATATCAAAAAAATCATACAAAAAAAGAAAAACAAAATCACTTGTGATTCCTACTAGTGGCCTCGCTAGTACAATATTTACGGTACTGCCATTCTGCTAGTTCCATCCGTCCTTTGCACTTGTGGCCAGCAATATAGTTTCGTGTTTTGCACTATAATTCAACTTTGCATTATTGTTGGTCGTGCTAATCCTTGACTTGAGTGCAGCCTACCCAGAACTCCACATATTTCTACGACGAGTAGGTTTCTGTTTCTCCAGGCAATCGCTCATCCAATCTTTCACCGGTTCCACCTGTTGGTTGCAGTTCACCACTGTGGCTTGGTAAGAACGGATAAGAATTTGATAACAGCACTAGTGTAAGCGCCTTGTGAGCAGTACACCCCAGTTTTTGTCGTTTTTTTTTGGTGTTTTGGTGTTTGCGCTAACTATGGCAGGAGCACATGACACGGTGGATGCCCAGTTGCTGGAAGTAAAGGGACAAGTTGATGGACTTGCTGATGACATTAGGACGATGCATGAACGGCTTGATTCAACGGTCACTTCGACGACCGAGCGTTTCAACTAGCTTGACCTTGCTCAAACGGCGACTCGCACCACACTCGACACCATCCTGGCACGCCTTGATGCGTTGACCACAAAGATGGAGCAGGACTACGGCGGTGACACTGAGTGGGACGATGGAGATCGCCGTGGTCGTGCACGCCGTGTGGTTCGTCATCCCCCTAATGACTTATTTTCTAAGATTAAATTTAAAATTCCACCTTTTAATGGCAAATATGATCCTGCTGCATATCTTGATTGGGAGTTAGAGGTTGAACAAAAATTTTCATGCCATGATATTGCTGCACATTCTCAGGTTAAAGCTGCTATTAGTGAATTTACTGATTTTGCTTTAATTTGGTGGCGTGAGTTTAAAATAAAACATCCCACTACCATTCCAACCACTTGGGATCAGTTGAAAGCTGCGATGCGACATCGATTTGTGCCTTCGTATTATGCTCGTGATTTGCTTAATAAAATGCAGCGTTTTCAGCAAGGTTCTCAATCTGTTGAGGACTATTTCCAGGAGTTACAAAAAGGTATGATTCGTTCTGGGATATTGGAGGACAACGACGCTGCTATGGCACGTTTTCGTGGTGGTTTAAACTGCGAAATCCAAGATATACTTGATTATAAGGAATATTATGATATGACTTCTTTATTTGAATATGCTTGCAAAGCTGAACGTGAAGTGCAGGGACGCCGCTGGAAGCCATATTCTAACCCTTTTGCAGGACGAAGCTCGACATCCACCTCAGCACCAGTTCCCCCTGCGCCATCCACGTCCACCACTACTCCACGCGAGAAGACGACCAAACCAGCCAGTACTGCCCCACCCACAGGTCGTACACGGGATATTCAGTGTCATCGCTGTAGAGGATTTGGCCATGTGATTCGGGACTGCCCAAACAAGCGCACTTTACTCATTCGTGACGATGGTGAGTACTCTTCCGCTTGTGATTCTGAAGAAATTGAACATGCACTACTTGCCACTGACCATGCAGCTAAGGCGGAGGTACATGTCAACCCGGGCGACGCTGATAGGTATGAAAGTCTTGTTGTGCAGCGTGTTCTCAGCACACAGGTCGATTTGCCCGAGAAGAATCAGCGACACACTCTGTTCCATACAAAGGGTGTTGTGCAGGAGCGGTCAATTCGCATCATTATCGACAGCGGCAGTTGCAACAATTTGGCGAGTACCATGCTGGTCGAAAAGTTGTCGTTACCCACTCGTAAGCATCCAAACCCATATCACATTCAATGGCTTAATGATGGTGGTAAAATAAAAATCACGCGTTCCGTGCGAGTTCCTTTCTCCATGGGTGCTTATTTTGATTTTGTTGATTGTGATGTTATTCCCATGGAAGCATGCTCTTTGTTACTTGGTCGACCTTGGCAATATGATACTGATAGCTTGCATCATGGTCGTTCGAATCATTATTCTTTCATTTTTAAGGGTCAGAAAATAATTATACATCCAATGACACCTGAACAAATTGTTAAAGATGATCTTGCCCGAGCTGCTATAACTGCTAAACAACTTGATCCATCGCCCTCTGTTCCTTCTGAAATTAAGTTGAAGGCTCCTGTTTTACTTGCTACACGTGCTGATTTTGATGATCTACACGGTGCTCATTTGCCATGCTATGCACTTGTATGCTCTAGTGTCCTCATTTCACTTGATGATGCACCATCTTTGGCTATTCCCCCTATGGTTGCTAACCTTTTGCAGGAGTACGCTGATGTCTTTCCCAAAGACTTACCACCGGGTCTCCCACCGCTTCGTGGCATTGAGCACCAGATCGACCTCATTCCCGGTGCACAGCTTCCGAACCGCGCACCATACCGTACAAATCCGGATGAGACGAAGGAGATTCAGCGCCAGGTACAGGCGTTGCTTGACAAAGGATACATTCGTGAGTCTCTTAGCCCTTGCTCTGTTCCTGTGTTACTTGTTCCCAAGAAGGATGGGTCATGGCGTATGTGTGTAGACTGTCGTGCTATTAATAACATCACTATTCGTTATCGCTATCCTATACCACGCCTTGACGATATGCTAGATGAGCTTAGTGGTGCCATTATTTTCACTAAGATTGATTTGCATAGTGGTTACTACCAGATTAGAATGAAACTGGGTGATGAATGGAAAACAGCCTTCAAAACGAAATTTGGTTTATATGAATGGTTGGTTATGCCGTTTGGATTGACTAATGCTCCCAGCACTTTTATGCGAGTGATGAATGAAGTTCTGAGGCCCTTCATAGGATTGTTTGTGGTTGTTTATTTCGATGATATCCTTATTTACAGCAAATCTAAGAAAGAGCATTTGGAACATTTAAGTGCTGTTTTTGATGCATTGCGTGCCGCCCAGTTATTCGCTAACATGGAAAAATGCATCTTTTGCACATGACGTGTCTCGTTTCTTGGTTATGTTGTTACTCCACAGGGCATTGAGGTGGATAGCAGCAAGATTGCTGCCATTCGGGAGTGGCCTACACCGACGACGGTCACACAAATTCGGAGCTTTCTTGGACTTGCCGGTTTCTACCGCAGATTTGTTCGTGATTTTAGCTCCATTGCAGCGCCTCTACATGAGCTTACAAAGAAAGATGTGCCGTTTGCTTGGAGTGATTCGCAGGAGGAAGCGTTCAGCACTTTGAAAGATAAGTTAACCCAAGCTCCCCTATTGCAATTGCCTGATTCTAATAAAGTATTTGAGCATGAATGCGATGCTAGCGGTATTGGGCTAGGTGCTGTTTTATTACAAGAAGGAAAACCAGTTGCTTATTTTAGTGAAAAATTAAGCGGTGCTAGTCTGAAATATTCTACTTATGATAAGGAGCTTTACGCGTTAGTGCGCACTTTACATACATGGCAGCACTATCTTTGGCATCGTGAGTTCATAATTCATTCTGATCATGAGGCTTTAAAACATATTCGTACCCAAACAAATCTGAACCGTCGTCATGCTAAATGGGTAGAATTCATTGAGTCTTTTCCTTACATTATTAAACACAAGAACGGGAAGGACAATGTTATTGCTGATGCTTTGTCTCGTCGCTATACCATGCTGTCACAGTTAGATTTTAAAATCTTTGGTTTGCACACTGTAAAAGATCAATATGTTGACGATGCTGATTTTAAAGATGCTTTCGGCCATTGTATTAATGGGAAACCATGGGGCAAATTTCACATACAGGATGGGTTTCTGTTTCGCGCTAACAAGCTGTGTGTTCCAGCTAGCTCGGTTCGTCTTTTGTTGTTACAGGAAGCACATGGAGGTGGTCTCATGGGGCACTTTGGCGTCTACAAGACACATGAGGTGTTGGCTGCCCACTTCTTTTGGCCTCGGATGCGCGCTGATGTTGAGCGCCTTGTTGCACGCTGCACTACTTGTCAGAAAGCTAAGTCACGGTTGAACAACCATGGTTTGTATATGCCTTTGCCTGTTCCTACTTCCCCTTGGATTGATATTTCGATGGATTTTGTTTTGGGATTGCCTAGAACTAAGAAGGGGAGGGATAGCATTTTTGTGGTTGTTGATCGATTCTCCAAAATGGCTCATTTCATACCTTGTCATAAGACTGATGATGCTAGCAATGTTGCTGAATTGTTTTTTAGAGAGATTATTCGTTTGCACGGTATTCCCAATACAATAGACTCGGATCGTGATGCCAAGTTTCTGAGTCATTTTTGGAGATCTCTGTGGAATAAATTAGGAACTAAATTGCTGTTTAGCACCACTTGTCACCCTCAGACTGATGGTCAAACTGAAGTAGTTAATCGAACTTTGTCTACCATGGTTAGGGCTGTTTTAGACAAAAATTTGAAACGTTGGGAGGATTGCTTACCTCATGTTGAGTTTGCTTATAATCATGCAACACATTCTTCTACAAAGATGTGCCCTTTTCAAATTGTTTATGGTTACATTCCTAGGGCGCCTATTGCTTTGTTTTCGCTTGATGCTACGGACGCCCCACACATAGATGCTCTTGCACATGTTGAACAAATGATTAATCTCCATGAACAAACTCAACAAAACATTGCTGCTGCTAATGCTAAATATCAGATTACTGGTAGTAAAGGCCGGAAACTAGTTACTTTTGAACCTGGTGATATGGTTTGGTTGCATTTGAGAAAGGATCGTTTTCCTACTTTGCGCCGTTCTAAATTGATGCCTCGTGCTGCTGGTCCTTTTAAGGTACTAACCAAGATTAATGATAATGCTTATATCCTTGACCTGCCTGCGGAGTTTGGTGTTTCCACTAGTTTTAATGTTGCAGATTTAAAACCGTATGCGGGAGAAGATGAGGAGTTGCCGTCGAGGACGACTTCAGTTCAAGAAGGGGAGGATGATGAGGACATCAACACCAACACGAGCACATCTACACCAGCAGCACCTTCTCCAGCCCAGGCACCATCTTCCCCAGTCCAGGCGCCACCCCTTCCACCTGGGTCAGTGACTCGGGCCCGTGCAAGAGAATTGAACTACATCATGTTGTTAAAGAACGAAGGCCCAGAAGAATAGACGACCAGCCCAATTGCGGCCCATAATGGACGACCTAGGGTTGGCCGCCCCTAGGGGCTGCGCCCCCTCTCTATTTATACAGGAGCTGCGCCTCCTTTATTTTCGGAGTTTTGTTTTAGATCTAGCTTTAGCTACTCTCGAGCACGCGCAAATCTGCGCTGTCTTCGTGTATTCAGAACTCCACCCTCGAGTAATAGATTAGATTGCTCGCATCTTTTTCTTGTTTGTTCTTCGATTGCGCACAGGAAACGATCTTCGTGATCAGGCCGATCTCGCATCAGCAAGGTCGGTAACCACAGGGAGTTGGTTCAGCGATTGCATTGGCGCCTCGGGCTTGCTCGTCGTAGTCGGATCGCAAGGGTCATCTTCCGCCAAATCGGAATTATCTCTACTCGCCGAAAGATCGGGCACCTCAGCTACATCAAGTAATGTCAGATATATCTAAACTGACATTTTAGATGTACATGTTAATAGAAAAAATATCTACATTTTATTCCACTGATTCATTTCAACAGCAGGCTTGAGCACCTATAAGTCTCGGCGCGGCCTCCGCTTGGATCAACACGCATGTGAAGAGATAAATCAAAGCCTCTAGAACTGCAAGGTGAAGATATCCAAGATGAATATATCCAAATGGCCATAAACAGTGCCAAAGAACCGGATGCCATTGATGAGGAAGGTCACTCAGACCAAGGAAGGGATGATTCAGCTATAGATTGTAATGCTTAATATATATGGTTTTATAAGTACACAATCATGTTAAGATGTAAGCAAAACACTGGTATATAAGTTCTATTGTATCGTTCTTAAACTCTGAAACCATAGAAATTTCTCTTCCGAAGATAGAGCACAACATGCCAAAATGAAACTGACCTGAAGGCAGACTGAGCAGTAGCTGCTATGAGCTACCAAAGCATACAACTGAAAAGAAATGTACATCGTGTTGAGACTGAACTAAAAGAAGCAAAACTGGTATTTCTCCCTTTTCCCTTTCTTAATAATACTTACATTTAGACTAACATTAAAGGTTAGGTCCCGAGACAAGCACCAAGTAGAATACTCACATCTTTCTAGCTATGGTCAAAAAAATGAATGCAGCTGCTCTAGCTTCAGCAAGGATCAACATTCGACCAATAAAGCATACTATGTTAGAAGTAAAAGAAAACAATCATGAATTAATACTATGACCCTATCATTATAAAATGTCAAGTGTATTGGATGAAACATTTTTGGGTTGCAGAAATAGTGATAACCTTATTGCCTCTGCTACCGTTGTTCTATAAAAATTAAGATCGGCGTTCAGAGTAGCATATAATCAAAATTTATTGGTTCACATGTTCAGGTACTAATAAAAGCCCATCTGGATTTAATGTTTAGCATAATTCCAAGTACTATGTATGTGCCTGTGCGTTGCCGCGTGAGTTAAAAATTAGTATAAAATATAGATATAGAATGATAAATATCGCTGTGATATGCACCGCAAAAGAACAATTAGGAACAGTTAACACATTGGCATGTAGCAGGTAGCAATACACATAAATTAAATGAAAGATTCAAGCTCCATTTTTATTACTGACAAACAAATACCTAGGATATATAACGTTTGTTTTCTCAGTTCCATTCATGTGATCCTTGAGAAGTTGAGGACGATGATACTCCAATCTCCATCAGTATAAGTTCCTTGGCACCCTCTTTGGTCACCTTTGTTCGCTCAAACTCTAACTCCATTTATGTTATTGGCTGGCACGAGGGTTCTCTCTCTGCTTTTGCAAGACCTTTAAAATATGGATCAGCCAGTGCCTGATTGTACATCAATGGCAACAGAAACATCACTTGTGAATTTTAAGGTATAATAATGGTTGTTTTTCCTCATGCTACTCAAGTACCTCCTTGCCCTCTCATTCCGAACATATAGTAGCAAAAGGATCAATGCTTGCCATTTGGAACAATTTAGTTGAACATTAAGCATGAATGAGAAAGCATACTCTAGGAACTGTATGAGTACCCAGGAGATCAGTCATCAAATCCAACTGGGGGACCACATTTTTTCCAAGGAAACAAAGGCTTCCGAGTTAAAATCTTCGCAAAAATGCAGACGGTGAATACTGCACAGAACAATGAAATGAAAATGAGATATTGAATTCAACAGCGCAAAAAGAAAAAAGGATAGGATAAAGCTGAAATAACATTAGTCCCTAAGGAGAACTGCAGGCTACTGTTAATAGTAATTCCCACACCTAAACAGCCGCTCCTATAGTTAATGAGTTAATCTGTGACTTCCTCTGCAAGCGATACCTAATATATCTATGCCTAAGTTAGTACCAGATATAGATAGTGACAAATGAGAGTTTGAAAGCGCAGCCCCTTGCCCCAGGTGGTCAGCTGTATTTAGATACAAAGTTAAAAACAATCAGGCAAAACTCAGTTCCTTTCTTCATTAGATATATAATTTACAACTGTACCATTTCATTTGACTAATAGAGAAATGCCTAATACATATTGATGCCATATGTTCAGAGTTGATCGATGTATCATTGTACAGTACACTTAACTACATTTGTATATGAATAATTGATCCGGTAGGCTGCCTATGAGGTGTATAATCTAATAATCCCAAAAATGTTTGTTCAATCAGCTCATCCCTGCCTCTAATAATATAGCCCATTGCTGGCATCCTTTAGACTTTAGACACCATTGCCTTGACTCTAATACAGCTATCTTGAAGTCTACTGGTATATTATTCTAACTGAGCTCATCCATCTACATATACAATCTCTCTAGCATCACAAATGTAAGGTAGACGATACATACCATTTCACAAGCTTTATAGGGTGGGGTCAGCTACTTAGACTTTAGTTGGAGACCATGAAGGTTAGCAGCTATCTTCTTTCCCTTTTATTTTCTGCTGCAAGAATTTGCGATTTTGCACCTTAAAAAGAACATATTTTCTAAGAGAGAATCTCATGTGGACATGATCTGCAGAAGAGAGGAACGCTACCATCTCGCACTAAACCTTGCTCCAGGAACTTCGATTGAATCCGTTCATCCCGGAAAATCCCTGCGAAAATTGGCTCCACATGCCTTTGAACACAATTTTAAACCAGTCCAAATAATGCACAAATTATTTACCTTCAAAGACAATTTCAGAACAGCCTCGACAAACTCGAAGTTATTACTTAAGGAAAGTTCATGAATGAAATCACTGTGAGCATTGTTCTCACCTGCTGGGGGCGAGTTCCTCACTTTGTAGATGAGCGTCGACATCACCTCGGCCTAATCTTGACGCAAGCAACAAATGTGGACCATGAGGGCGGACAGATAGATCAAATTGAAGCACAAGCTAGCTCAGATAGAACTTTGAATAATCATGTGGTAGCAGGTGTTTTGATCGATCATAGTGAGTCACTGGGATCTTTGAATAATCACTGCTGCTTCATTACTCTTCCAAACAGGGGTTATAGGAGCCATTTTATAAAAATTTGAAATATCTTCATACAAAATTCCCATGGAACTGTGATCTCTGAATGTTGGCAGAATCCTTAGCTCTTTTAATTGTTGAGATCAGAGTTCAGAATATTTGAAAACCTCACAAGCTTTGTAGCTACATCACCATCAACTTGTGTGGAAATAGCAGAATATACTCATGATCGACGAAGCAGATAAGCATGATGACATACTCATGATCGACGTAGTTGCATCACCATCACCTTGTGTCATGTCCATGCTCTGGCCTTTAAAAAAGATAAATAAAAACTTATTCCCACCCTTGTGATCTTTTGAAAAACCTACTAAGCATCTACTGAGCATCTACGATTAATACATACCAAGAACAGTAGAACACTACACAGGTGACATGCCCAACTTTAGTTGTTGAGAGGATAACTGAAAATCTTAAACTATCTTATCTTACCTCACCATCATTGTTCTGAGATAGGGGAACATGCCTCACTGCTGACCCTCCATGGTGGAGGGGTATAGGAGGGTTGATGTGAGAAGAACAAGCGACATCGACAATTTGACAACTTGGTAGGCTTCTATATGTTTCTTCTGTATGAACTGGTCTTCTATGATTTGGAGGTACTCTGCATTATGGAACAAAATATCAGTCTTATGCTAAACCCATCCATATTAGCAACCAAAAAATTGCATCAAAATTTACAGTACGTGGACACTACATGGGAAGTACTTTGACAGTAAAAACAAATAGAGAAAACCCCACAATTTCCAAACTAAAGAGTCAATGATTTTGGCTAGAAACTTGGAACATTCCAACCCACACGTAATTTACCTCCTATCCAACATGCTTATCAACAATCTAAAGGCGAGTAACAAATGCTTCATCAGACTGCAATTTGGAACTGCGGGTTCTGGCTATCATTGCATATTTCACACATTCACAGTTATGATTCCCAGCCCTACTAAGAAAATCTTGCAGTTCCTCTCAATCCAAAATCATAATCAATGGCGACATCACAACAAAAAAAACCAGTATTGATACATCCTGGGCAAAACCAAGAGCATGAGGTGAGAGCTGGCCTTACTTGGAGTAGAAAAGACCGCACAGGATTGCGATTCAATCTGTGAAGCACCTCACCTACAAAAGACACTTTAGTTTTGCAATTACTCCAAAATTTATTAAATTGCCAATTCTGCAATTACTTTAGTTTTGCAATTGCCCATACATCTGAAACATAAGCAGCCTGAGCCGACCTGGACGGGGCTTCTAACTCAGCCAAAAACAACATCCAATTATTGCAAGATAATCTGAAACATAAGCAGACTGAGCCAAGCTGAACAAGCAAGGTAAAAAATTTGTAACATGATGAAGAGCTAAAAAAGGTCTGGTAGGAGGTGATACGGAGCACGAAATCCACACAAGACAGTACGTGGACGCTACATGGGAAATTGAGAACTAAATTAAGCTGATATTAATCTTGAGCATCTTTGACCGACCTTCCATATGTTTGCTTTATGGCAACTTGCTTAAATCCAACAGAAAAAGAGAGAATTCAGAAGGTATCACAATTGGGAAGCAAGAGGCAAAAATGCCAATAACAACAATTAGGACGAACAGAGTTTACTTGAATTATATACTCAAAATCCTCCTTGGCAATTGCCTCAATTTAAACTCTTGATTTAATTCATGCTCTCCATGTGCTACATGTTACTTCAAGAGACAAGCATAAACGGCGATCAAGGAGAAAACATATAATACATATATGTTTAGCGGAGAGACGCACACAAATGGCCAATAAGAGGATGGGTAGATGACAGAAAGTTCTGAAATGAAGTACGGTGGTATGGTGATGTTAGAAGAGGTAACTGGATTTTTTAATTATTTTGTAATTTTAAAAGTGCAACGAAGCTCAAATATGACATGAATAGCATGCTTTTTGACATGGTTTTTAAAGCGGTAAGGCGGTCCAAGGCGTTGGAGCACCGCCTGGACGCCTAGGCGGCGCCTAGGCGAGGTAGGCGGGCAAGGCGCCCAGGCGTTAGACCACCGCCCGGACGTCTAGGCGACACCTTAAGAACAGAGTTTTTGAGTGACCAGCAGAATGGTTCATGCTTTGTGAATTGTACTACCAATAATCTTACACAGGTATTGACATTGCAGGGAACCAAATTAGATTATATTACAGCTACAAAATATTATCATAAGAAAATGCCAAAATAAAAATGGAACCTTATGTTTGATCAGTCTTTGGTGCTTATTAAAAGTTGTCAGTTACAGTGCTATAGGGTCCTCGTTCTTAAGTTTTGAGGAAAGACTCACAAGAGTTAAATGCATTATAAATGAATTACCTGAGAAGCCGATGCAGCATTTCACACTGCTACTACTGTATTAATTACTGTCTAAACAAAGAAAGAAAGAAGAAATGAATGACCTCGTGACCTAGGAGCCGATGAGACCGCGCCGCGGTGCAGGAAGAGGGTGAAGCGGCTGGTGAGGTTGAAGCTGCCCGTGAGCCACCTCTCGGGGGGCATGTCGAGCCTGGCCCCTCCCCCACCGGCGGCCCTCGCGCCCAGCTCCGCGACGGCGCGCCGGAACGCCGCGGTGTTGGGCATGGCGCCGTCGCCCACGGCCCCGAACTCCTCGACGGACGCCCATACCTCGCGCGCTTGCCCCGCGTCCGCGTAGAACCCCGTGCAGCTGTCTCTGGGATCGAGGGGGCGAGAGCGAGGGGTGATCGGGAGGGCTACAGATCATCTAGAACACCGACTCGTCCTTCACCTCTCCGAGATCCGGCGCTAGGAAATGCTCCAGATCTACACCGTCTTGGTACGACACGACGGAGGAGGACAAGAGCTCGCTGGGGATGGTGGGGATCTGGACGTACGCGACCTCTGCGGGGCTGGGGCGGGCGCCGATGTGAGATTGCCGTGGCGCTCGCGTCCACCTCCGCCACCGCGCCCTGGCCATGGCGCTCACACCCCGGCCATGGCGCTCGCGTCCACCTCCGCCACCGCGCCCGCTGCCGTGCTCAAGACCCCATTCCTCGGCGCCAGGCGCGCGCTCGCTAATGCCGCCGCGCCCAAGCCCGCGCCGTGCGCTCCTCGCCGTCGCCGCGGCCGCCGCCAAGAAGTTGTGGATCCGCCGAGTTCATCAACCCACCCTGGCTCGACGGATCGTAAGTCTTTGCAGAGACGAGGAGGGGGGGGATGGAGCTCGAAGCTGACCGTGACGCCGCCGCCGTGACTTTGCAGGCTCCCTGGCGACTTCGGGTTCGATCCGCTGGGGCTGGGCAAGGACCCGGCATTCCTCAAGTGGTACCGGGAGGCGGAGCTGATCCACGGGCGGTGGGCGATGGCCGCCATGCTGGGCATCTTCATGGGCCAGCCGCGAGCAGAGTAGGAGGCTTATTTATTGACGGCGGGTGCGCGATTTGGGGACTGCGGACGCGCGGTAATGGGGAGAGGAGGAGAAGGAGGTGGCTTAGGGGCTGCGGACGCGTGGACCTTCCATTGATGCGGATGCGTGATTTGGGGGCACAGGGCGCAGACCTTCCATCTGCGCGTCCGAGGAGGCGCCGGCGATGGCAGACGGGGCAGCGCGTGGAGAAGAAAGCGCGGCGTGGAGAAAGGCAGAAAGCGCGGGGACACGGTTTTGGCAGAACCGTGCACCATCTGCATCTGTGTACGTCTACACTACACACTTATGTAGTAGTAGAGACTCAACATTAGTTTTAATTATAACTTGACTAGAGATCATATTTTAATCAAATTATAATTATGGACAGGTTATGTGGCGGAACCTTCCGAATTATTCCAGCTTAAGTGCCTCAGTCACGCCTTAGAGGCCGCAACACACTTAAATCGGAATAACCCGTCAGTCCCTCAGATCTAGTCTGATAAGGCCACTCATCCAGGATCAAATACCACTAACTCACTCGATGGTGAGTCACAGAAGAAATACAATAAAACAGGAAACCTCAAAATAGAGTACTAGAGTAATTACATAAATCAGAGTTTTTCAAGTAGCGGAAATAAGTTCGTAAGATAAATTGCAGCGGTTAATCGATATCGTCGAATGATGAGGAATAGGGCTTGGCCTAGCCCACTACTCCTCCTGCTCCTCTCTTGCTGTAGCAGCATCCCACTCGACCGTCCAACCCGGTGGCAGGGTGGTAGGCTAAGTCACACCATCAACTATATCATGAAGCGTACCTACAATAATTATGCCACAATCAAGGCTGAGTATACTAATACTCAGTTAGACTTACCCGGTGTGAGGAATCTACTCCTCTACCTCTAGACCATGCAGATGTTTAGCTGAGGGGTTTGATTTGCCAAAGCACTAGCTGAGTCTAAATTCAATTTTTAGCTTTTCCAATTTTAGTATCATTAATTTAGCTAAGTTTACTATTTCTAAGCATACATGGAAACAATCATTTAATACAATCAACATGTTATCTCATGTAAAGCCTCATTTCACTTCTTACTCAATGTAGTACAAGGGGTCAAGCAGTCTCATTAGCTGCGAGAAACAGACGATTTGAATCGAGTTTTGACCTTGCAAGGTAAACCTAAACACACGACATGTAGGGGCACTCTGTCCCCACACACGTCAACCGTCCCCATCGATTTCCCTTTCGTGGCCAGGCCTCACCGCCTTGGCATACAATGCTCCACTTACCCCGGCTGCTGCCGTGAAGTGACCGCACTTGTACCCACCGTAGCTAGCATGGGAGACCCAGTCTCAGGACGCGTCCGCGCCCGGTTTCACTCAGGCACTAGGTTTATCGGTTACCATATTTCCCGACATCTGCTTAATACATTCAAACGCTTGACTCAGGTATCCACACATTAATCCTTAATTCCTTTTCCTGTCTCATGGACATGGCATCCTCCCTAGATCCAAGTCCATAGACTATCATAAATCCCGTTATCAAGATGAATACAATCAATCCCTAACCTCGCGCGAGTGCTAGAAAAATCACTCGACTTCTACCGAGATCCTGATTTAGCAAAGCAACTACTCGACCTAGCATACCAGTATCCATCTCAAAAAGGAATCCTGAATTCATGCAACTAAGGGTTTCAAGCAACACCTACACTTAAGTGCACATTACAAGCCTACAAACATTAAGTGTAGTAAAATAGCATATATAAACGGTTACGCGTAAAACCGGTGTTGGGACCATGCTTCGTCGCCGAAGGTCCTGAAGGAAGAAACAGTTTCGGTTGAAGCTGTCTGTACGTAATGCCGAAGGGTGTCGCCCATGAAGCTTCGGAGTTACAAACCGACTTAAAGATAGAATGACCTTTTAGTCCATAAGAGTTTGAGTCGATGTTGTAAACTTTTATGAGGGGTATGATTGTAATTGTTCACTGGCTATGTCCTGTGTCTATAAATAGTGAACAGTATTCCTTTACTGTTCACGCATTCCTGTAATTGCGAAGGCATCATTCGGGAATTATTGCTTGTCAAGGCGAAGGTATAATCATACCTTAAACATTGTATTAAAAATAAATATGTGAATGGTACCATTTATCTCCAACATATCTATCTTTAATATTTTACATTTTACATCGTTTTATGTTATTTTTGTCACCTTCGTAATATTACGTTTATATCCTTCGTCCGAAGTTCATTAAACCCTTAAGGAGATAATGCTTCAGCGGACGAAGGGTATTTAATGTTTAACATCATCATGTTGCCTTGTTCTTGATTCATAGCATTTGAGAACAAGTCCCCAACATTGGCGCCCACCTCCGGTGATGAGGACATCAACACCAACACGAGCACATCTACACCAGCAGCACCTTCTCCAGCCCAGGCACCATCTTCCCCAGTCCAGGCGCCACCCCTTCCACCTGGGCTAGTGACTCGGGCCCGTGCAAGAGAATTGAACTACATCATGCTGTTAAAGAACGAAGGCCCGGAAGAATAGACGACCAGCCCAACTGCGGCCCATAATGGACGACCTAGGGTTGGCCGCCCCTAGGGGCTGCGCCCCCTCTCTATTTATTCAGGAGCTGCGCCTCCTTTATTTCTTGAGTTTTGTTTTACGTTAGCTTTAGCTACTCTCGAACACGCGCAAATCTGCGCTGTCTTCGTGTATTCAGAACTCCACCCTCGAGTAATAGGTTAGATTGCTCGCATCTTTTTCTTGTTCGTTCTTCGATTGCGCACAGGAAACGATCTTCGTGATCAGGCCGATCTCGCATCAGCAAGGTCGGTAACCATAGGGAGTTGGTTCAGCGATTGCATTGGCGCCTCGGGCTTGCTCGTCGTAGTCGGATCGCAAGGGTCATCTTCCGCCAAATCGGAATTATCTCTACTCGCCGAAAGATCGGGCACCTCAGCTACATCAATTGGTATCAGATTTCTAGGTTGATCGGTGAGTTTATCGAGTGTTTTTTTTTCCTACAGTCCACAAAACCACATAAAAATTCAGGTTAGACCTTATCCCAACACCCTTTTGAGCCTCGCACTTTCTTTCAATAATCTGCATTGTTGAATTTGTGTGCTTTCGCGTCATTTGTTGCTGGTTGCATTGTGTTCTTCCACCATTCAAACCCTAGCGCCGCCACCATCTCCCCTTTGATCACGCCACAAACCGAGTCAACATTGTTTCCTTGTTTTTCTCCTTCGGTTACGTCAAAAAAAAACAGAAAAAACAAATCGAGTCAACGGCCGTTTCCTTGTTTTTCTCCTTCGGTTACGAAAAAAAAACAGAAAAAAAAACAAACCGAGTCAACATCGTTTCCTTGTTTTTCTCCTTCGGTTACGTCAAAAAAAACAGAAACAAAAAACAATGAAGGAGAAAGGATACGGTTGTTTCATCCCGGTCGTTTGAAAACATAACTTGAGGTACCTTCCTTAAACCGGGCATAACTTTTCGTTCGGGTGACCAAAAAATCTGAAATTTTTACAGGAGCTAGTTGACACCATTCTGAGGCCGGCCAAACTCACCTTCGGTCTGTTTGGGTTTCGACAAAATTGTCAAAAAAATTCAGGAAAATAAAGAAAAAAATCCGTCAAAGTTCTCGCACGCTTTTCAGAGAACTTCCTGATTTTCTGTAGACCACATCTAATCTCTGTTTTAGGTGAAACTTCGTCTAGCTCCTATTTTGTTGCTTCTTGTGCTGAGAAAAATATCAAAAAAATCATACAAAAAAAAGAAAAACAAAATCACTTGTGATTCCTACTAGTGGCCTCGCTAGTACAATATTTACGGTACTGCCATTCTGCTAGTTCCATCCGTCCTTTGCACTTGTGGCCAGCAATATAGTTTCGTGTTCTGCACTATAATTCAACTTTGCATTATTGTTTGATTGTGCTAATCATTGACTTGAGTGTAGCCTACCCAGAACTCCACATATTTCTACGACGAGCAGGCTTCTGTTTCTCCAGGCAATCGCTCATCCAATCTTTCACCGGTTCCACCTGTTGGTTGCAGTTCACCACTGTGGCTTGGTAAGAACAGATAAGAATTTGATAACAGCACTAGTGTGAGCGCCTTGTGAGCAGTACACCCCTGTTTTTTTGTCGTTGTTTTTTTCTTCTTTTGGTGTTTTGGTGTTTGCGCTAACTATGGCAGGAGCACACGACACGGTGGATACCCAGTTGCTGGAAGTAAGGGGACAAGTTGATGGACTTGCTGATGACATTAGGACGATGCATGAACGACTTGATTCAACGGTCACTTCGACGACCGAGCGTTTCAACCAGCTTGACCTTGCTCAAACGGCGACTCGCACCACACTCGACACCATCCTGGCACGCCTTGATGCGTTGACCACAAAGATGGAGCAGGACTACGGCGGTGACACTGAGTGGGAACATGGAGATCGCTGTGGTCGTGCACGCCGTGTGGTTCGTCATCCCCCTAATGACTTATTTTCTAAGATTAAATTTAAAATTCCACCTTTTAATGGCAAATATGATCCTGCTGCATATCTTGATTGGGAGTTAGAGGTTGAACAAAAATTTTCATGCCATGATATTGCTGCACATTCTCAGGTTAAAGCTGCTATTAGTGAATTTACTGATTTTGCTTTAATTTGGTGGCGTGAGTTTAAAATAAAACATCCCACTACCATTCCAACCACTTGGGATCAGTTGAAAGCTGCGATGCGACATCGATTTGTGCCTTCGTATTATGCTCGAGATTTGCTTAATAAAATGCAGCGTTTTCAGCAAGGTTCTCAATCTGTTGAGGACTATTTCCAGGAGTTACAAAAAGGTATGATTCGTTGTGTGATATTAGAGGACAACGACGCTGCTATGGCACGTTTTCGTGGTGGTTTAAACCGCGAAATCCAAGATATACTTGATTATAAGGAATATTATGATATGACTACTTTGTTTGAATATGCTTGCAAAGCTGAACGTGAAGTGCAGGGACGCCGCTCGAAGCCATATTCTAACCCTTTTGCAGGACGAAGCTCGACATCCACCTCAGCACCAGTTCCCCCTGCGCCATCCACGTCCACCACTACTCCACGCGAGAAGACGACCAAACCAGCCAGCACTGCCCCACCCACAGGTCGTACACGGGATATTCAGTGTCATCGCTGTAGAGGATTTGGCCATGTGATTCGGGACTGCCCAAACAAGCGCACTTTGCTCATTCGTGACGATGGTGAGTACTCCTCCGCTAGTGATTCTGAAGAAATTGAACATGCACTACTTGCCACTGACCATGCAGCTAAGGCGGAGGTACATGTCAACCCGGGCGACGCTGATAGGTATGAAAGTCTTGTTGTGCAGCGTGTTCTCAGTACACAGGTCGCTTTGCCCGAGAAGAATCAGCGACACACTCTGTTCCATACAAAGGGTGTTGTGCAGCAGCGGTCAATTCGCATCATTATCGACAGCGGTAGTTGCAACAATTTGGCGAGTACCATGCTGGTCGAAAAGTTATCGTTACCCACTCGTAAGCATCCAAACCCATATCACATTCAATGGCTTAATGATGGTGGTAAAATAAAAATCACACGTTCCGTGCGCGTTCCTTTCTCCATGGGTGCTTATTCTGATTTTGTTGATTGTGATGTTATTCCCATGGAAGCATGCTCTTTGTTACTTGGTCGACCTTGGCAATATGATACTGATAGCTTGCATCATGGTCGTTCGAATCATTATTCTTTCATTTTTAAGGGTCAGAAAATAATTATACATCCAATGACACCTGAACAAATTGTTAAAGATGATCTTGCCCGAGCTGCTATAACTGCTAAACAACTTGATCCATCGCCCTCTGTTCCTTCTGAAATCAAGTTGAAGGCTCCTGTTTTACTTGCTACACGTGCTGATTTTGATGATCTACACGGTGCTCATTTGCCATGCTATGCACTTATATGCTCTAGTGTCCTCATTTCACTTGATGATGCACCATCTTTGGCTATTCCCCCTATGGTTGCTAACTTTTGCAGGATTACGCTGATGTCTTTCCCAAAGACTTACCGCCGGGTCTCCCACCACTTCGTGGCATTGAGCACCAGATCGACCTCATTCCCGGCGCACAGCTTCCGAACCGCGCACCGTACCGTACAAATCCGGATGAGACGAAGGAGATTCAGCGCCAGGTACAGGCGTTGCTTGACAAGGGATACATTCGTGAGTCTCTTAGCCCTTGCTCTGTTCCTATGTTACTTGTTCCCAAGAAAGATGGGTCATGGCGTATGTGTGTAGACTGTCGTGCTATTAATAACATCACTATTCGTTATCGATATCCTATACCACGCCTTGATGATATGCTAGATGAGCTTAGTGGTGCCATTATTTTCACTAAGATTGATTTGCGTAGTGGTTACCACCAGATTAGAATGAAACTGGGTGATGAATGGAAAACGGCTTTTAAAACAAAATTTGGTTTATATGAATGGTTGGTTATGCCGTTTGGATTGACTAATGCTCCCAGCACTTTTATGCGAGTGATGAATGAAGTTCTAAGGCCCTTCATAGGATTGTTTGTGGTTGTTTATTTTGATGATATTCTTATTTACAGCAAATCTAAGAAAGAGCATTTGGAACATTTAAGTGCTGTTTTTGATGCATTGCGTGCTGCCCAGTTATTTGCTAACATGGAAAAATGCATCTTTTGTACACGACGTGTCTCGTTTCTTGGTTATGTTGTTACTCCACAGGGCATTGAGGTGGATAGCAGCAAGATTGCTGCCATTCGGGAGTGGCCTACACCGACGACGGTCACACAAATTCGGAGCTTTCTTGGACTTGCCGGTTTCTACCGCAGATTTGTTCGTGATTTTAGCTCCATTGCAGCGCCTCTACATGAGCTTATAAAGAAAGATGTGCCATTTGCTTGGAGTGATTCCCAGGAGGAAGCGTTCAGCACTTTGAAAGATAAGTTAACCCAAGCTCCCCTATTGCAATTGCCTGATTTTAATAAAGTGTTTGAGCTTGAATGCGATGCTAGCGGTATTGGGCTAGGTGCTGTTTTGTTACAAGAAGGAAAACCAGTTGCTTATTTTAGTGAAAAATTAAGCGGTGCTAGTCTGAAATATTCTACTTATGATAAGGAGCTTTACGCTTTAGTGCGCACTTTGCATACATGGCAGCACTATCTTTGGCATCGTGAGTTTATAATCCATTCTGATCATGAGGCTTTAAAACATATTCGTACCCAAACAAATCTAAACCGTCGTCATGCTAAATGGGTAGAATTCATTGAGTCCTTTCCTTACATTAAACACAAGAACGGGAAGGACAATGTTATTGCTGATGCTTTGTCGCGTCGCTATACCATGCTGTCACAGTTAGATTTTAAAATCTTTGGTTTGCACACTGTGAAAGATCAATATGTTGATGATGCTGATTTTAAAGATGCTTTCGGCCATTGTATTAATGGGAAACCATGGGGCAAATTTCACATACAGGATGGGTTCCTGTTTCACGCTAACAAGCTGTGTGTTCCAGCTAGCTCGGTTCGTCTTTTGTTGTTACAGGAAGCACATGGAGGCGGTCTCATGGGGCACTTTGGCGTCTACAAGACACATGAGGTGTTAGCTGCCCACTTCTTTTGGCCTCAGATGCGCGCTGATGTTGAGCGCCTTGTTGCACGCTGCACTACTTGTCAGAAAGCTAAGTCACGGTTGAACAACCATGGTTTGTATATGCCTTTGCCTGTTCCTACTTCCCCTTGGATTGATATTTCGATGGATTTTGTTTTGGGATTGCCTAGAACTAAGAAGGGGAGGGATAGCATTTTTGTGGTTGTTGATCGATTCTCCAAAATGGCTCATTTCATACCTTGTCATAAGACTGATGATGCTAGCAATGTTGCTGAATTGTTTTTTAGAGAGATTATTCGTTTGCACGGTATTCCCAATACAATAGTCTCGGATCGTGATGCTAAGTTTCTGAGTCATTTTTGGAGATCTCTGTGGAATAAATTGGGAACTAAATTGCTGTTTAGCACCACTTGTCACCCTCAGACTGATGGTCAAACTGAGGTAGTTAATCGAACTTTGTCTACCATGCTTAGGGCTGTTTTAGACAAAAATTTGAAACGTTGGGAGGATTGCTTGCCTCATGTTGAGTTTGCTTATAATCATGCAACCCATTCTTCTACAAAGATGTGCCCTTTTCAAATTGTTTATGGTTACATTCCTAGGGCGCCTATTGCTTTGTTTTCGCTTGATGCTGCGGACGCCCCACACATAGATGCTCTTGCACATGTTGAACAAATGATTAATCTCCATGAACAAACTCAACAAAACATTGCTGCTGCTAATGCTAAATATCGGATTACTGGTAGTAAAGGCCGGAAACTAGTTACTTTTGAACCTGGTGATATGGTTTGGTTGCATTTGAGAAAGGATCGTTTTCCTACTTTGCGCCGTTCTAAATTGATGCCTCGTGCTGCTGGTCCTTTTAAGATACTAACAAAGATTAATGATAATGCTTATACCCTTGACTTGCCTGCGGAGTTTGGTGTTTCCACTAGTTTTAATGTTGCAGATTTGAAACCATATGCGGGAGAAGACGAGGAGTTGCCATCGAGGACGACTTCAGTTCAAGAAGGGGAGGATGATGAGGACATCAACACCAACACGAGCACATCTACACCAGCAGCACCTTCTCCAGCTCAGGCACCATCTTCCCCAGTCCAGGCGCCACCCCTTCCACCTGGGCCAGTGACTCGGGCCCGTGCAAGAGAATTGAACTACATCATGCTGTTAAAGAACGAAGGCCCGGAAGAATAGACGACCAGCCCAATTGCGGCCCATAATGGACGACCTAGGGTTGGCCGCCCCTAGGGGCTGCGCCCCCTCTCTATTTATTCAGGAGCTGCGCCTCCTTTATTTCTTGAGTTTTGTTTTACGTTAGCTTTAGCTACTCTCGAACACGCGCAAATCTGCGCTGTCTTCGTGTATTCAGAACTCCACCCTCGAGTAATAGATTAGATTGCTCGCATCTTTTTCTTGTTCGTTCTTCGATTGCGCACTGGAAACGATCTTCGTGATCAGGCCGATCTCGCATCAGCAAGGTCGGTAACCACAAGGAGTTGGTTCAGCGATTGCATTGGCGCCTCGGGCTTGCTCGTCGCAGTCGGATCACAAGGGTCATCTTCCGCCAAATCGGAATTATCTCTACTCGCCGAAAGATCGGGCACCTCAGCTACATCGTCCGGTCAACACACTTCCACTTTTTTGAGCTGATGGCTTCGTTCAACGATCAAGCTGGACCTGCTTCGGCCCCGAAGCTGGTGCTCCCGATAATAGGTGGTCCATGCTCAGAGCCAGCCAACAAAAAGCAGAAGAAGGAAGCACAGAGAAGGGTACAACATGTTGGGGTGCAAGGACCCTTCATCAAGTCAAGATGGTCTCACATTCCAATTACCTTCTCCCAAGAGGATCTTCAACTCAAGGATTACCCACACAATGATGCTATGGTTATCTCTTGTGTGATCAAAGGATTTCTGGTCCATAATGTTTGGTTGACACAGGCAGTGTAGCTGATATCATATTTGCTAAAGCTTTCAGACAAATGCAAGAGCCTGAAGACAAGATCCATGATGCTACGCACCCTCTTTGTGGCTTCGGAGGGCGGCAAATTGTAGCACTTAGGAAGATTACCATGCCGGTAACCTTCGGATTTGTTAACAACACAAGGACTGAGCAAATTGTGTTTGATATTGTTGACATGGAGTATCCTTACAATGCTATCATTGGTCGCGGTACTCTCAATGCCTTCGAAGCAATTCTTCACCCAGCTTACCTCTGCATGAAGATACCTTCGGACCAAGGGCCTATTGCTATTCATGGAAGTCAGGAAGCTGCCAGAAGGGCCAAAGGAAATTGGACAGATTCAAAAGCAATCCATAACATAGATGGAGCCGAGGCCTGTGAGCAATACAAGTTCAGAAGGGAAAAAGCTGCTTCAGCTGATCAGCCGAAGCCCATGCTCTTATGTGAGGATATAACAGATCAGAAGGTGCTATTGGGATCTCAATTGTCTGAAGAGTAGGAAAAAATCTTGATAAGGTTTCTGTTCAACAATAAAGATGTCTTTGCTTGGTCAGCTAATGATCTTTGTGGAGTTAACAGGGATGTTATTGAGCATTCGCTCAATGTCGATCCATCCTTTAGACCCAGAAAGCAGAGGCTTCGAAAGATGTCTGATGATAAAGCCGAAGGTGCTCGGAATGAAGTGAAAAGAAAACTTAGTGCCGGAGTTATTAGAGAGGTAAAATACCCAGAATGGTTGGCTAAAAATGTTATGGTGAAGAAGGCCAATGGTAAATAGAGAATGTGTATTGATTTTACTGACCTCAATAAGGCTTGTCCGAAGGACGAGTTTCCATTGCCAAGGATAGATTCCTTAGTCGATGCAGCAGCTTCGTCAGAGCTTATGAGTTTGCTGGATTGCTATTCAGGCTATCATCAAATCTGGATGAAGAAGGAGGATGAACCGAAAACCAGCTTCATAACCCCTAGTGGGACATATTGCTACCTTCGGATGCCTGAGGGGCTTAAAAATGCTGGAGGAAGCTTTAGCAGAATGACAGCGAAGGTTCTCCATTCTCAGATAGGCAGGAATGTACTAACTTATGTTGATGACATTATTGTAAAAAGCACAAAGCAAGATAACCACATTGCTGATTTACAGGAGACCTTCGCTAATTTTAGACAGGCTAGTTTAAAGCTGAATCCAGAAAAATGTGTCTTCGGAGTTAAGAAGGGGAAATTTCTTGGCTGCCTAGTTTCAACAAAGGGAATTGAGGCTAATCCAAGTAAAATCGAAGCTATACTTCGAATGGAACCACCAAGTACAAAAAAGGGGGCTCAAAGATTGACGGGAAGGCTGGCATCTCTCAACAGATTCATATCCAGATCAGCAGAGAGAAACTTACCATTCTTCGAAGTACTGAAGTCAGCCGAAGTCTTTCAATGGGGACCAGTCCAGCAGAAAGCCTTCGAGGAGTTGAAGCAATATTTGATAGATCTAACAACATTAACTCCACCAACGCCAGGGGCTCCTTTGTTATTATATGTGGCAGCTTCGCACTCAGCGGTAAGTGCAGCACTTGTCCAGGAGAAGCTTGAAGGCCAAGTTAAGAGGCAGGCCCCAATATATTTCGTATCCGAGGTTCTTAGTTTGTCGAAGAAAAATTATACAGAATTGGAGAAGGTACTGTATGCTGTTTTGATGGCCTCCAGGAAGCTTCGGCATTATTTTCAAGCTTACAACATAATTGTTCCTTCTTCACAACCGCTGAAGGATATTGATGTAGCTGAGGTGCCCGATCTTTCGGCGAGAGGAGATAATTTCGATTTGGCGGAAGATGACCCTTGCGATCCGACTACGACGAGCAAGCCCGAGGCGCCAATGCAATCGCTGAACCAACTCCCTGTGGTTACCGACCTTGCTGATGCGAGATCGGCCTGATCACGAAGATCGTTTCCTTTGCGCAATCGAAGAACGAACAAGAAAAAGATGCGAGCAATCTAATCTATTACTCTAGGGTGGAGTTCTGAATACACGAAGACAGCGCAGATTTGCGCGTGTTCGAGAGTAGCTAAAGCTAGATCTAAAACAAAACTCAGAAAATAAAGGAGGCGCAGCTCCTGTATAAATAGAGAGGGGGCGCAGCCCCTAGGGGCGGCCAACCCTAGGACGTCCATTATGGGCCGCAATTGGGCTGGTCGTCTATTCTTCCGGGCCTTCGTTCTTTAACAACATGATGTAGTTCAATTCTCTTGCACGGGCCCGAGTCACTGGCCCAGGTGGAAGGGGTGGCGCCTGGACTGGGGAAGATGGTGCCTGGGCTGGAGAAGGTGCTGCTGGTGTAGATGTGCTCGTGTTGGTGTTGATGTCCTCATCATCCTCCCCTTCTTGAACTGAAGTCGTCCTCGACGACAACTCCTCATCTTCTCCCGCATACGGTTTCAAATCTGCAACATTAAAACTAGTGGAAACACCAAACTCCGCAGGCAGGTCAAGGATATAAGCATTATCATTAATCTTGGTTAGTACCTTAAAAGGACCAGCAGCACGAGGCATCAATTTAGAACGGCGCAAAGTAGGAAAACGATCCTTTCTCAAATGCAACCAAACCATATCACCAGGTTCAAAAGTAACTAGTTTCCGGCCTTTACTACCAGTAATCTGATATTTAGCATTAGCAGCAGCAATGTTTTGTTGAGTTTGTTCATGGAGATTAATCATTTGTTCAACATGTGCAAGAGCATCTATGTGTGGGGCGTCCGTAGCATCAAGCGAAAACAAAGCAATAGGCGCCCTAGGAATGTAACCATAAACAATTTGAAATGGGCACATCTTTGTAGAAGAATGTGTTGCATGATTATAAGCAAACTCAACATGAGGTAAGCAATCCTCCCAACGTTTCAAATTTTTGTCTAAAACAGCCCTAAGCATGGTAGACAAAGTTCGATTAACTACTTCAGTTTGACCATCAGTCTGAGGGTGATAAGTGGTGCTAAACAGCAATTTAGTTCCTAATTTATTCCACAGAGATCTCCAAAAATGACTCAGAAACTTGGCATCACGATCCGAGACTATTGTATTGGGAATACCGTGCAAACGAATAATCTCTCTAAAAAACAATTCAGCAACATTGCTAGCATCATCAGTCTTATGACAAGGTATGAAATGAGCCATTTTGGAGAATCGATCAACAACCACAAAAATGCTATCCCTCCCCTTCTTAGTTCTAGGCAATCCCAAAACAAAATCCATCGAAATATCAATCCAAGGGGAAGTAGGAACAGGCAAAGGCATATACAAACCATGGTTGTTCAACCGTGACTTAGCTTTCTGACAAGTAGTGCAGCGTGCAACAAGGCGCTCAACATCAGCGCACATCCGAGGCCAAAAGAAGTGGGCAGCCAACACCTCATGTGTCTTGTAGACGCCAAAGTGCCCCATGAGACCGCCTCCATGTGCTTCCTGTAACAACAAAAGACGAACCGAGCTAGCTGGAACACACAGCTTGTTAGCGCGAAACAGGAACCCATCCTGTATGTGAAATTTGCCCCATGGTTTCCCATTAATACAATGGCCGAAAGCATCTTTAAAATCAGCATCGTCAACATATTGATCTTTTACAGTGTGCAAACCAAAGATTTTAAAATCTAAGTGTGACAGCATGGTATAGCGACGAGACAAAGCATCAGCAATAACATTGTCCTTCCCGTTCTTGTGTTTAATAATGTAAGGAAAAGACTCAATGAATTCTACCCATTTAGCATGACGACGGTTCAGATTTGTTTGGGTACGAATATGTTTTAAAGCCTCATGATCAGAATGAATTATGAACTCACGATGCCAAAGATAGTGCTGCCATGTATGTAAAGTGCGCACTAACGCGTAAAGCTCCTTATCATAAGTAGAATATTTCAGACTAGCACCGCTTAATTTTTCACTAAAATAAGCAACTGGTTTTCCTTCTTGTAACAAAACAGCACCTAGCCCAATACCGCTAGCATCGCATTCAAGCTCAAATACTTTATTAAAATCAGGCAATTGCAATAGGGGAGCTTGGGTTAACTTATCTTTCAAAGTGCTGAACGCTTCCTCCTGCGAATCACTCCAAGCAAACGGCACATCTTTCTTTGTAAGCTCATGTAGAGGCGCTGCAATGGAGCTAAAATTACGAACAAATCTGCGGTAGAAACCGGCAAGTCCAAGAAAGCTCTGAATTTGTGTGACCGTCGTCGGTGTAGGCCACTCCCGAATGGCAGCAATCTTGCTGCTATCCACCTCAATGCCCTGTGGAGTAACAACATAACCAAGAAACGAGACACGTCGTGTGCAAAAGATGCAATTTTCCATGTTAACTGGGCGGCACGCAATGCATCAAAAACAGCACTTAAATGTTCCAAATGCTCTTTCTTAGATTTGCTGTAAATAAGGATATCATCGAAATAAACAACCACAAACAATCCTATGAAGGGCCTCAGAACTTCATTCATCACTCGCATAAAAGTGCTGGGAGCATTAGTCAATCCAAACGGCATAACCAACCATTCATATAAACCAAATTTCGTTTTGAAGGCTGTTTTCCATTCATCACCCAATTTCATTCTAATCTGGTGGTAACCACTACGCAAATCAATCTTAGTGAAAATAATGGCACCACTAAGCTCATCTAGCATATCATCAAGGCGTGGTATAGGATAGCGATAACGAATAGTGATGTTATTAATAGCACGACAGTCTACACACATACGCCATGACCCATCTTTCTTGGGAACAAGTAACACAGGAACAGAGCAAGGGCTAAGAGACTCACGAATGTATCCTTTGTCAAGCAACGCCTGTACCTGGCGCTGAATCTCCTTCGTCTCATCCGGATTTGTACGGTATGGTGCGCGGTTCGGAAGCTGTGCGCCGGGAATGAGGTCGATCTGGTGCTCAATGCCACGAAGCGGTGGGAGACCCGGTGGTAAGTCTTTGGGAAAGACATCAGCGTACTCCTGTAAAAGGTTAGCAACCATAGGGGGAATAGCCAAAGATGGTGCATCATCAAGTGAAATGAGGACACTAGAGCATACAAGTGCATAGCATGGCAAATGAGCACCGTGTAGATCATCAAAATCAGCACGTGTAGCAAGTAAAATAGGAGCCTTCAACTTAATTTCAGAAGGAACAGAGGGCGATGGATCAAGTTGTTTAGCAGTTATAGCAGCTCGGGCAAGATCATCTTTAACAATTTGTTCAGGTGTCATTGGATGTATAATTATTTTCTGACCCTTAAAAATGAAAGAATAATGATTCGAACGACCATGATGCAAGCTATCAGTATCATATTGCCAAGGTCGACCAAGTAACAAAGAGCATGCTTCCATGGGAATAACATCACAATCAACAAAATCAGAATAAGAACCCATGGAGAAAGGAACACGCACGGAACGCGTGATTTTTATTTTACCACCATCATTAAGCCATTGAATGTGATATGGGTTTGGATGCTTACGAGTGGGTAACGACAACTATTCGACCAGCATGGTACTCGCCAAATTGTTGCAACTGCCGCTGTCGATAATGATGTGAATTGACCGCTCCTGCACAACACCCTTTGTATGGAACAGAGTGTGTCGCTGATTCTTCTCGGGCAAAGCGACCTGTGTACTGAGAACACGCTGCACAATAAGACTTTCATACCTATCAGCGTCGCCCGGGTTGACATGTACCTCCGCCTTAGCTGCATGGTCAGTGGCAAGTAGTGCATGTTCAATTTCTTCAGAATCACTAGCGGAAGAGTACTCACCATCATCACGAATGAGCAAAGTGCGCTTGTTTGGGCAGTCCCGAATCACATGGCCAAATCCTCTACAACGATGACACTGAATATCCCGTGTACGACCTGTGGGTGGGGCAGTGCTGGCTGGTTTGGTCGTCTTCTCGCGTGGAGTAGTGGTGGACGTGGATGGCGCAGGGGGAACTGGTGCTGAGGTGGATGTCGAGCTTCGTCCTGCAAAAGGGTTAGAATATGGCTTCGAGCGGCGTCCCTGCACTTCACGTTCAGCTTTGCAAGCATATTCAAATAAAGTAGTCATATCATAATATTCCTTATAATCAAGTATATCTTGGATTTCGCGGTTTAAACCACCACGAAAACGTGCCATAGCAGCGTCGTTGTCCTCCAATATCCCACAACGAATCATACCTTTTTGTAACTCCTGGAAATAGTCCTCAACAGATTGAGAACCTTGCTGAAAACGCTGCATTTTATTAAGCAAATCACGAGCATAATACGAAGGCACAAATCGATGTCGCATCGCAGCTTTCAACTGATCCCAAGTGGTTGGAATGGTAGTGGGATGTTTTATTTTAAACTCACGCCACCAAATTAAAGCAAAATCAGTAAATTCACTAATAGCAGCTTTAACCTGAGAATGTGCAGCAATATCATGGCATGAAAATTTTTGTTCAACCTCTAACTCCCAATCAAGATATGCAGCAGGATCATATTTGCCATTAAAAGGTGGAATTTTAAATTTAATCTTAGAAAATAAGTCATTAGGGGGATGACGAACCACACGGCGTGCACGACCACGGCGATCTCCATCGTCCCACTCAGTGTCACCGCCGTAGTCCTGCTCCATCTTTGTGGTCAACGCATCAAGGCGTGCCAGGATGGTGTCGAGTGTGGTGCGAGTCGCCGTTTGAGCAAGGTCAAGCTGGTTGAAACGCTCGGTCGTCGAAGTGACCGTTGAATCAAGCCGTTCATGCATCGTCCTAATGTCATCAGCAAGTCCATCAACTTGTCCCCTTACCTCCAGCAACTGGGCATCCACCGTGTCATGTGCTCCTGCCATAGTTAGCGCAAACACCAAAACACCAAAAAAAAACCAACGACAAAAAACAGGGGTGTACTGCTCACAAGGCGCTCACACTAGTGCTGTTATCAAATTCTTATCCGTTCTTACCAAGCCACAGTGGTGAACTGCAACCAACAGGTGGAACCGGTGAAAGATTGGATGAGCGATTGCCTGGAGAAACAGAAACCTTCTCGTCGTAGAAATATGTGGAGTTCTGGGTAGGCTGCACTCAAGTCAAGGATTAGCACGACCAAACAATAATGCAAAGTTGAATTATAGTGCAGAACACGAAACTATATTGCTGGCCACAAGTGCAAAGGACGGATGGAACTAGCAGAATGGCAGTACCGTAAATATTGTACTAGCGAGGCCACTAGTAGGAATCACAAGTGATTTTGTTTTTCTTTTTTGTATGATTTTTTTGATATTTTTCTCAGCACAAGAAGCAACAAAATAGGAGCTAGACGAAGTTTCACCTAAAACAGAGATTAGATGTGGTCTACAGAAAATCAGGAAGTTCTCTGAAAAGCGTGCGAAAACTTTGACGGATTTTTTTCTTTATTTTCCTGAATTTTTTTTACAATTTTGTCGAAACCCAAACAGACCGAAGGTGAGTTTGGCCGGCCTCAGAATGGTGTCAACTAGCTCCTGTAAAAATTTCAGATTTTTTGGACACCCGAGCGAAAAGTTATGCCCGGTTTAAGGAAGGTACCTCAAGTTATGTTTTCAAACGACCGGGATGAAACAACCGTATCCTTTCTCCTTCGTTGTTTTTTTTTGTTTCTGTTTTTTTTTGACGTAACCGAAGGAGAAAAACAAGGCAACGATGTTGACTCGGTTTGTTTTTTTTTCTATTTTTTTCGTAACCGAAGGAGAAAAACAAGGAAACGACCGTTGACTCGGTTTGTTTTTTCTGTTTTTTTTGACGTAACCGAAGGAGAAAAACAAGGAAACAATGTTGACTCGGTTTGTGGCGTGATCAAAGGGGAGATGGTGGCGGCGCTAGGGTTTGAATGGTGGAAGAACACAATGCAACCAGCAACAAATGACGCGAAAGCACACAAATTCAACAATGCAGATTATTGAAAGAAAGTGCGAGGCTCAAAAGGGTGCTGGGATAAGGTCTAACCTGAATTTTTATGTGGTTTTGTGGACTGTAGGAAAAAAAAACACTCGATAAACTCACCGATCAACCTGGAAATCTGATACCAATTGATGTAGCTGAGGTGCCCGATCTTTCGGCGAGAGGAGATAATTTCGATTTGGCGGAAGATGACCCTTGCGATCCGACTACAACGAGCAAGCCCGAGGCGCCAATGCAATCGCTGAACCAACTCCCTGTGGTTACCGACCTTGCTGATGCGAGATCGGCCTGATCACGAAGATCGTTTCATGTGCGCAATCGAAGAACGAACAAGAAAAAGATGCGAGCAATCTAATCTATTACTCGAGGGTGGAGTTCTGAATACACGAAGACAGCGCAGATTTGCGCGTGTTCGAGAGTAGCTAAAGCTAGATCTAAAACAAAACTCGGAAAATAAAGGAGGCGCAGCTCCTGTATAAATAGAGGGGGCGCAGCCCCTAGGGGCGGCCAACCCTAGGACGTCCATTATGGGCCGCAATTGGGCTGGTCGTCTATTCTTCCGGGCCTTCGTTCTTTAACAACATGATGTAGTTCAATTCTCTTGAACGGGCCCGAGTCACTGGCCCAGGTGGAAGGGGTGGCGCCTGGACTGGGGAAGATGGTGCCTGGGCTGGAGAAGGTGCTGCTGGTGTAGATGTGCTCGTGTTGGTGTTGATGTCCTCATCAGATATTATGAGAAACCGAGAAGCTACTGGAAGGATTGGAAAATGGGCTGCAGAGCTCAATGAATTTTGTATTGATTATGTTCATAGATCCTCGATTCAGTCCCAGGCGTTAGCAGACTTCATTGCTGACTGGACGCCAGGGGCTCAGGAGGAAGAAACAAATAAAGATGCCAAAGCATGGACAATGTTTTGCGATGGGTCTTGGGGAACCATCGGAGCAGGAGCGGCTGTTGTGTTGGTTTCACCTTCCAAAGTTAAAACTTGTTATGCAACACGACTTGATTTTAGTTGCACAAATAATATTGCTGAGTATGAAGCTCTGCTCTTGGGTCTTCGGAAGTTCAAGGCAATGGGAATCAGAAGGGTCATTCTTAAAACTGACTCTCAAGTTATTTCTGGTCATGTTGACAAGAGCTATAAAACAAGAGACCCGAAGCTTGAAAAGTATCTAGATACAGTCCGAAGGATTGAGGCTTCCTTCGAAGGTTTCTCTGTCAAAAATTTTCCTCGTGGAGAAAATGTATACGCTGATCTATTGGCCAAGTCAGCAGCCCAGGGGCTGCCTATACCTTCGGAAGTATTTTTCGAAACAATAAAAGCACCTTCGGTCGAGCTTCTTGAAAGAGCAATCCTTAATATATCCCCTGTTTATAGCGAGGATTGGAGAACTGAGATTGTCTCTTTCCTTCAGGGTAATTTTCTTTTAGACGATGAAGCTTATAACAGGAGAATAGAAGCAAGAGCTCGACCATATGTCATAATAGAAGGGGAGTTGTACAAGCGTGGGGTCTGTTCCCCATTGCTCAAGTGTTTATCCAGATCCGAAGGTATAGAATTAATGAAGGAAATACATGCAGGCCTGTGTGGATCTCACAGTGGATCTAGGCCCTTGCTTGGGAAAGTTTTTTCGCCAAGGATTTTATTGGCCAAAGGCAGCTTCAGATGCAGCGGATATAGTCCAAAAGTGCGAAGGTTGTCAGAAATGTGCAAGAGATCAAAAACAACCTTCGTCTTTAACTCAATTAATACAACCCACTTGGCCGTTGCAAAGGTGGGGCCTTGATTTGCTAGGCCCATTACCACCAGCACAGGGGAACTTAAGATATGTGGTAGTGGCAGTGGAGTATTTTTCCAAATGGATTGAGGCAAAGCCCTTAGCCACAATAACTTCATTTACTATTCAAAAGTTTTTCTGGCAGAACATTGTTTGTCGCTTCGGAGTGCCGAAGGCCATTACTGTGGACAATGGGACACAGTTTGATTCTGAAGCCTTCAGAGAATTTTGTGATCGAATTGGCACAAAGATCCATTTTGCATCAGTTCGACACCCAAAGTCAAATGGACTTGTCGAAAGAGCTAATGGGATCATAATGACAGGAATAATGAAGTCAATCTTCAACCAGCCTAGGGGAAAATGACCTGACGAGCTAATCAAAGTGGTATGGAGCCATAATACAACCATGTCAAGGTCAACAGGTTTTACACCCTTTAAACTATTGTTCGGTGACGAAGCAATAACCCCAGAAGAGGCCAAAGCAGGATCAATAAGGGTAGTAGCTTCGGCAGAAGGCAAAGACGAAGGTGATTGCTCTGTAGAAAAAGATGCTATTGAAGGGATCAGACTTCAAGGTGTGGAAAACATCAATAAATATCAAGCTGAAACAATAAAATGGCGTGACAGAAAAGTCAAGCTGAAGAACATTGAACCAGGACACTTGGTACTTCGAAGAGTAGCCAACCCTGAGACAGCAGGCAAATTACAGCTGAAGTGGGAAGGCCCCTTTTTGGTAGTATCTTCGTCAGGACCCGGTTCCTACAGATTGAAGGATATGGACGACAACGACATTCCTAGATCATGGAATGCGGATGAGCTTCGACGATATTATGTTTAACTTGATGTAATTTTTTATATTCTTTTTCGTGGCACCCTTTTCCTTTCTAAAGGGGGAGAAAGGTTTTTAATGGGGCCACAACATGTAATTTTCCTTATTTCAATTTTATGAGAGTGATATCCCCCAAAAAATGTAAATGTAAATGCAAAAGGAAAAAGAAAAAGAAACAGGGAGAAGCTCAAAAGTCGTTCCTAAGGGAATGCAGAGCTTACAGCGAAAAATAAACGCTGATTCCGCTGAAAGTAAAAGGCGAAGAAGCTCCTAAGGGAGGCTTACAGCGAAAAATAAACGCTGATTCCGCTGAAAGTAAAAGGCGAAGAAGCTCCTAAGGGAGGCTTACAGCGAAAAATAAACGCTGATTCCGCTGAAAGTAAAAGGTGAAGAAGCTCCTAAGGGAGGCTTACAGCGAAAAGTCAACGCTGAAGGACTATGATTATGTATTTTGATATTCATTTGCACAATGCATCTCATCATGTCATTTGCATTCATAAACATGCATTTAGACATATATAGAACCATCATTGTACTGCATAAAAACACAGGTGCTTCGGCGATGAGGAAAAACTCGAAGGGAAATTTTTATGCTTCGTTGTGTACGAAAAGAAGGGAAGGTGTTTTTCGCCTTCGGCTCAAAAGAGAAGTTTCGTCCACAGCAAAGCAGATTGTATGCAAACAGCAGAAACAAAATATATTACAAAGTATGTACAAATTTACATAAGTTGTTCCATAACTATATTACAAAAGTTTCTCCAGAATTTTTGCAGGACAGTATATTGTAAACAATTATCAAGCTTCAGGTTAGGCTTCATCAAACTTCAGCTTCGTCATTCTTCAGCTTCGTCATCCTGCGTATATCAAACAGCAAAATAAGAAAGGTGCAAATTTCAAGGAGAAGGTAAAAGTAACAAAAGTAGGTTTCTTACCGGCTTAAGGTGACTTCGAGCTTCGTCACCCGCCACTTACCTAGATCTGGGTCATGAATCTATTCCCGATGCTTCGGGCTAGACTTGGGATATTTATCAGATCTGATGCTGACAAGCTGAAGTTTGGTCTGTTCACAATATTTCCATGCGTGCAGCCAGCCTTCAGAAAAGCGGTGGCTGTGCCCCGAGAAGCTACCAGGGCGCAGAAGTCGGCGTGCCCACCAATAACTTCGTTAAGGGCATCAACCTCGCCTTCAATATATTCTAACGTGCTGGGCAGATTATCAGCAGAAGGTGTAAATTTTGCAGAGCTAGCTCCGACAGAATGGAACACATCCTTCAGCCGTTGCACGCATCGGCTGCCGAAGCTAAGGCATTTCCCTTGAAGTTCTTTAAAGGATTTCTGCAAAATTGAATTTTTATCCACCTCAGTTTTCAGCCTTGCTTTGAGATATTTCTTTTCTTGCTCAAATTTTTCTGATTGTTGAAGCACTTCATTCTTTAAGCTGTTATTTTCAGTTTGGACTTCAGCCAAAGAACCCTCCATAGTCTGAATAACAAAATCTTTCTTTTCTAATGCACCTTCGTGCTCTTTGACCATCATTTCAAGATCTTGGATGGTGAAATCCTTCCTTTTCAAATCAGCTTCGTAATCTTCAATTTTTTCAGCCAAATTTTGGATGACGGCTTTGTTCTTCTCTTCTTCGAGATCTTGTTGCATTTTTAGAACTTTACTTAACAGTATGCTCTGTCGAAACGATCTTCGTTAGAAAATGATCTAAAAAGATAATAATAATAATAAAATAACAAAAATATTTGTTACCTTGAAGTTAGCATAAAGCAAACTTCTGGCGATATGGTGCCATTGGTAGCGACAGAGGTTCACCTCCAGCTTCAGCAAACCAATGTTTTTGTAGAGAGTTCTAACAATTTTAGCTTCGCTACGGTTTCGAAGGCACCTCAGCTTTCCTTCGTTAACCCCACCAAATAGTGTAGCCCCTGGCTTATATCCGCAGGCTATGGCACATCTTTTAAGCTCTGCTTTTTCAGCGTCTGTCAGCTCTTGCCCATGTAGATCTTGAAATTCAAAATCTTCACCCTCCAAAATGTCTTCAGCTTGTTTTTCCCCTTTTCAGTGCTTGTGCTCGCCGCGGCCACAGCAGATTCTTCCTCAGTCATTTTCAAGAGTATGTTATCAATAACTTCAAGTGTCTCGTCCAGGTTCAAATCTTCTGCAGCTTCAGTTTCAACTCCGGCAGCTAGGGCTGCGCCAGTTTCAGCTTTGGAGGTTTCCGCTCTGATGGTGGTTTCGGCTGTGGCGCCCTTAGCTTCGGCAGTCTGGTCAATAGCAATTTTTGATGCTGGTGTCGACAACGGTGTCCCATGAATTACATCTGCTATTTGAATAATCCTTCGTTTTTTCGGCAGTGCAGGACCTTCTTCTGCCGAAGCTGCCTTGTCCTTCTGAAAAAACTTCGTCAGTTCCAACGACAGCGGACTTAGCTTCACAGGCAAGGGTTCAGTCATTAGCTTCATAATCTCTCCTACTTCAACAGCAGAAGGCGTTGCAGGAGTATCTTCTTCTCGAACCAACGATCTTGGTTCTAGAGATGCGGTTTTCCTCTTTCCTCGAGTGGCCACTTTCGGCTCAGGATTCAATTCTTCAGGGCTAAGTTTTACAGAATCTCCCCTTTTCTTTTTGGTCGCCTTGGCGATCTCTTCGTCAGCGGCGCTGGGAATTCTTTTTCGCTTCGGGCCTCTAGCATCTCCGCCCAGGCGATCATAATCAGCATATTCAAAACCTATGGCGTCGAGCACCCTGTTCAGCCTTCGCTTCAGCCGAGTGCCGAAGGCTGCTGTCATTAGCTGGTCCTCTTTTTTGGAGTAATTTCCAAGGATTTCATTACTCATTACTTCAATTGTATCAAGCCATTCTTGATAGGGCGTTTTAAAGTATTTCTTAAACTTATAATGTTAGGGTAGTCGGACAAGCTCCCCTTCTTTCTTTTCTCCTTTAAGCTTCGGCATAGTCCACTCCTTCATGGTCGGAAATACTCTGAAGGCCAGAAATTTCTGCACTAGATCTCTAGTGCCAATGTGTTCTGCAATAATTTTGAATTCGGCCAGTGCGGCCCAAGTTGGACCTTCGGTTGTCATTCTGCAGCGGGGTCTTGTTTCTCCGAAGATCAGTTCAAGAGGGCTCTATACTAGCTTCTCTCTGTCTTCGTCAACCTTGACATAAAACCATTCTGACTTCCAGCCTGCCGGCCATTTGCTTCGGTAGCTAATCACAGGAAATTTTGTGGTCTTCCGATAGGCAAAATTGTAACAACCTAAATTTTCGTGCAACCCATCCTTTCTGGCCTTAGTCTGGTAATGCAGCTCATGTACTCGACAGAAGCTGTCGGCAAACGGCTCCACCACCTGGCTTCGGAAAGCCCAGATATAAACGCTAAGCCTGACAATGGCGTTGGGGGTCAACTGGTGAAAATAGATCCCAAACCTTTGCAGCACATCAAAAATCATCCTATTCAAAGGAAATCTCAACCCAGCTTTTAAAAAACTCTTGAAAATAACTATTTCATCCTTTTCTGGCTTTGGGGTAGTTTCCTCTCCCCCGAATCGAAGTAGCTTCTTCTCATCTTCTCTGAAATAGCCCGCCTTCACCATCTTGGAGAAATCCGCCTTGGAAATAGTCGACTTCCCGAAGTCCAAATGACTAGGCTTGCTCGGTACTGCGATATGGTAATCATCATCAGAACCACCTTCCTCAATATCTCCTCGTTCTGCTTCGGCAGCAGCTTGTTCTGTTTTGGCACCAGCCTGTTCTGTTTCGGCAGTAGGGATCCTTTCCGAAGTCACCAATCCGGATCGCTGCATTGCTTCGGAGATAGGGACAGTCTCTGCACCTTCGACTTCGCCTCCCTCACGCTCAACTCTAGCAGTAGAGCGCAACCTGGCTATTCAATTTTAAATTTCTTGAAAGATTTCTCGGGAACTAAATAACCTCTTCTTCTGACGAAGCTTCTCTTCTGACGAAGCAGACACCAAATTGGAGCTTCGTCTGAATCCGAGAGTCGAGCTTCGGCTATGGTTAAAAATTTTGGCAGCAAAACAGTGTAATAGCAATGAATGCTGTGGTAACTTTACACCTACCAGTCTGTTTATATAGTGTTGCAGGAAGGAAGGTGAATCGTCGGGAATTTTTACACCAGGCAAGCGGTTGCTCGCACCCGCTGAATGGTGGACCGCAAAAGCCAGAATAGTGAACTCGCATGGTGGAATCGCTACGCGCTCGAAAGCTGAATCGTTTCTCGACAACGAGCTCAGGGAAGGTGTTTTTGACATGACCAGTTCGCCCCAACATTTGCCCTCCGAGGGACCAGTTCGACAAAGTCACTTGGTGCCGAAGACGTCGCTAGATGGTGGAGACGCTGCCCTCGCTCGAAGTGGTTCCACGGGGGTTTTTGACATGACCGTTGATTGACACCGTACTATTGGATTGCGGGTTTCCCGAAGCGCCGCGCCCTGTCGGATTGCGGGTTTCCCGAAGAGCCGCGCCCTGTCTATAAAAGGGGGCGGGGGTCGGCTCGTTTTGAACTTCACTTTCCGCGCTCGGTGCAAACCCTAGCCGCCTTTTTCCACCGTCTTACTGCTCGTCTGCCTACCTTGCTTTTGTTCGCCGGAGATCTGGCTCGAGTGAAGCAGACCGCCCGCCGCCGCCGACGGTACGTAGCGATGCCGACCTCCTCTTCTTCTGCTGCCGCTACACCACCGGCCGACGCCTCGCCACCGACCGTCGCTTCGCCGCCGGTCTACGCCTCGTTTGAGGAGACGCAGAGTAGTTTGGTGGCGGAGGAGTTGCGTGCCGGCGATTCTGTGAATTTTGGCGTGTCGCGGATGTCGTCGGTCCGCGTGCAGGATATGCAGTGGCTGGGTTACTTTGGCAGCGGAGTCGCTCGTGTCCCGGGGACGGAGGAAGTCCCCGAGCCGGAGGGCGAGTTGGTTGTGTTCGAGGCGTTCTTCGCCGCCGGTCTCCGCCTTCCTGCACACCGATTTGTTGGCGAAGTCCTGCGGAGGTTTAATGTTCAGATACATCAGTTGACTCCGAATGCCGTGGTGGCTCTGTCGAAGTATGTCTGGGCGACGACTTCGTACGGCGGACAGCCATCAGTCGAAGTCTTTGCGAAGTACTATTGCCTGCACTGGCAGAAGAGGATGATTGGAGATGAAGTTGCCTAGTTTGGGTCCTGTACGTTTACGCCGAAGACTGGCAAGACCACGATGCAGGTAGTCGAGTTGGTTCCTTGCGCCCGCAACAAATGGGGCAACTGGAATGAGTTTTGGTTTTACGTCGCTGAGGGTACCGTCGAAGACCATGAGGGGCTCCTCGTGTCCGAGATGTGTTCACATTTTTACTCAGCATACCCGTCCTTTGAGGTGGCGGAGGGGGATGCGGACGAAGGGGCCCTTCAGTGCGCCGCCGGCCTGAGCAGTGGGCGCGATTTGGTTGAAGAATTTGTGGCGTACGGGGTATGGCCCTTGGCGCATGGCTGGGCGTTGGGCGAAGTGTGCCCTTGCCAGATGCCTTCCCATGGTGGGAAGATGGTGCGAAGTCCTGCCTTCGCACTGAATCTGCAAAACCGCGATCCGGCCGCCTTTGTGCGTGAGGCGGAGGATGGGGCGGTGCGGCTCGTTGGTCGGTACGTGCCGAGGACAAAGGGCCAGCGTAGCTGGGATATCCGCGGGTCGAACAACCGTTTGAACAGGGTTTTTGAATTGAATCAACTGCCGTATGGCGGCTACCCCAGCCAAGACGATGTGGACCGCCGTGGGAAGAAGCCAGTGGTGGAGGCCGGAGACGACCCTGCGCCGGCGGCCGCCCCATCCTCTAAAAAGAGGAAATTAGGTACTGCTATGGGAGGACTTGGGGTTTCCGATGGTTTTGCTAGAGAGCTGATGAGGACTTGCGCGGCCCCGGGGGGAAGGATGTCTTCGCCCGAGCTCCGGGAGTCTTCGGCGCGGATGCTGAGGGTTACCGGGGGTTGGTGGCCTAGGAATGTTCCTATCCCCCGCGCGGCCGGCGAAGACTTTTTTACATCTCGCATGGTTCGTGAATGGAAAGTGTTTCCTTACGGGCAGAATATTGCTGCTATTGTGTCGGCAGTGATGGACGAGCATCGCCAGGGAGCTGCACAAAAGCGCCAGGCGGTTGTCAGGCTTCATGAAGCCCGGCCGAAGAGGCAGCGGGGGGCTGCGAAGGCTGCGGCCCCTGGCGGAGGCAAGCCGCCGCTGGCGGGGAAGCCGGGCGGCCCTGTATCTAGCAAGGCGCCAGAGGCAGCGGCAGGCGCCGGTGGTTCCAAAGCGACGAAGGTTGTGCCGCCGCCCAGCAGGATGTCGGAGGTCGCGAAGGCGGCCCGAGAGTTGCCGTCGACGGGCAAGCGCGTCGCCGACTTCGCCACCGATATTAGTGTGGAAGACTATCTTGGTGGTAAGCCCTTGGCTCGTTTTTTTTTAATCTGTTGATACGTTGCAGGGTCGGACGAGGGCCAGTTTGCTATTGTTGCGCCTGCCGCGGCGATCATGGCGGCTGCCGTAGTGCCGAAGGCGAAGGGCGGTGCTCTTAGTGCCTGAGGCGAGACGTCGGTACTGGCGGCCGTCAGGGATGAGGCGGGCGCTGCGTCCCGCCGGCTGAAGGAGGTGACGGAGGCACTAAGTCAGGTCCGTTGAGCTATACTCCGTTTTTTTAGGCCGCGGTCTTACGTGTGTTCTGCAGGTGGCTGACTTCGCCAACCGCACGGCGTCGGGGGCCGTCACGGCAGTTGTGTCTACCGAAGTCGAGAGACTTCGGACGCAACACGCGGACGCCGTGCGTGAAAAATCGGCCGCCGATAGCAAGTGCCGCAAGCTGGCGGACAAGGTGGCCACGCTGGAGGGGGAGAAGGCTGACCTCCGGCGCCAATTGGCGGGGGAGAGGAGGGAGACCAACGAGGCCCTCGCCAAGGCGCAGGCTGCGCAGGTGGAGACCAATCTGGCGCGGGCGGAGGGCAATCTTGCCAGGGAGCGCGCCGAGCAGCTGCAGGAGCGGCTCATCGCCCTGGAGAGCCGCGTGGAGAGGGCCGAGGTTGCGACGTGCGCGGAGGCCGAGCGGACGCGCAAACAGCTTATGGACTCGTACCATAAGCTGGGCGCGCGGACCGGTGACTTCGAAGTGCTGGACCGAGAGTCCGGACTTCGCTGCCTGGAGTGGGTACAGGAGGAGTTGCAGGCGCTCCCTACTATCGTGGAGGGGTTCATGTAGTATGCCTCCCTGGTCACCTGCGAGGGGGCGATGAACGCGCTCTCCCGCGAAGGGTGCCGGCACTTCGAGGTCTTCGACCAAGCTGATGAAGACTTTGAGCGAGATATCTACAAGGTTGAAGACCCCGTGGTGAAGGAATCCGCCGGAGCCATCTATGACCGGATGTGGGGTCCGCACGGTTGCGAGGTGGTCAGGGAGCGGGCCGAGACGGCGAGGGCTCAGGTAACGTTTGGCGTTGGTTTGGCGTTTGCTGGATGTGGGCTATGTGTGGGTTTGCTGAATTTGTGTGCTGTGTCTTAGGCGGCGCGTGGCGAGAGGGTGGATGACTTCGGGGTGCTGAACAGCGCGCTGCCTGACCCGGAGCCGATCCTGGTGGAAGCCGTGTCCGGGGCCGTCCTGGAGGCGCCCCCAGAGCCTGCGGGAGGCGCTCCGGATGCCCCTGCATCTGCTGCGGCCGGCGGGGACCTGCCCCCAGAGACCGCCGAAGGCGCGCCTGATGCCCCCGCAGCCGCTGCGCCGAGGGCTGAAGATCCTGCGACGGTGGCGGCGGTGGCGACGACGGAGGCGGCGGCGGAGGCTCCTGCAACGGCTGGGTCTTCGCAGGTGGCGTAGTGGGGTGTAGATAGTTAGGGAATTTTGGATATGTTGCTGAATTTTGGTTGCTGCGCAGGTTCAAGATTTTGGGCCTGCGCACGCAATCGCCACTACTAATATTTTGGCGGCTTCGACCGTGGATGGTGGTAATAAATGTGTTGGGTCTGCAACTGAGTTTTCTGATTTTGCTGACTCTGGGAGCTCGGTTGAGTGGACTGAGGAGTCGACGGAGGAGGACTTGGACTATTTTGCGGCCTTGGATGTGGCAGCGGCGGAGGCTTCGCCACGCGCTGCAGACACAGATGATGTGCCTGGTCCGAGCACCGGGCGCCGGCGGCGAAGGGCGGTTGCGAAACGTAGAGTGAGTGGGGCGGAGGGAGATCGGCTTCGTGTGAGTAGGGCTGGCCGGCAGGAGCTGTTGTCTTTGCCAGCCACCGTGAGTATGGGTGAGGGGGAATTGCGAAGTCTTTTTGCGGGTGAGGAGCTTAGGATAATGTTATTTAATTATAGGGAGATGGGAATTATTCCTAAGGTTGAGCCGATGTAGAGTGTAGTGCCCTCGCTTGTACATGTGTAACGGCTTGTGTGATGAGGTTGTGTGCCCCGCACACTTGGCTATGCTTGTGAAGGCGTTATGTACATGGTCTGGTGTTTTTTGTTATGCTGTGCTGGTCCGGCCGCACCCTTAGGCGACTTATGCACGGATAGTCTTCGCGGTAGAATTAGGTTTTTTCGCGCTTGTTGTGCTAGTCCGGCTGCACCCTTGGGCGACTTCTGCACGGATAGTCTTCGCGGAAGACTTCGATTTTTCGCACTTGTTGTGCTAGTCCGGCTGCACCCTTAGGCGACTTCTGCACGGATAGTCTTCGCGGTAGACTTCGGTTTTTCACACTTGTTGTGCTAGTCCAGCTGCACCCTTGGACGACTTCTGCACGGATAGTCTTCGCGGTAGACTTCGGTTTTTCGCACTTGTTGTGCTAGTCCGGCTGCACCCTTGGGCGACTTCTGCACGGATAGTCTTCGCGGTAGACTTCGGTTTTTCGCACTTGTTGTGCTAGTCCGGCTGCACCCTTGGGCGACTTCTGCACGCATAGTCTTCGCGGTAGACTTCGGTTTTTTGCACTTGTTGTGCTAGTCCGGCTGCACCCTTGGGCGACTTCTGCGCGGATTTGTCGCACGCGAGGGTGGCTAGCGCTGAGCCTCGCGGTGACCTCGTATTGGTCGAATGTCGAAGACCGTCGTCGCGGTCTTTTTCGACGCATGTTTTTGCGGGGGATTTTTCAGACATATATTACATGGCTCCGCCTCGTTAAAAACCTCACCCCCCGGGAGAAAAAGAGTGCGGACCAGAATAAGATTGTTTTGCGAATTACAAGGGCGAATTAGCCCTGATGAGTCAAACAAAAAATTTGCGGAGGTTGTCGATGTTCCATGAGTGCTCCAGGTCTTCGCCGTTTGGCGTTGTGAGCCTATAAGCGCTGGGGGAAGCTTTCGTCTTGACTATAAAGGGGCCCTCCCACTTGGGCTCCAGCTTGCCCCTGGACTCGGTCCGAGCTGTTCGGATGAGTACGAGGTCCCCTTCGCTAAATTCCCTCGGGATGACTGCGTGGTCGCGCCATGCTTTTGTCTGGGCTTGGTATTTGTTTAGGGCCTGTAGAGCGAAGACTCGGTCTCCGTCATTGAGATCCTTTGAAGTTGGCTCGTCCACGTCGGGGACGGCAGACGGAACTGTTCGCGGGGACCCATGTTTTATTTCTTGTGGGGTCATGGCCTCCGATCCGTATAGAAGGCGGAAAGGAGTAAACCCGGTCGCCCTGCACTCAGTCGTGTTTAGTGCCCAGACTGCCTCAGGTAACAAATCGGTCCATCTGCCCTTTCTTTCATCGAGGAGCATCTTTTTGACAGCTGTGAAGATTTTTCCATTGGCGCGTTCCACAACTCCGTTAGACTGCGGATGATAGATTGAGGCGAAGGCAAGCTTGGTGCCAATGGAGAAGCAAAAATCCTTGAAGTCTTGGTTGTCAAACTGCTTGCCGTTGTCAACTATTAGTTCGGACGGTACTCCGAAGCGGCAAACAATGTTTTGCCAAAAGAACCTCTGGGCAGTTTTTGATGTTATTGTGGAAACAGCTCTTGCCTCGATCCATTTGGTGAAGTACTCGACAGCGACGAAGGCGAACTTAAGGTTCCCCTGAGCGGTGGGCAAGGGCCCGACAATGTCCAGGCCCCAGCGCTGGAGGGGCCACGTGTGGGCGATCAGCTTTGTATACTGCGAGGTGCTGCCTGACCGAGGAGAAAACTTCTGGCAGGCTTCGCAGGACCTTGTGACCCGATTTGCGGCGCACATCATTGCGGGCCAGTAAAAGCCTTGGCGGATCACCTTAGCAGCTAGGGCCCTTGGCCCTGCGTGTGAGCCGCACGTGCCACTGTGGACTTCGCGTAGGATCTGGATGCCTTCGGTTTCGGTGACGCACTTAAGCATCGGCTGACTGACCCCTTTTTTGTAGAGTTGGCCTTCAATTAGTGCGAAGTCTCGGCTTCGATGTCTGAGGCGCTTGGCCTCACTGATGTCGGCTGGATGATAGTACCCCTATAGGAACAGGGTTATTGGTGCCCGCCAGTCTTCGGTCATGATAAGGTTGACTATGCGGTGGCCCTCGCTGTAATTGGTTATTTGGAGCCCTTCGGGGCTCCGGACGGCTGGCGTGCCAATGACATGAAAGAACACGTCGGAGAGCAAAGATTCGCCCCTGGCGGCAGCCTTGGCCAATGCGTCGGCCTCTTCATTTTTGGCCCGATCCACATGCTGCAAGGTGAATCCCTTGAATTGTCTCTCGAGACTTCGGATGGCCGCGAGGTACTGCATGAGCGCGGGGTCCTTTGCTGCATAGTCTTTCTCGACTTGGCCGGCAACTACCTTGGAGTCTGTTTTGATGATGCAGGTGGTGACTCCGAGGGCTCTTAGCTTGCGGAGGCCGAGGATGACTGCTTCGTATTCTGCTATATTATTTGTGCATCTGTCGGATTCCAGAGCGAAGCTGAGGCGTGCTGCATATCTGTGCTTGACCCCGACTGGTGAGGTGATGACTGCAGCGGCGCCTGCCCCCGCATGGCACCATGCGCCGTCGCAATGGATCGTCCAAACCTTCTCTGCGGACGGGTCTGGCTGTGTTGTTGGCCCAGTCCAGTCAATGACGAAGTCTGCCAGGACTTGTGACTTGATGGCTGTCCTGGGCTCGAAGCTGATGTGGTAGCCGGAGAGTTCGGCCGCCCACTTGGCAATCCTCGCCGATGCCTCTGGTTTTCTGAACAATTCGCCGAGTCCCCTGTCTGAGGTGACTCGGACTTTGAATGCTTCGAAGTAATGGCGCAGTTTGCGTGAAGACATGACGACTGCGTAGGCAATCTTCTCCAGCTCTGTCATGTTGCACTTGGACGGTGTCAGCACTTCGGAGACATAGTAAACGGGGCACTGCCTGACCATGCCCGCAACTGTCTGCTCCTGCACTAGTGCCGCGCTGACCGCATGCGGCGAAGCCGCGACGTAGAGCAACAGGGGGAGCGAGGAGTCGGGGCTTGTAAGGACGGCCAACTCTGTCAGGTACTGTTTTAATGAGGCGAAGGCCACCGCCTGCTCTGGTCCCCAGGCGAAGTCTTTTGCACCACGGAGTGTTTTGAGGAAGGGGAGACTTCGTTCGGCGGACCTGGAGATGAATCTGTTGAGAGCGGCCAATCTGCCTGTCAGGCGCTGGACGTCCCTGGCGGACTGCGGAGGCGTCATGTCTATGATGGCCTGAATCTTGGTTGGGTTGGCCTCGATGCCGCGGTGTGATACCAGGTAGCCCAATATTTTGCCTTGGCGAACGCCGAAGACGCACTTTTCCGGGTTTAGGCGGAGTTGTGCGTCTCGCATGTTCGCGAATGTCTCGGCGAGGTCGGCGAGATGGTCCTCCTTGCTCTTGCTGGCGACGACGATGTCGTCCACATATGTGAATATATTTCTGCCAACCTGCCCTTCAAGCACTGTTTTGGTAAACCTGGAGAAGGTGGACCCGGCGTTCTTGAGTCCCTCCGGCATTCTGATGAAGCAATATGTGCCGAAGGGTGTTATAAAGCTGGTGCTGGCCTTGTCTTCCTCCTTCATGTATATCTGGTGGTAACCGAAGAAGCAGTCGAGGAGGGACATGACTTCGCATCCGGCCGCGCTATCGACTATTTTGTCAATCCGCTGCAACGGGAAATTGTCCTTTGGGCAGGCTTTATTGAGACTGGTGAAGTCGATGCACATTCGCCACTTCCCGCTCTTTTTCTGCACCATCACAACATTGGAGAGCCATGTGGGGTAAGCCACCGGCTCGATGAATTTGGCTTCCAGGAGGCGGTGCACTTCTGCCTTGGCGGCCTCCGTCTTCTCGTTGGACATCTTGCGAAGCCGCTGTTTTTTCGGCCTTACCGAAGGGTCGATTCCCAAACTGTGCTCAATTATGGAACGGCTAACCCCGACCAGATCGAGGGCTGACTAGGCGAAGACATCTTTGTTCTTGGACAGGCAGCAGAGGAGCTTCTCCTCTTCATGCGAAGTAAGGTCTTCGCTGATAATGACTGTCTGCTTGGGCGTGGCCTGGTCGAGGGGGACAGTCTTGGTCCCGTCGTTGCTCTGCAGCTGTGCCTTGTCGTGCTGCTTATTGGTTGGGGTGGCGGGCGCGGAGACCTCGCGCTGGGCCGTGAGGCAGTGCACGTTTCTTTGACCGGGCACGAAGTCCCGCTCTATGTTGCGCGCAGTCTGTTGATTGCCGAAGACCGTAATGACGCCTAACGGACCTGGTATCTTCATACATAGGTACAGTCCGTGAATGGCTGCTTCGAACTTATTGATGGAGCCCCGGCCCATGATGGCATTGTATGGATATACCATATCCACGATATCAAAGGTTACTTGCTCACTTCGGGCATTGGGTGCTACACCGAAGGAGAGAGGCAGCTCTATTTTGCCGACGGGGAAGGTGCCCTTGCCGCCGAAGCCATACAATGGGTTGTCCGAAGGCTTAAGCAGGCTGTGGCTTATGCCCATGCGATCGAAGGCATGGAGGAAGATGATGTCCGCCTGACTGCCGTTGTCAACTAGGACTTTGTGCAGGTCCCAGCCTGCCACGCTGCAATTGATAACCATGGCGTCGCAGTGGGGGGCGCTGTGCAGGTCGACGTCTCGCGCGTCGAAGGTTAGCGGTATGTGGGACCACTTTGTCTGCACGACGGGGCCGGTGACGGTGACGTGGTTGATGCTGCGGTAGTGGTCCCGCTTCTGTCGCTTTGTGTCGAAGTCGGTGCTGGACCCCCCAGTTATCATGTGAATGACTCCGCGATATGGTTGATCGGCGAAGTCTTCCTGCTTTGGAGCGTGGGGGATGTTTTGATGTTGCTGGTGTGGTGGTGGGGGTGGGGGAGGTACGATTTGTACTTCCTGATGGTGTTGGTAAGCGTGGTGCGGTGGATGCGGGGCGGGGGCGTGGATATATGGTGGAGGGGGTTGCTGGTAAGTGTGTGCAACAACTCGGGGGTTGTCGGCTGGTTGCGCCCGTGCCATCCTGTCTCTGGTGGCCTTCGTTTCTGGGCAGTCTTTGGTTTGGTGGGCGCAGTCTTCGCCGTGGAAGAGGCAGTAGAATCGGCGCGGCGGCTGCGCACGCCCCCGACCCCTACCGTGAGTTCCATTTCCGCGGCCCTGGGGGGGATACTCCTGGCGACGAGGGGCGTCAGCAGCGGGGTGCTGGTTGGCGATGTTGTGCACTTGCTGTTGACTGCGACCGTCTCGACCGGAGTTCGGCTGCGGAGTCCTTGTCCACGTGCGGCTGGACTGTGGAGCATCTTTTGGCTTCCTTTGGGACTCAACCTTGTGCTGGTGGAGCTCTTCGGATTTGGCGTACTTTTCAAACAGCTGATATAACTCCTGGAGGTTCTTTGGCGGATCTCTGATGCAGTGGCTGTAAAGGACGCCGGCGCGAAGGCCACTGATAGCGTAGTGGATGGCGATCTGGTCATCGACTGAGGGCAGCTGTGACTTGAGTGTTAAAAATTTGCGGTAATACTCCCTTAGAGTCTCCTTTTCCAGTTGCTTGCAGAGCGAGAGTACGGCCAAGGCGTCGGTGTCTGGGCGGTACCCTTGGAAGTTGAGCAGGAACTTGTCCCGGAGACTTCTCCAGGAATCAATGGAAAGCGGAGGCAACCTGGTGAACCAGGTGAGAGCTGGGCCCTCTAGGGCGATGATGAAAGACTTCGCCATTGTGGCGTCGTCCCCTCCGGAAGATGCAACGGTGACCTGATTACTCATTATGTATTGTGCCAGGTCGGTGCTGCCGTTGTACTTGGGATAGGTCCCTGCCCGAAAGTTAGCTGGCCAAGGTGTCACTTGCAGGTGTGGCGCCAGGGGACTTCGCTCGTCGAGATAGTTGACCCCTTGGATTGGCGCGGCGTGCGGGAAGGTGTGGTCGCGCTGGGGGAAACGCGGGTCTTCCGGTTGCGCGCGGTGTTGCAGGGGTGGCCCATGCTGCAGGCCGAGGTGGCCTTCGCGCGTGTCTTCGAGTTGTGCGCGCTGCTGGAGGGGTGGCTCGTGCTGCAGGCCAAGGTGGCCTTCGCGCTGCATCAGCGCGATCTCCCGCTCGAGTTCCTGGGCCTTCTGCTCTTCGTCGCGTATCATTTGCCGCACTTTGGCTAGTGCGGACACGCGCTGGCGCTTGGCCTCCAGTATCTCTTTCTGCCTCTGGAGATTGCGGTTCTTGAGGCGCAGGGCGCGCAGCTGTAGCTGTTCTTCTGCTGAGACGCCGAGGACTTCACCGTCGTCGGTGAGGTCCGCGCCCTCGAGTGGTGCGAAGCCTGAGGGTGGCTGCGGTTGTCCTTCAGGGCCGCAGGTGCGGAGAGTGTCGTCTTCGCAGGTGCGGGGGACGTCGTCTTCAGTGGCCTCTTGGTGGGTGGATTGGGTGAGGGCGAGGGCCTTGCCCTTTCTTGCGGTGAGCAGTGCTGCCTTCGCAGCCTCGTCAGCCTTCGGGTCAGCTCTCTTGGCTGCCATCGCGGGTGGTTTTCTCGTAGCACGAACGGTGGGCGCCAAATGTTGGAACTTGCTCTCGGTTGCAAGGGGATCCAACAAGGGTGAATAATGACGTCAACAGGGTTCTCGCGCAAGATGGCAATGGCTCTGTTAATCTGCCCCCTCACGGGCACTGTGCGGGGGTATTTATAGGTGTCTGAGCGCCCAGCGCCTTGTGTTAAGGACGCATGTGCCCTCGGATACCTAGATTATCCCCAAAATATTCCCATAAAGCAGGGTTACAGACTGTAATTACGGGAATGCCTTTGCAAATTAGGCCCGTAACACGCAGCGGCCACGCGGGGCCCGTTACAATGGGCCGGATCACACGTGGGCCTCTGAGCTGGACGAGGCCGCTTGGTGGGATGACGACGTCGCAGGCCTTCGTCTGGTGGCATATCGAGTGAAGGCCTGCTTTGTCTCCATCGGACCAGCGACTGCAGCGAAGGCCTGCTTTGTCTCCGTCGGACCAGCAATTGCAGCGAAGGCCTGCTTTGTCTCCGTCAGACCAGCGACTGCAGCGAAGGCCTCGAGCGAAGGGTGGCGTCTTTGCCTTCACCCCAACAAGCGTTTGGAGGGGAAAGAGCAGGCACTAGAGGAGCAGGTCCACCAGTTCTAGGCAGCGCAAGCTGTACAGGCGATGCAGACGGCCTCGGGCCCCTAGGCGGTGGAGGTGATGAGGAAAACACTTGATGACCTCTGGGCTGAGCAACGCGCCGGGGCCCAGCGCATCGCCGCCTAGGCCGGCGAGGCATGCACGACGCTTGTTCCATTGGGGATGAGTCCCATCCCGGCATTGGTGCGACCGACGTCCATCTCCGACGCGCTCCCGATACTGGATTCCACCGCTGACCGCCTCCGACGTCTGGATCAGATTCTTGGCGCCCGCTTGGAGGCCGAGGGCAGCAGACTCTGCCGGTCGGCAATCGAGTACGTCTTGACATGCTTCCGGAGCCACGACCCGGCTGTCTCCTTGGGGCCAGTCATTGCGGGTCCGGTGGCCGACACTGAAGATGCTGCCTGGGAGGGCGTACTGGATGCTATGAACGCGGTGGTCGGGCGCTTCGAGCGAGATCCTGCTGACGATGAGTAGCCAGGCCTGCGTGGAGAAAAACGAGGGTTCCGCTGGGGAGCAGGTTGCAATATGTCTTTAGTTTTGTAAGATACTCTTTAGGTACTACTTATCAGTGACATTACAACTTATCTGCATGCCACTTTTCCTTTGTTGTGTGCATTGTTACCAACTCCTCCCCTGGTACTTGGCCCCCCTAGGATATGGCCTCGACGTGTTGGGGCCGGATGCCAGGATTCTTAAGGAGGGACTGGTGTCATGGCCCCCAAGGGGCAATCCTAACTAGGACCCTACCTACACACAGTCTAGGCTAGGTATTTTTAGCAGCACACCCATATGGTCCGCTGGCTGGTATTTCTTATCCTTTGATTCACGCACAGGATCGGCTGCAGGGCGGTGGGGCGTGTAGGCTTGCGGTACTTGACCATACCAAGCAACCTTACGGCCCCAAACCACCCCATCGTTTGGTTGCCGGGTCTGGCTACTCAATTCGGAGGTCGCTATACCAGCCAGGGAGGGAGACCGCATGGGTGGTACGATAGTAATAATGGTTGCAAATTTAGGAATAAAACCAACATAAAAATAGTACAGTGGGTCGAACCCCTTCCTTATAACTCGATATACACGAGTGTAGGCCAACAGACCGGGTTTATTGAGGGCAGACCTCTCCGGGCTGGCGCATATAAATGCACTTCTTAGTTACAGGGAAAGAGACCGAACCCCCAATTCTATTTTTATGGGAAAAACTTACGGAGATGCTCTATATTCCAGGGGTTGGGAAGAGGTACTCCGTTATCTGTGGCGAGGCGGACGCACCCGGGGCGGCATATTTCTGTCACCTTGAAGGGTCCTTCCCAGCTGGGGGAGAGCCTATGGAGCCCTTCTCGGTTCCGAACTCGCCTTAGAACCAGGTCCCCGACTTCAAACTTCCTACTATGCACGAACCGTTGGTGGTAGCGCCTGAGCGCCTGGTTGTACCATGCATTTTGGACTGCTGCTCGCCACCTGTGTTCATCGATGAATTCCACATCCTCGCACCATAGCTGTTCCTGCGCAAACTCATCAAACGACTGGGCCCGTGGGGAGCCCATAATGATTTCTAGGGGAAGGCAGGCTTCAGCCCCGTAGACCAGGAAGAATGGGGTCTCCCCGGTGGCTCGGCTAGGTGTAGTTCAGTTCCCCCATAGCACGGAGGGCAGCTCACTGACCCAATTTGCGCCATGCTTCTTTAAGCAGTCATAGGTACGCGTCTTGAGTCCCCTGAGGATCTCTGCATTTGCTCTCTCCACTTGTCCATTGCTCCTAGGATGGGTCATCGATACGAAGCAGAGCCGGGTGCCGATGCCTTCGCAATACTCCTGGAAGACCCGGCTTGCAACTGGGTCCCGTTGTCTGTAATGATACGGCTTGGGACCCCGAATCTACAGACGATCGACTTGAGGAAAGCGACAGCAGCGCTCTGGGTGATGCTGACCACAGGGGTGGCTTCCGGCCACTTGGTGAACTTGTCAATGGCGACAAAAAGGTACCGGTACTCGGTGATAGCCCTGGGAAATATCCACCCCCCATACGGCGAATGGCCAGGAGGGCGGAATCATTTGCAGAGCCTGAGCTGGTGTGTGTATGTGGTTTGCGTGGTACTGGCACGCTTCGCAGGACTTTACTAGCTCAGTCGCATCCTGGAGGGCAGTTGGCCAATAAAAACCATGCCGGAAGGCCTTATCGACCAGCGTGCGGGATGAAGAATGACTTCCACACTCACCTCCATGGATCTCCGTGAGTAACTCACGACCCTCTTCCTGGGTGATGCACCACATGAGAATGCCGTTGGCGCCATGGCGGTACAGACCCCATTCTACCATCGTGTATCGCCTAGCCAACTGCACTATGTGCTCGGCGGAGACATGGTCTTCAGGAAGGATGTTTTCCTTCAGGTAGTCCCGGATCTCGGAGATCCATGCATCGGGACCGCTCTGAGTTGTCGACTGTGGTGCTAAAGGGTCAGCGGAGTCCCCCAGAGCGCACACAGCCTTTGGTGGGTTCTGGGACGCCACCGGGACCGCCGGCTTCGAGGTGCCGTTCTCGCCTCCTTCGCCCAGTCCGGCCGGCTAGGCGACGGGTCTCAGCAGCCGTCTTTTGAAGACACCCTCGGGCACGAGTGCCCGCGTTGATGCCCTCTGGGAGAGGTCATCTGCCGCTCAGTTGTCGGCTCGGGGAACATGTTGTAGTTCCAGGACCATGAAGTCCTTCTCCAGCTTCCTCACATGGAGGAGGTATGCTGCGAGTCTAGGCTCGTTGCAGCTACATCTCCGCGGACCTGCTTGATGATTAGCTGAGAGTCCCCATTTACGAGGAGTTGGCGGACCCCCAGGGATAGGTCCGCGGATAGACCGAAGATCAGCGCCTCATACTCCGCCATGTTGTTGGTGGCCTTGAATTCAAGACGCACCACATACTACAGCTGGTTTCCGCCTGGGTTAGTGAGCACCACTCCTGCGCCAGCACTCTGTTGGCGGGCAGACCCGTCGAAGAAAAGCGTCCAGTGGGGTTCGGTGAAGATCTGACCCCTGCGCTCCTCAGGTGTGGGGTCCAGTGCGGGGTCCGGCCCCCTAGGGACGCACGCGGGTGGAGTCCACTCTACGATGAAGTCGGCCTGGACCTGACTTTTGATGGCGTGGCGGGGTTGGATGTCCAGTTGGAACTCGGCGAGCTCTGCCGCCCACTTGGCTATGTTGCCAGTGGTGTTTGGGTTGTAGAGGATGGCCTTTAATGGAAAGGAGGTCATCACCACAACTCTATGCGCTTGGAAATAGTGACGCAACTTCCTAGATGCGACCAACACGGCGTAGAGGAGTTTGTGTGTCTCGAGGTACCTGGCCTTTGCTTCATGGAGGACCTCGCTGACGTAGTAGATCGTCTTCTGGGCAGATCTGGTCTCTGTAGCTGGCCCTAAGTTTCCAGGTTCTTGTCCTTCTTGTGCCTCCCTTTCGGCGACTAACACCATGCTTATTACTTCTGCGGCCGCCGCAATGTACATGTATAGTGGTTCCCCCGGCTCCGGAGCAACCAGGATTTGCAGGGAAGCTAGGTGTTGCTTCAATTCTTTGAAGGCTTGTTCTGCCTCTTCGGTCCAGGCAAATGGGCCTGATTTCCGCAGGAGCTTGAAGAAAGGCAGCGCCCTCTCAGCCAACCTCGAAATGAAGCGGCTAAGGGCTACTAGCGACCCTGTAAGCTTCTAGATGTCCTTAATATGGGTGGGAGGCCTCATTACCTCAATAGCCTTGATTTTCTCTGGGTTAGCTTCAATGCCGCGGTATGAAACCAGGAAACCTAGCAACTTCCCTGCGGAGACACCGAAGATGCATTTCTCCGGATTCAGCTTGGTGCAGGTTGCCCGCAGCTTGCCGAAAACCAAGGTCAGGTCTTCCACTATAGCCGACCTTTCCCTAGTCTTGACCACGATGTCATCGACGTAAATTTCCACCTTGTCCCGGATCAGGTCCCCGAAGGTCTTACTCATCGCCCGAACAAATGTTGGCAAGGCGTTCCTCAGACCGTAGGGCATTACAACATAACAGTATGGTCCATCTACTGTCACAAAAGCGGTATGCCTCCTATCCTCCTTAGCCATCCAGATTTAATGGAAACCAGAGTAGGCGTCCAAGAAGGACAAGAGGTCGCACCCCGAGGTAGAGTCCACAATCTGATCTATACACGATAGTGGATATGGGTCCTTGGGGCATGCCTTATTCAGGCTGGTGTAGTCGATGCACATCCGAAGCTTTCCGTTTGCCTTTGGCATGACAACTGGGTTGGCCAGCCACACGGGGTGATGAACCTCTTCAATAAGTCTTGTCGTTCCATGGACTATCTCCATGGTTTCTGGCTCACCGGCCTGGCGTCCGGGTAAACCTTTAGCTGGTGCTCGATCACCTCCCTGGGATCCTAGGCATCTGCGATGGCTCCTAAGCGAAGACGTCGGCATTTGCTTGGAGGAAGGCGACGAGCGCGAGTTCCTATTTTTCTCCTAGGTTCCCTATGATGCGGGTGGTCTGGGAGGGGTCCACGTCGACCTAGATGGTCTTCGCGGGTCTGCCGTCTGCCCCAGACGGCTACACCTTCAGCGCATTGGAGGGTGCCCTGGAACTGGGGCCTCCGTCGTCCGGCCGAGCGATCTCGGCCGCTAGAGTGTGTAGCTTCTCGATGGCTGCTAGTGCGGCGGTGCGGTCGCCCCGCACGGTGAGGATCCCAGCGGGGGATGGCATCTTGAAGACCAAGTACCCGTAATGGGAGATGGCCACGAACTGGTACAGCGCCGGCCTCCCAATGATGGCGTTAAAAGGGAGGTTGACCTCCGTGACATCGAACTGGACGTTTTCTATACGAAAGTTCTCTTCCATCCCAAATGTAACTGGGAGCGTTATACTCCCGAGGGGGTATACGGGCTGCGTACCCTCCCCGGAGAATGGGCGAGAGGGCCCCAGCCACGACCCTGGAACCTGTAGCTATCTGAATGCTGCATGGCTGATGACATTGAGGCCAGCCCCTCCGTCGATCAACACGTGATGTAGTCGCATGTTGGCGACAACAGGGGCGGTGATGAGCGGCAGCACGCCAGCCCCCGCCATGTTGTCGAGGCGGTCGGATGCCCCGAAGGAGATGGTAGTGCCCCTCCACCATTGGTGTGGAGCGGTTTTGGGGACCCCTGGGACCACCGAAAGAACTTCCCAGCGCAGGGACATGACACTCCTGCGGGAGGTGAGATCCCAGCTTCTGCCATACATTACATACAGCTTCTTGCGACGGTCGCCATCGTTGCTGGAGTCAGAATCTTCGGTGAAGACGTCCTTTAGGCACCCCTCAGGCGGCTGGTAGCTGAGGTCTTGTCCTTCCGCAGCCGCGGCCTTTCCGTCAGCTCCCATCTGGCTTGGCCGGCGGTGGGGCGGCGAGCCATCCTTGAAGGACTGCTCGCGCCGCTCGCTAATGCGCCTTGCGAGCTTGATAATCTCACGGCAGTCGACGACACGATGGCGGCTGTTGGGGTGCACTAGGCATGTGTCACCGCTGCTTCCCTGGGGTCGTGGGCGTTTGCTGCGCTCGCCTTGGCTCCCAGCGGCAGCTGCAACTGAAACAGCTAACCGCGGCTTTTCGTGGTCGTGTTTCTTGTTTCTCTTTTTCTTCTTGCCTCCGCCTTGGGCGACGACATCCGAGTTGCCCACCATGGTAACCTCGGCCTGCGGTACTGAGTGCCAAGCACGGCCCTCAGTGGCTCTGGTGCATTTGTCAGCTAGGGCAAAGAGTGTGGTGACGTCTTCCACATCATGTGTGGCCAACTTCTCCAGCATCTTCTCATCACGTACCCCTTGGCGAAAAGCAGTGATGATAGAAGCATCCGAGATACGGGGAATCGTCCCACGTACCTTGGTGAAGCGGGAAATGAACGCTCGAAGGGTCTCCCCGGGCTCCTGTCTTATTGCGTGGAGGTGTGCCTCCACTCCGTGCTGCTGGTAAGCGCTAGCGAAGTTTGCCACGAACCATGCACAGAGCTCTTCCCAGGAGTAGTTGGATCCTAGGGCTTGGTTCATGAGCCAAGTCCGGGCTAGCCTAGACAGGGCTACATGGAAGTAGGTTGCCATTACGGTGGTGCCTCCACCTGCTGCCGTAATGGCAGTGACATAAACCTGCAGGAATTCTGACGGGTTTGTCATACCGTCGTATTTTTCGGGCAGATGTGGCCGAAACTTAGGCGGCCACGTTGCCGCGCGGAGGTGGTCCGCTAGGGCGGCGCAGCCTACTCCAGCCAACGGGATGCTGGTCTGGAATCGAGCATCCCCTGGGGCCCGTGGCGCGACCGCAGCGGAATCTTGCCCGAGGTTGCCGCAGCGCTCACGCGCCTTCTTGATGAGGACATCAACACCAACACGAGTACATCTACACCAGTAGCACCTTCTCCAGCCCAAGCACCATCTTCCCCAGTCCAGGCGCCACCCCTTCCACCTGGGCCAGTGACTCGGGCCCGTGCAAGAGAATTGAACTACATCATACTGTTAAAGAACGAAGGCCCAGAAGATTAGAAGATGGCCCAACAGGAAGGCCCGGATGGGGTGCCTAGGGAAGTCGTGAACAGTAACCGCGGTACTGTAGCGACGGCCCTACTATTCATGCCTCTCCTCTATGTAGTCAGAGTCCTATTTCATTGAGAACTTGAGTTTTGTTTTACATCTAGCTTTAGCTACCCCAGAACACGCACAAATACATGCTGTCCTCTGTGATTCAGAACTCCACCTCGAGTGATATTAAGATTGCTCGCATCTTTTTCTTGTTCGTTCTTCGATTGCGCACAGGAAACGATCTTCGTGATCAGGCCGATCTCGCATCAGCAAGGTTGGTAACCATTGGGAGTTGGTTCAGCGATTGCATTGGCGCTTCAGGTTCGCTCGTCGTAGTCGGATCGTGAGGGTCTACTTCCACCAAATCAGAATTATCTCCACTCACCGAAAGATCGGGCACTCCAGCTCTATCAAGTGGTATCAGATTTCCAGGTTGATCGGTGAGTTTATCGAGTGTTTTTTTCTCCTACAGTCCACAAAACCACATAAAAAATTAGGTTAGACCTTATCCCAACACCCTTTTGAGCCTCGCACTTTCTTTCAATAATCTGCATTGTTGAATTTGTGTGCTTTCACGTCATTTGTTGATGGTTGCATTGTGTTATTCCACCATTCAAACCCTAGTGTGCCGCCACCATATTCCGTTTGATCACGCCACAAACCGAGTCAACGCCGCTTCCTTATTTTTCTCCTTTGATTATGTAAAAAAACAAAAAAAAACAAACCAAGTCAACACCGCTTCCTTGTTTTTCTCCTTCGGTTACATAAAAAAAACAGAAATAAAAAAAAGAAAACGAAGGAGAAAGGATACAAAGCGGTTGTCTCATCTCGGTCATTTTAAACATACTTTCCTTAAATCGGGCATAACTTTTCGCTCGTTTGTTCAAAAAATCTGAAATTTTTACAGGAGCTTGTTGACACCATTCCGAGGCCAGCCAAACTCACCTATGACCTGTTTGGTTTCAATAAAATTGTCAAACAAAATCAGGAAAATGAAGAAAAAATTCGTCAAAGTTCTCGCATGCTTTTCAGAGAACTTCCTGATCTTCTGTAGACCACATCTGAACTCTGTTTTAGGTGAAAACTTCGTGCAGCTCCTATTTTGTTGCTCCTTGTGCTGAGAAAAATATCAAAAAAATCATACAAAAAAGAAAAACAAAATCACCTGTGATTCCTACTAGTGCCTTTTTGGCCTCGCTAGTACAATATTTACGATACTGCCATTCTGCTAGTTCCATATGTCCTTTGCACTTGTGGCCAGCAATATAGTTTCGTGTTTTGCACTATAATTCAACTTTGCATTATTGTTTGATCGTGCTAATCCTTGACTTGAGTGCAGCCTACCCAAAACTCCACATATTTCTACGACGAGAAGGTTTCTGTTTCTCTAGGCAATCGCTCATCCAATCTTTCACCGGTTCCACCTGTTGGTTGCAGTTCACCACTGTGGCTTGGTAAGAACGGATAAGAACTTGATAACAGCATTCCATTGAGCGAGTTGTCACCACCATTTCCCTGTTGTCGTCGGTTTTTCTCCTTTTGGTGTTTTGGTGTTTGTGCTAACTATGGCAGGAGCACACGACACGGTGGATGCCCAGTTGCTGGAAGTAAGGTGACAAGTTGATGGACTTACTGCTGAAATTAGGATGATGCATGAACGACTTGATTCAACGGTCACTTCGACGACCGAGCGTTTCAACCAGCTTGACCTTGCTCAAACGGCGACTCGCACCACACTCGACACCATCCTGGCATGCCTTGATGCATTGACCACAAAGATGGAGCAGGACTTCGGCGGTGACACTGAGCAGGACGATGGAGATCACCATGGTCGTGCACGCCGTGTGGTTCGTCATCCCCCTAATGACTTATTTTCTAAGATTGAATTTAAAATTCCACCTTTTAATGGCAAATATGATCCTGCTGCTCTTGATTGGGAGTTAGAGGTTGAACAAAAATTTTCATGCCATGATATTGCTGCACATTCTCAGGTTGAAGCTGCTATTAGTGAATTTACAGATTTTGCTTTAATTTGTTAGCGTGAGTATAAAATAAAACATCCCACTGCCATTCCAACCACTTGGGATCAGTTGAAAGCTGCGATGCGACATCGATTTGTGCCTTCGTATTATGCTCGTGATTTGCTTAATAAAATGCAGCGTTTTCAGCAAGGTTCTCAATCTGTTGAGGACTATTTCTAGGAGTTACAAAAAGGTATGATTCATTGTGGGATATTGGAGGACAACGATGCTGCCATGGCACGTTTTCGTGGTGGTTTAAACCGCGAAATCCAGGATATAATTGATTATAAGGAATATTATGATATGACTACTTTTTTTAATATGCTTGCAAAGCTGAATGTGAAGTGGAGGGACGCCGCTCGAAGCCATATTCTAACCCTTTTGCAGGACGAAGCTCGACATCCACCTCAGCACCAGTTCCCCCTGCGCCATCCATGTCCACCACTACACGCGAGAAGACGACCAAACCAGCCAACACCGCCCCACCCACAGGTCGTACACGGGATATTCAAAGTCATCGCTGTGGAGGATTTGGCCATGTGATTCGGGAGTGCCCAAACAAGCGCACTTTGCTCATTCGTGACGATGGTGAGTACTCTTCCACTAGTGATTCTGAAGAAATTGAACGTGCACTACTTGCCACTGACCATGCAGCTCAGGCGGAGGTACATGTCAACCCCGGCGACGCTGATAGGTATGAAAGTCTTAGTACATAGGTCGCTTTGCCCGAGAAGAATCAGCGACACACTCTGTTCCATACAAAGGGTGTTGTGCAGGAGCGGTCAATTCGCATCATTATCGACAGCGGCAGTTGCAACAATTTGGAGAGTACCATGCTGGTCGAAAAGTTGTCGTTACCCACTCGTAAGCATCCAAACCCATATCACATTCAATGGCTTAATGATGGTGGTAAAATAAAAATCACACGTTCCGTGCGTGTTCCTTTCTCCATGGGTGCTTATTCTGATTTTGTTGATTGTGATGTTATTCCCATGGAAGCATGCTCTTTGTTACTTGGTCGACCTTGGCAATATGATACTGATAGCTTGCATCATGGTCGTTCGAATCATTATTCTTTCATTTTTAAGGGTCAGAAAATAATTATACATCCAATGACACCTAAACAAATTGTTAAAGATGATCTTTTTAAGATACTAACCAAGATTAATGCTAATGCTTATATCCTTGACCTGCCTCCGGAGTTTGGTGTTTCCACTAGTTTTAATGTTGCAGATTTGAAACCGTATGCGGGAGAAGATGAGGAGTTGCCGTCGAGGACGACTTTAGTTCAATAAGGGGAGGATGATGAGGACATCAACACCAACACGAGTACATCTACACCAGCAGCACCTTCTCCAGCCCAGGCACCATCTTCCCCAGTCCAGGCGCCACCCCCTCCACCTGGGCCAGTGACTCAGGCCCGTGCAAGAGAATTGAACTACATCATGCTGTTAAAGAACGAAGGCCCAGAAGATTAGAAGATGGCCCAACAGGAAGGCCCGGATGGGGTGCCTAGGGAAGTCGTGAACAGTAACCTCGGTACTGTAGCGACGACCCTTCTGTTCACGCCTCTCCTCTATTTAGTCAGAGTCCTATTTCATTTAGAACTTGAGTTTTGTTTTACACCTAGCTTTAGCTACCCCAGAACACGCACAAATACGTGCTGTCCTCTGTGATTCAGAACTCCACCTCGAGTGATATTAAGATTGCTCGCATCTTTTTCTTGTTCGTTCTTCGATTGCGCACAGGAAACGATCTTCGTGATCAGGCCGATCTCGCATCAGCAAGGTCGGTAACCATTGGGAGTTGGTTCACCGATTGCATTGGCGCTTCGGGTTTGCTCGTCGTAGTCGGATCGTGAGGGTCTACTTCCACCAAATCGGAATTATCTCCACTCACCGAAAGATCGGGCACTCCAGCTCTATCACTTCTCCAAAGAGCTACAGGCATCTTTGCCCGCATGTCTGCGGTTGAGTTCATCCTGCAGGTCTCCTGGTCCCTCTGGAGGAACTCACGTGCCTCCTTCTGCGCGCCTGCGGTTGAGCTCCGCTCGCAGATCTCCGGTCGGGGCAGTCCTCACCGAGGGCGAGCGCTCTGAGGCAGATGCTTCATGCTGGCGCCAGGACGACCGAGGCTTAGGCTTGATCGAGCCAGCGTGCGCCATGCTAAGGAGGTGATCCACGTCATCGCGCCACTGCCTCATAGCCCCTGGCGAGGCCGTGGGGCTTGGTAAGTGGTGCAACAACTCTCTGGCCGCAAAGAGCGCTCCGGCGGGGGCATCTTCTGACGGAGTTCGGGACGTCTATACTGGCGTGCACCGTCGTGCAGGGCGCACGGCTCCAGCACCAAGCGTCGGGTGGCTAGAGCTCTGTGGCATAGAAGATGCGGCTTCTTCCTCCATGGGGAAGTCTTCAGAGGTCTCGCCACGATGCTCAGTGATACGGACCATAGTGTTGAATAGGAAAACAAGCAAAAACCTAATGCCTAGCCCCCTACCTGGCGCGCTAAATGTCGGAGAGCAAATCTCTAACCGGGTGGCGGAGTGCACCCGCCCTAAATCCTAAGATGAGGAGGGGCCTAGGCATTTCACTTGTTAGTTGGAAAAGTGGGAAGAAACACAAGGACACATAAGGATTTAGAGTGGTTCGGGCCGCCGGAGCGTAACACCCTACTCCACTGTGTGATGTGTTGCTCGAGAGCTTGTATGAACTTGTGAGACTAAGAATGGGTCTCAAAGCTCTAGCCTGTGTATAACGTCGCATGCCTCCCCTTTTATAGTTGAAGGGGGGCATGCACAAAGGTACTGGGCCCCGACATGCGGGCCCAGGGACATAAAGAATATAGCGCTTGGAGCCACAAATGTTTGCTGCTGGGGCAATCTTCTTGCGCCTTGACGCCCGAGATCTCCATATCCTCGGCGTGCAGGGGAAACTTCTTGTAGAAGGGATGATGAGTACTGTGCGCCGCTCGGCACGGGCGCACTGTTCCCCAACAGACTAGTCAGGCGCGCCGTTTGCTGGGTGACCCTGACGCCGTCTGCTGGCGGATTGGACATGACACATTAAATGCTGAGAGGGCGCGTCGCCCATCAGCGTGGTGGCAGGCGGCGCGTCCTTTCCACAATAAATGCAAAGACTGCACAGCCGTATGGGCCTTGCGTCAGGCTCGGCTCGTTGGCTTATGTCACAAGCCACAAGCCACGCGGCCGCGGCGGATCTCCGCCTGAGCGGGGAGCGTAGAGCAGAGTCATGTCGGCACCAGACCCTTGCCTGTGCTGGGGTCCTCCCCGTCCCGAGACCTTGCTGAGGCCCGGACCTCTCTCGGGGGGGGGGGGGGACCTGGGCCCCACCCAGGGACCCGGCATGTCTCCTTGGGAGCTCCGTACTCGTACTCATAGGGGTCCGGTGTTCCTTTGCGGAGGTCCGGACCCGACGGTGCTTCCTGGGATGTATTATCCCTCCTCACCACGTGGTGCCCTTAGGCCTGCCCATGTGGTGGGGTCGGGTGCTGCTCTCCGTGTGACCAGGAGGTGTCGTACGGGTGTAGCGTCTTCATACTGTAGAAGAGGGTACCCTTGTTTCAAGGTACCGATAATCCATTTTACTCCAAATTTTACATGACACCATGGCTTAAGTACTTAAGAAAAATTGTACTCCTATAGTAGCTCTATAAGTTTGATGTGTTGACCCTAGGCAAATTCCTCATGAATTGAAAAATATAGGGTTCCAAAGTTGGTTCTAGGCACTAGTTTTCAGACTTAAGCATAGGGATGTGCATGAGGGGATTTTTGCACTTAAGTTCAAATCCCTACTTTTTGACTTGCAAATCCTTTAATGTGAGAAATACATAATTTGTAGTGTTGTATTACTTTGGTAATTTGCACTTTGGTCCAAAAGTGCACCAAATTTACACTTACCCCCCTAGGGTTCCAATCTAGGGTTCTCCAGGGGTCTTTTCAGAGTTTCTAACACTTAAGGTTTTGATACAATCCAAGTCCATTAAATGTGATGTCTTATGATTATTTCTAAAGAGTTTTGAAGTTTTCTCATGCTTGGGCTTCATTGTCACTCCTAAGCCTAGTTTAGGGTTAAGTACCCTACCCTAGAGTTACACACATACCAAGTAACATCAATACAACTTGTTTGAAATTTTTGCCTAGTGAATGCACTCTAAGTGTAACAAACACATGATATGCTAATGCTCATGATGTTATGCTCAAGTTTTAGTGACTGTAACACTAGGGGTGTTACATCCTTCCCCCCATAAAAGAATCTCGTCTCGAGATTTAAAAGTCCTAGGGCAAGTAATGGAAAAGGAAACGCGTCATATTTTTATTTCCTTATTTTTCGTACAAGGCAGGGGGTGGTATGGGGGTCTACTTCTTTATTACAACTATTGTAAACATTTCACAAATTACATGAAGCCAAAAAGTCTGGGAAATGCTTTTCTAAAAATCTTGGGTTTCCTAGGTAGCTTCATCTTCCGTGTGTTGGTTCCATTGTATCTTATAAAATTTGAGAGTTCTTCTTCGGGTAACCCTGTCCTTTTGATCCAGGACTCGAATAGGATGTTCTGAATATGTTAAGTCTGGTTCTAAGGTAACATCCGTCACTTCAATGGTTCGATCTGGAACCTGAAGACACTTCTTCAATTGGGACACATGGAACACATTGTGCACTGCAGACAATGTTTCGGGTAGTTTGAGTCGGTATGCCATTGGTCCACATTGTTCAAGAATGGGAAACAGACCAATGTACTGGGGTGCAGGCTTTCCCTTTACACCGAAATGAGATACCCCCTTCATTGGCGATACTTTCAGGTAGACATAATCTTTAACTTGAAAGTACATGGGTTGGCGTCGTTTGTCTACATAACTCTTTTTTTGAACTTGTGCTTCTTTCAAATTATGTATAATTCGTTGAACTTTTTCTTCCATCTCCTTAACCATATCAGGCCTGAAAAACCATCTTTCTCCTGGTTCAGACCAATTTAATGGAGTACGGCACCATCGTCCATATAAAGCTTCAAAAGGTGCCATCTTGATGCTTTCTTGATAACTATTATTGTATGAGAATTCTGCCAACGTAAACATTCATCCCATTTCTATGGGTATTCTAGAACACATGCCCAGAACATGTCTTCAAGTATTTGATTTACTCTCTCAGTCTGCCCGCTTGTTTGGGGATGATAGGCCGAACTGTGAAGCAACTTAGTACCCAAAGATTTGTGAAGTTCTTCCCAGAATTTGGATACAAATTGTGGTCCACGATCTTACACTATTATCTTCGAAACACCGTGCAAATTGAGAATACGAGTAATATATAGTTCCGCAAATGTGGCCACTTTATACTTTACCTTGACTAGGAGAAAGTGGGCGATCTTTGTAAATCAATCAATGATAACCCAGATGGAATCAAACCCTTTTGCTATCCTGGGTAATCCCACAATGTAGTCCATACTAATGTCCTCCCATTTCCATGTCGGGATAGGCAAAGATTGCAGTGGACCAGCAGTCTTCATGTGTATGGCCTTGACACGTCTACAGGTGTCACATTTCACCACATAGCGTGCAATTTCAATCTTCATTTTTGTCCACCAATAATGTTGCTTTAGATCATGATACATCTTAGTGCTTCCGGGATGAATGGAATAACGACTAAGATGAGCTTCATCAAGAATTTGCTAGCGGACCTCATCATTCTTGGGCACAACTATGCGGTTATTAAACCATACAATACCTTGATCATCCTTTCTGAAACAGTTTGCTTTACCGGCCTTTATTTTCTCATGAATGTGTTTCATACCCTCATCACTTCTTTGTGCATCTATTATCTTTTGTAGAAGGACCGACTCAAGCTTCAATTGATTTAAGGTTCCATGTTCGAATCATTCCCAGGTTTAACTTCTCCATTTCTTGGCATAATGTGATGTCAGAAGTCTTCATCGTATGACAATGACAGGAAGCCTTGCGACTTAGTGCATCTGCCACCATGTTGGCCTTGCCTGGGTGATAATGAATTTCCAATTCATAATCCTTAATCAGCTCAAGCCATCTCCTCTGCCTCATATTTAATTCTGAATGGGTAAATATGTACTTCAAGCTTTTATGATCAGTATATATATGGCAGATATTCCCCAGCAGATAATGATACCATATTTTAAGGGCATGCACCACCGCAGCTAATTCTAAGTCATGAGTTGGATAATGTTCCTCATGTTGGGGCAACTGTCTTGAAGCATAGGCTATAACTTGGCCCTCTTGCATTAAAACACATTTGAGGCCACTGCCCGATGCATCACAATACACATCAAAAGGCTTTTCAATTTTCGGTTGTGCCAATACCGGAGCAGTGGTTAATAATACCTTTAGCTGCTCGAAGGCTTCGTTGCATCTGGAGGACCAGTTGAATTTTGTATCATTCTTTAATAAGCTTGTGATTGGCTTTACAAGCTTGGAAAAATGCGGGATAAATCGGCGGTAATAACCAGCCAGTCCAAGGAAACTTCGGACTTGATGTACAGTGGTTGGTGGCTTCCACTCTAAAATATCCTTGACCTTGCTGGGATCAACCGCAATCCCATTTGCAAAGACTACATGTCCCAGGAATTGGATTTCCTCCAGCCAAAATGCGCACTTGCTGAATTTAGCATATAGTTGATGTTCCCTTAAGTGTGTTAATATGATCCGCAGATGCCGAGCATGCTCCTCTTCATTCTTGGAATAAATCAAGATATCATCAATGAAGACCACCACAAATTTGTCCAACTCGGGCATAAATACCGAGTTCATCATATATGTGATGTGGGCAGGAGCATTCGTTAATCCAAAATACATAATCAAATATTCGAATAATCCATACCGCATAGTAAATGCGGTCTTGGGTATATCTTCGGATCAGATACGGATCTGATGATAGCCCGACCTGAAGTCAATTTTAGAGAATACCCGAGCTCCGGTAAGCTGATCAAACAAGATATCAATCCGGGGAAGAGGGTACTTGTTCTTGATTGTGACCTCATTAAGGGGTCTATAGTCCACGCACATCCGAAGCGTTTGATCCTTCTTCTTGACAAAGATTGCGGGACATCCCCAAGGTGACGAACTAGGCCGGATGAATCCCTTCTCCAGTAGATCTTGTAATTGAGTCTTGAGCTCTGCCAACTCATTTGGAGGCATTTGTACGACCTTCTAGAAATAGGTGTCGTACCGGGCTTGAATTCAATCACAAACTCTACATCTCTTTCTGGAGGTAATCGAGGCAGATCTTCAGGAAAGACGTCTAGAAACTCACATACTACCGGAATATCTTGGATTTCCGGGATGATAGCTTCATAGACTCTGCCAAATGGTTTAGCTGGAATAGCTACAGGGATGGACAAAAGAACCTCTTCGTGGACATAGCTCAACCTGATGGTTCTCAAATTAGTATTGAGGATAGCTTTGTGCTGGGCTAACCAATTCATGCCCAGAATTACATTTATATCTTGGCCTTTCAGAATAATCATATTTGTGGGAAAGTCCCATTCAGCCAATGTTACGGGCACATGGAAAGCCACTTCTTTAGTGAATATTTGTCCCCCAGATGAATGAATAATAAACCCTTCCCTTGATTCGATGCAAGGAATGCAATATTTCTCCACAAATTTCTTGCTTATGAATGTATGCGAAGCACCAAGATCAAAGAGAATGACTGCTAGGTGATTGGCCACAAGAAACGTACCCATCATAACTGGCTCTCCCTCTGGTGTAGTGGCCACTTGAGTGTAGTATATTCGCCCAGTCTTCTTTATATTCTTGCCTGCCGCATTATTTGCCATGTTTCCCTTGCCTTGATTTGAATTCCCTGAGTTCTGCTGATTATTGGATTTGTTCTGCCTCGGATATGGGCAATCTTTGATAAAATGTCCAGACTTCCCACAATTGAAGCAGCCGGTTGAAGAACTAGGGAGGGCGGGGAAACGAGCACTAGGGGCACTCCGCTGACTTGTTGAAGTGGGGGTAGTGGCAGGGCGGATGAAGACAGACTGTTTGAAGGGGTAGGAGGGTGGACGAGGTGAAGAACGGTTTTGATTAAAAGGCCGGATTACCAACCTTTGTCGCTTTTTAGGCCCTTGATTGGACCTGTCACCTCCAATTCCCTTCGATTTTACTGGGCCTGTATGCTTAGCTTCTACTGCCAGCGCTGTGCCGATAGCCCTGCTGTAGGAGAGATCAAGGCAGGTGGCCATCTTTCTTTGAAGCCGGTCATTGAGGCCTCTCATAAAGCAATTCTTCTTTTTCAGGTCAGTATTTACCTGATCAATTGCATACTGGGACAAATGATTGAATTTGTTGAGATACTGCATGACAGTATCTCCTCCTTGCTTGAGTCGCATGAATTCCTCCTGTTTCATGTGCAGCACTCCTTCTGGAATATAGTGCTCACGAAACGCCAATTTAAATTCGTCCCATGTGACCTGATATCCGGCAGGCTGAATGGCCACATAGTTTCCCTACCAAGTACTGGTAGGGCCTCTTAGCTGTTGAGCCGCGAACAACGGCTTTTGGGTTTTAGTGCAGCGGATGAGTCCAAATTTCTGTTCAATAACCCGTACCCATTCGTCGGCTTTGAGAGCGTCTTCGGCTTTGACAAAAAGTGGGGGACAGGTTTCCGAGAAATCCATTTATGAAGTTTCACGAGGTCCCTGCGGATAAGCCCTCTCACCTTGTTGCTGAAATTGATTTCCCGCCATTTCACGTAGAAAGCGGGTGTTGTCGGCGGTCGCATTGACCAAGGCAGCGATAGCCTCGGCCAATGTGGGCGGTACCGGCGGTGGATTGGGCGTGTCTTCCCGACTCAAGAAGTACTGGCACTGTCATGTGCACGAGTCCTCGATGGCATCTGAAGCAACAAAATATTTGGGAAAAATATAACATGCTGATATATACCATCATTTTACATTACCAAGATGTATAGACTCAAATGTACAACATGACTCCATTATCTATTTTACATTAGTATTATAGCTAAGCTACACTATTCTAGTATTTATCGTCTTTAGTTGCTTCACTGTCTGTTGTAGGGGACCATTCGTCAGCCAGGTTCATAGAAGGAGGGGGCTTGAAAAGATCCAATTCCCCAACAAATGCTTCACCTGCTGTTCCAGAAGGTCCGACTCCCATTCCAACAGGGTCTGCAGGTACGTATGGGTGCAGTCGTGAATACAGTTCATGAACTTCCTCTTGTTATGTATTGCATTACACCTGCAAGTTGTCAACGGCCGCGCTAAGCTCCTCCACATAGGCTCGAGCTTTGGCCTCCTGGTCCCAAGCAATTGAACGTGAGTTGACAGCCCAATCCATTGCCAAATCCCGTTCAGCAAGCTCGTCTTGCAGATGTCTGACGTTAGCTCTTAACTATTTTATATGTTGACCATCTTCTACCCACACCCTGTTCCGGTGACGTAGCTCCGTCCGAAGCTGCTCTACTTGGGCTTTTAGGTCTCCGATGGGGTCGTTACTGTCGCTTCTGCTCTCTTCATGTCTTGGAGCCAGCTGATGGCGAGGTACGTCAATAGGTCCAGTGGACTTACGCGTAGTTTTCCTCGTGCGTGGTGGCATATCTCCATAAGGAGGAAAACTTTATTAGTATAGTTTTTAAACATGATGCATGCATAAATACAGAATCAACTTTCGTTGATTCAGAACCTCCTATACATTGCACTTTGTTACCTGGTCTTATAAGATAAGTACTTTAGGAAATAGTAAGATAAGAATGAAAGACATTTTCTTTAGATAATTCTTTGAAAATTCTTTTTGAAATGTCTCATAATATCTGAAGAGATGGGCTTTGCTCCGATACCAGCTGTGATGGAACCTTCCAAGTCATTAGGCGCACCTACAATTGTCCTTGTCCAACAGACCTCGGACAACCCCATAGATGCACCTGATCACTTGACAAGTTCGGTATCTGCATTCTTTACCTTTCCCAAGAGCGTTTCACCCATCACACAAATATTACAACACATCAGAGGAACAAATAAGCGGAAGCGATTACAGTAACTTAATTTACATTAAAAATGTAGAAGAGTCTTATTATTACAGACCAGTAATATATAAGAGTGCAGAAGTAATATTATTACAAACCCTGGGAGGCAAAAACCCCTCCCGCTTAATAGTAAAATGTTTTTAAAAGGAGGACAACATCCTCCCGAGGCTTCATTCCTGAGTTTTTTCTTTTGGCACCATCTTAGAACAAAAGCAACAAAAGTTTGCTACTTCCTCATCTGCAACAACATGGGTTCGAAAACCCTGAGTACGAAATGTACTTTCGCAAGTCTTACCCGTCAAAATAAAAGACTCTCAAGGATATGCTAGCTTGAGGGAGTCAAGGTAAGGCTTTGAACAAGAATCAAGACTCTGTTTGTAGAAATGCTTACTAATAGTGGATCCTTAAAAATCCAGTTTTATTAGCAAGTTAAGTCATTACCTGAATCTAGAGTTCTTTCTAACCTAGTTCAAGCACTTGGCCTATACTAGTCATCTTCTTATTAACCCTTCTTGTTCACTGGAATGCTACGTGTAGGGCAGTGACCCTTCATGTCCGAGAAGTAACGGCGATCCGAATCGATTAATACCCAGCTGGGGATCTCCAATCACACGACATATGTAGCACTTAACCCTTGCATATGTCAACTCGCCACCGGGGTTCTTAAGACCAGATCAGGTTCACGCCAACAGAGAGCCCAGATACACCATCGTCCAGCCTCTTGCCACGGAGGGTACACGCTACTCTCGCCATCTCTCCACTCCCATTGCGTGTTATCTTATTCTGGTATTAGTCTGCCCGAGGCAAATCTTACCCATGATGAGGCATGTGACCAGTTAAAAGGTCCTCGATCAGCAAGCCCACATCAACACGGTCCTTAATCGACACAGACGGAGACACTACATAGAGACTCTCTTCTCGTGCAAGTCACCCGCCCGGTTTCAGCTTTATCATTTCAACCCAAAAATTGGTACCTGTCAGATGTACATCTTTTCTGATGTTGAACCCATCACGGCCATGATGGATCCACCATCCAGTTTTATTTTTGAAAACATCCCATCCCGCTTGAAGCATCCTCTTTTGTCAAAACAAAACATTTTGTTTTTCTAGAGCAAGACTAAGCATAAAAAACTTTTTATAAAACAGGTGATCAAGAAAAGGTAATCAAACTTCCAAGGAAGAAAATGCATCAATTTGTTTAGCACACAACTCCTGTCACCTAATGCATCAAGCAAGTGAAAAAGATTTTAAAATAGCAAGGAGGTGGCAAATGCACCGGGGCTTGCCTTGTGTTATAGGAGAGTCGGGTTCTGCTCCACAAATATCAAAATAAAAAGCAGTTCCTGGCAGGTGGGTCTTTAGGTGGTGGTGCAGCTCTTCCTTCTTCATCTTCTACTTCTTCTTCGTTTTCTATATATATCATATATATAACCATGAATGTTCATGTAAAGCTTATGAAAATGCAAAAATAATAGAGGTTCATCATATTAGGTCTTCAATACAATTTTCCTTCACGGTACTCTAGAAAACTAGGGTTTGTGGAGTTAGTATTTTAGTTCATAGGGCAGGCACTACTTAGAAGTTCAGGGTTTTGGGGTTTATGATGAGGACATCAACACCAACACGAGCACATCTACACCAGCAGCACCTTCTCCAGCCCAGGCACCATCTTCCCCAGTCCAGGCGCCACCCCTTCCACCTGGGCCAGTGACTCGGGCCCGTGCAAGAGAATTGAACTACATCATGCTGTTAAAGAACGAAGGCCCGGAAGAATAGACGACCAGCCCAAATGCGGCCCATAATGGACGACCTAGGGTTGGCCGCCCCTAGGGGCTGCGCCCCCACTCTATTTATCCAGGAGCTGCGCCTCCTTTATTTTTCGAGTTTTGATTTACGTTAGCTTTAGCTACTCTCGAACACGCGCAAATCTGCGCTGTCTTCGTGTATTCAGAACTCCACCCTCGAGTAATAGATTAGATTGCTCGCATCTTTTTCTTGTTCGTACTTCGATTGCGCACAGGAAACGATCTTCGTGATCAGGCCGATCTCGCATCAGCAAGGTCAGTAACCACAGGGAGTTGGTTCAGCGATTGCATTGCGCCTCGAGCTTGCTCGTCGTAGTCGGATCGCAAGGGTCATCTTTCGCCAAATCGGAATTATCTCTACTCGCCGAAAGATCGCGCACCTCAGCTACATCAATTGGTATCAGATTTCCAGGTTGATCGGTGAGTTTATCGAGTGTTTTTTTCCTACAGTCCACAAAACCACATAAAAATTCAGGTTAGACCTTATCCCAGCACCCTTTTGAGCCTCGCACTTTCTTTCAATAATCTGCATTGTTGAATTTGTGTGCTTTCGCGTCATTTGTTGCTGGTTGCATTGTGTTCTTCCACCATTCAAACCCTAGCGCCGCTACCATCTCCCGTTTGATCACGCCACTAACCGAGTCAACATCGTTTCCTTGTTTTTCTCCTTCGGTTACGTCAAAAAAAACTGAAAAAACAAACCGAGTCAACGACCGTTCCCTTGTTTTTCTCCTTCGGTTACAAAAAAAAACAGAAAAAAAAACAAACCGAGTCAACATCGTTTCCTTGTTTTTCTCCTTCGGTTACAAAAAAACAGAAAAAAAACAAACCGAGTCAACATCGTTTCCTTGTTTTTCTCCTTCGGTTACGTCAAAAAAACAGAAACAAAAAACAACGAAGGAGAAAGGATACGGTTGTTTCATCCCGGTCGTTTTAAAACTTAACTTGAGGAACTTTCCTTAAACCGGGCATAACTTTTCGCTCGGGTGTCCAAAAAATCTGAAATTTTTACAGGAGCTAGTTGACACCATTCTGAGGCCGGCCAAACTCACCTTCGGTCAGTTTGGTTTCAACAAAATTGTTAAAAAAATTCAGGAAAATAAAGAAAAAAATTCGTCAAAGTTCTCGCACGCTTTTCAGAGAACTTCCTGATTTTCTGTAGACCACATCTGATCTCTGTTTTAGGTGAAACTTCGTGTAGCTCCTATTTTGTTGCTTGTTGTGCCGAGAAAAATATCAAAAAAAATCATACAAAAAAGAAAAACAAAATCACTTGTGATTCCTACTAGTGGTCTCGCTAGTACAATATTTACGGTACTGCCATTCTGCTAGTTCCATCCGTCCTTTGCATTTGTGGCCAGCAATATAGTTTCGTGTTCTGCACTATAATTCAACTTTGCATTATTGTTTGATTGTGCTAATCATTGACTTGAGTGCAGCCTACCCAGAACTCCACATATTTCTACGACGAGCAGGCTTCTGTTTCTCCAGGCAATCGCTCATCCAATCTTTCACCGGTTCCACCTGTTGGTTGCAGTTCACCACTGTGGCTTGGTAAGAACGGATAAGAATTTGATAACAGCACTAGTGTGAGCGCCTTGTGAGCAGTACACCCCTGTTTTTATCGTCGGTTTTTTTTCTTCTTTTGGTGTTTTGGTGTTTGCGCTAACTATGGCAGGAGCACACGACACGGTGGATGCCCAGTTGCTGGAAGTAAGGGGACAAGTTGATGGACTTGCTGATGACATTAGGACGATGCATGAACGGCTTGATTCAACGTTCACTTCGATGACCGAGCGTTTCAAACAGCTTGACCTTGCTCAAACGGCGACTCGCACCACACTCGACACCATCCTGGCACGCCTTGATGCGTTGACCACAAAGATGGAGCAGGACTACAGCGGTGACACTGAGTGGGACGATGGAGATCGCCGTGGTCGTGCACGCCGTGTGGTTCGTCATCCCCCTAATGACTTATTTTCTAAGATTAAATTTAAAATTCCACCTTTTAATGGCAAATATGATCCTGCTGCATATCTTGATTGGGAGTTAGAGGTTGAACAAAAATATTCATGCCATGATATTGCTGCACATTCTCAGGTTAAAGCTGCTATTAGTGAATTTACTGATTTTGCTTTAATTTGGTGGCGTGAGTTTAAAATAAAACATCCCACTACCATTCCAACCACTTGGGATCAGTTGAAAGCTGCGACGCGACATCGATTTGTGCCTTCGTATTATGCCCGTGATTTGCTTAATAAAATGCAGCGTTTTCAGCAAGGTTCTCAATCTGTTGAGGACTATTTCCAGGAGTTACGAAAAGGTATGATTCGTTGTGGGATATTGGAAGACAACGACGCTGCTATGGCACGTTTTCGTGGTGGTTTAAACCGCTAAATCCAAGATATACTTGATTATAAGGAATATTATGATATGACTACTTTATTTGAATATGCTGGCAAAGCTGAACGTGAAGTGCAGGGACGCCGCTCGAAGCCATATTCTAACCCTTTTGCAGGACGAAGCTCGACATCCACCTCAGCACCAGTTCCCCCTGCGCCATCCACGTCCACCAGTACTCCACGCGAGAAGACGACCAAACCAGCCAGCACTGCCCCACCCACAGGTCGTACACGGGATATTCAGTGTCATCGCTGTAGAGGATTTGGCCATGTGATTCGGGACTGCCCAAACAAGCGCACTTTGCTCATTCGTGACGATGGTGAGTACTCTTCCGCTAGTGATTCTGAAGAAATTGAACATGCACTACTTGCCACTGACCATGCAGCTAAGGCGGAGATACATGTCAACCCGGGCGACGCTGATAGGTATGAAAGTCTTGTTGTGTAGCGTGTTCTCAGTACATAGGTCGCTTTGCCCGAGAAGAATCAGCGACAAACTTTGTTCCATACAAAGGGTGTTGTGCAGGAGCGGTCAATTCGCATCATTATCGACAGCGGCAGTTGCAACAATTTGGCGAGTACCATGCTGGTTGAAAAGTTATCGTTACCCACTCGTAAGCATCCAAACCCATATCACATTCAATGGCTTAATGATGGTGGTAAAATAAAAATCACATGTTCCGTGCGCGTTCCTTTCTCCATGGGTGCTTATTCTGATTTTGTTGATTGTGATGTTATTCCCATGGAAGCATGCTCTTTGTTACTTGGTCGACCTTGGCAATATGATACTGATAGCTTGCATCATGGTCGTTCGAATCATTATTCTTTCATTTTTAAGGGTCAGAAAATAATTATACATCCAATGACACCTGAACAAATTGTTAAAGATGATCTTGCCCGAGCTGCTATAACTGCTAAACAACTTGATCCATCGCCCTCTGTTCCTTCTGAAATCAAGTTGAAGGCTCCTGTTTTACTTGCTACACGTGCTGATTTTGATGATCTACACGGTGCTCATTTGCCATGCTATGCACTTATATGCTCTAGTGTCCTCATTTCACTTGATGATGCACCATCTTTGGCTATTCCCCCTATGGTTGCTAACCTTTTGCAGGAGTACGCTGATGTCTTTCCCAAAGACTTACCACCGGGTCTCCCACCACTTCGTGGCATTGAGCACCAGATCGACCTCATTCCCGGCGCACAGCTTCCGAACCGCGCACCGTACCGTACAAATCCGGATGAGACGAAGGAGATTCAGCGCCAGGTACAGGCGTTGCTTGACAAGGGATACATTCGTGAGTCTCTTAGCCCTTGCTCTGTTCCTGTGTTACTTGTTCCCAAGAAAGATGGGTCATGGCGTATGTGTGTAGACTGTCGTGCTATTAATAACATCACTATTCGTTATCGATATCCTATACCACGCCTTGATGATATGCTAGATGAGCTTAGTGGTGCCATTATTTTCACTAAGATTGATTTGCGTAGTGGTTACCACCAGATTAGAATGAAACTGGGTGATGAATGGAAAACGACTTTTAAAACGAAATTTGGTTTATATGAATGGTTGGTTATGCCGTTTGGATTGACTAATGCTCCCAGCACTTTTATGCGAGTGATGAATGAAGTTCTAAGGCCCTTCATAGGATTGTTTGTGGTTGTTTATTTTGATGATATCCTTATTTACAGCAAATCTAAGAAAGAGCATTTGGAACATTTAAGTGCTGTTTTTGATGCATTGCGTGCTGCCCAGTTATTTGCTAACATGGAAAAATGCATCTTTTGTACACGACGTGTCTCGTTTCTTGGTTATGTTGTTACTCCACAGGGCATTGAGGTGGATAGCAGCAAGATTGCTGCCATTCGGGAGTGGCCTACACCTACGACGGTCACACAAGTTCGGAACTTTCTTGGACTTGTCGGTTTCTACCGTAGATTTGTTCGTGATTTTAGCTCCATTGCAGCGCCTCTACATGAGCTTACAAAGAAAGATGTGCCATTTGCTTGGAGTGATTCACAGGAGGAAGCGTTCAGCACTTTGAAAGATAAGTTAACCCAAGCTCCCCTATTGCAATTGCCTGATTTTAATAAAGTGTTTGAGCTTGAATGCGATGCTAGCGGTATTGGGCTAGGTGCTGTTTTGTTACAAGAAGGAAAACCAGTTGCTTATTTTAGTGAAAAATTAAGCGGTGCTAGTCTGAAATATTCTACTTATGATAAGGAGCTTTACGCTTTAGTGCGCACTTTGCATACATGGCAGCACTATCTTTGGCATCATGAGTTCATAATCCATTCTGATCATGAGGCTTTAAAACATATTCGTACCCAAACAAAGCTGAACCGTCGTCATGCTAAATGGGTAGAATTCATTAAGTCCTTTCCTTACATTATTAAACACAAGAACGGGAAGGACAATGTTATTGCTGATGCTTTGTCTCGTTGCTATACCATGCTGTCACAGTTAGATTTTAAAATCTTTGATTTGCACACTGTGAAAGATCAATATATTGATGATGCTGATTTTAAAGATGCTTTCGGCCATTGTATTAATGGGAAACCATGGGGCAAATTTCACATACAGGATGGGTTCCTGTTTCGCGCTAACAAGCTGTGTGTTCCAGCTGGCTCGGTTCGTCTTTTGTTGTTACAGGAAGCCAATGGAGGTGGTCTCATGGGGCACTTTGGCGTCTACAAGACACATGAGGTGTTGGCTGCCCACTTCTTTTGGCCTCGGATGCGCGCTGATGTTGAGCGCCTTGTTGCACGCTGCACTACTTGTCAGAAAGCTAAGTCACGGTTGAACAACCATGGTTTGTATATGCCTTTGCCTGTTCCTACTTCCCCTTGGATTGATATTTCGATGGATTTTGTTTTGGGACTGCCTAGAACTAAGAAGGGGAGGGATAGCATTTTTGTGGTTGTTGATTGATTCTCCAAAATGGCTCATTTCATACCTTGTCATAAGACTGATGATGCTAGCAATGTTGCTGAATTGTTTTTTAGAGAGATTATTCGTTTGCACGGTATTCCCAATACAATAGTCTCGAATCGTGATGCTAAGTTTCTGAGTCATTTTTGGAGATCTCTGTGGAATAAATTGGGAAGTAAATTGTTGTTTAGCACCACTTGTCACCCTCAGACTGATGGTCAAACTGAGGTAGTTAATCGAACTTTGTCTACCATGCTTAGGGCTGTTTTAGACAAAAATTTGAAACGTTGGGAGGATTGCTTGCCTCATGTTGAGTTTGCTTATAATCATGCAACACATTCTTCTACAAAGATGTGCCCTTTTCAAATTGTTTATGGTTACATTCCTAGGGCGCCTATTGCTTTGTTTTCGCTTGATGCTGCGGACGCCCCACACATAGATGCTCTTGCACATGTTGAACAAATGATTAATCTCCATGAACAAACTCAACAAAACATTGCTGCTGCTAATCCTAAATATCAGATTACTGGTAGTAAAGGCCGGAAACTAGTTACTTTTGAAACTGGTGATATGGTTTGGTTGCATTTGAGAAAGGATCATTTTCCTACTTTGCGCCGTTCTAAATTGATGCCTCGTGCTGCTGGTCCTTTTAAGATACTAACCAAGATTAATGATAATGCTTATATCCTTGACCTGCCTGCGGAGTTTGGTGTTTCCACTAGTTTTAATGTTGCAGATTTGAAACCGTATGCTGGAGAAGATGAGGAGTTGCCGTCGAGGACGACTTCAGTTCAAGAAGGGGAGGATGATGAGGACATCAACACCAACACGAGCACATCTACACCAGCAGCACCTTCTCCAGCCTAGGCACCATCTTCCCCAGTCCAGGCGCCACCCCTTTCACCTGGGCCAGTGACTCGGGCCCGTGCAAGAGAATTGAACTACATCATGCTATTAAAGAACGAAGGCCCGAAAGAATAGACGACCAGCCCAACTGCGGCCCATAATGGACGACCTAGGGTTGGCTGCCCCTAGGGGCTGCGCCCCCACTCTATTTATCCAGGAGCTGCGCCTCCTTTATTTTTTGAGTTTTGTTTTACGTTAGCTTTAGCTACTCTCGAACACGCGCAAATCTGCGCTGTCTTCGTGTATTCAGAACTCCACCCTCGAGTAATAGATTAGATTGCTCGCATCTTTTTCTTGTTCGTTCTTCGATTGCGCACAGGAAACGATCTTCGTGATTAGGCCGATCTCGCATCAGCAAGGTCGGTAACCACAGGGAGTGTGTTCAGCGATTGCATTAGCGCCTCGGGCTTGCTCGTCGTAGTCGGATCGCAAGGGTCATCTTCCGCCAAATCGGAATTATCTCTACTCGCCGAAAGATCGGGCACCTCAGCTACATCAGTTTAGGTATCAAACATTGTCCAAATCAAGTCAATCTTTACCCAAGGTTTCTAAATATCATTTTAAGATTATCCAAAAAGTTTAGTGATTTTTGGAGTTATTAATCAATTTCTAAAATTCCAGGAGTATGGGTTTTTTAGTGAATTTAATTACTTCATAATTCTTGGTTTGAATTAAAAATCCTAAAACTATTTTTATTAAATACTATAGAAATTTAGGAGTCTAACAAAATTGGCCTCAAATTTTTAGCATTTTTCTAGATTTTTCTATGGATTTCCAAAGTCTGGCAGAAAAGGAAAAAGGAAAAGGATCAACAGTACTGGGCTCAAACTGGCCCAAGCCTGCCTAGTACAGGCAGAACGTGCCCGCATGCGCGCCCGCGGTGACGACTTTGTGCAAAGGCCCCTGTTGTTTTAAATAACCTGAACCGAGTTCACAGCACTATTTTCATGAGTCACTGACAATTACACCGAGACCCTCGTACTTCTATTTCTTCACAGCCCGCGGTCCTCGACGACGGACGGCGCCGGGCCGAGCTCGGGCGAGCTTGTCCTGGCCAGAATAAGCAACGGCTAGCCCTCTTCTTTGCTGGACACCAAATTCAACCCTAGACGACCATTTCCTCTCACTTAATTTCAAGGTTGGAGCTTTTAATCATACTGCCCATGGTGACAGTGTGATCAACGGATAACAAGAAGTGTTCCCGGCGATCTTATGGGTCCTGCTTAATTGGATGGGTCAAGGAGTATCAAGAGCACCTAAGGACACTGAAACGAGGAACCAGAGGACATGAACGGACCTGTAGCACACTAGCCACGGTGAGGTCACTTCGCGCGTGCTTTGGACCGATTTGGGGGAAGTTTCAAATTGGCGAGCTCTGGTGGATGATTTGAGGCACGAGTTGATGGATTGGGTGCTTGACTACCTAGCGAAGCTGACGGCACACTCAATTTATAGGATCCATCAGCGGTGGCAGCTAATTTGGGGAAAGACGCGCGGCGGCCGGACAGTCGTGGCGATTGCCGGTGCAATAGCTCTCGATGTGGTAAATCCAGATGCGCCATGATTACTACAGCATGGTAAAGGACTACGACGTGGCACATTTGGGGTCGTCGGCGTACCACGGCGAAACCGGTGATCCGGCCACGTTGTGCGGCAGCAGGCGCGGTTGATAAGCTTCAACCCGCGATCAAATCCACTCCCATGCTGATCTTTTCACCCTCCCGGTGCTATCCTGCCCAAATTCTACACGAATCACTGCGATCTATGTGAATCCTTGCGTGGAGGTCGCCGACGGCGAGGTTCACTGAATCTGATTCTATCCATTCATTGTACCATTGGACCGTTCATCAGAGCGCCTGACAGAGCAGATTAAAGACCTTTGTTCTCCAATTTTTGTGTGACAACTTGATAAGCCCTCTATAAAAAAGTTGTTGTCCTATATATCAACTACAATTCGACTACAGAAACCTTGCCCATCTACTTAATCCCTCGAGCTAGAATCGAATTCAAAGTTCATCCCAAGCCACTGTCAGTAAAGTTTCAACTCCAGAGTGGACTGACAGCCCGACTTAAAGTCCATTTTACTTGAAATTTTACACGACACCAAGGCTTATGTACTCAAGCAAAATTGTACTCCTACAGTAGCTCTATAAGTTTGATGTGTGGACCCTAGGCAAATTCCTCATGAATTGAAAAATACAGGGTTCCAAAGTTAGTTCTAGGCACTGGTTTTCAGACTTAGGCATAGGGATGTGCATGAGGGGCTTTTTGCACTTAAGTCCAAATCCCTACTTTTTGGCTTGCAAATCCTTTAATGTGAGAAATACATAATTTGTGGTGTTGTATTACTTTGGTAATTTGCACTTTGGTCCAAAAGTGCACCAAATTTACACTTACCCCCTAGGGTTCCAATCTAGGGTTTTCCAGGGGTCTTTTCAGAGTTTCTAACACTTTAGAGTTTTGATGCAATCGAAGTCCATTAAATGTTATATCTTATGATTATTTCTAATGAGTTTTGAAGTTTTCTCATGCTTGGGATTCATTGTCACTCCTAAGCCTAGTTTAGGGTTAAGTACCCTACCCTAGGGTTACACACATATCAAGTCACATCAATACAACTTGTTTGAAATTTTTGCCTAGTGAATGCACTCTAAGTGTAACAAACACATGATATGCTAATGCTCATGCTGTTATGCTCAAGTTTTAGTGACAGTAACACTAGGGGTGTTACAGCAACCGCCTCGGAGCGTCGACAAATTGGAGCTTAGGCCTTCCTCGTCTGGGACGACCACTTCATCCAAGCATCCAAGCATTGAGATAAAAAGTGAGGGAGCGAGCACTGGTTAGGGCTAGGAAGGTGTGAGCACCACCGCCGCCGTGATTCTACGCCCCGGGTGAAATCCGTGGCTCGAGCGCAAGTCCAGGGTGTTCGCTGAGGCGGGAGGACCTTGTTCGCGGGGAAATTCGGAGGGTGGTGCCACAAAGAGCCAGGAATTGCACACTAGAGCTGCCCTCCGCCATACGCCCGCAAACCACCGAGGCTAGCCCCAACCGGTGACTGATTCTGGTAAGAATCGCTTTCCCCATGTCCGCCTTCATCCTCTCCTCGCATAGCAACGATTAAGGGTCGAAATAGAGTTTTGGGTCAGGCGTTAGGGTTACACCTGTGAGTCTCTGCCATGTGCGCTAGATGGTGCCGCCGACCTGTCCGGTCAGATAGGGAAGACATGATGAGGACATCAACACCAACACAAGTACATCTACACTAGCAGCACCTTCTCCAGCCCAGGCACCATCTTCCCCAGTCCAGGCGCCACCCCTTCCACCTGGGCCAGTGACTCAGGCCCGTGCAAGAGAATTGAACTACATCATGCTGTTAAAGAACGAAGGCCCAGAAGATTAGAAGATGGCCCAACAGGAAGGCCCAGATGGGGCGCCTAGGGAAGTCGTGAACAGTAACCACGGTACTGTAGTGCCGCCCTACTGTTCACGCCCATGTTTGCCGGGAGTGGGACTCCGACGAGAGCTCCACCGACTCCTCCTCCGACGAGGACGCCGCCAACATCGCCGTCAACAAGGGACTCCTCTTCCCCAACATCGGCCACAAGTGCCTCATCGCAAAGGACGGCAAAAAGAAGAAGGTTAAATCCAAATCCTCCACTAAATATGCAACCTCTAGTGATGAGAATAATTCTAGTGATGATGAGGACAATTTGCTTACTCTTTTTGCCGATCTTAACATGCAATAAAAGAAAAAATTGAATGAATTAATTAGTGCTATTCATGAGAAGGATGAACTCTTGGACACCCAAGAGGACTTCCTAATTAAGGAAAATAAGAAGCATGTTAAGGTTAAAAATGCTTATGCTCTAGAAGTAGAAAAATGTTAAAAATTATCTAGTGAGTTAAGCACTTGCCATGATTTGATTGCCAACCTTAGGAATGAGAATGCTAGATTAATTGCTAAGGTTGATTCAAATGTATGTGATGATTCATATGCCAATCTTAGAAATGATCATGCTATTTCTATTGCTAAGATTGAAAAATTGAATGCTTCTCTTGCTATCCTTAGGATTGAAAATGAAAAATTGATTGCTAAGGCTAAAAACTTAGATGTTTGCAATGCTTCCATATCCAATCTTAGAAGTGAAAATGACATTTTACATGCTAAGATTGTTGAACTAAAAACTTGCAAACCCTCTACATCTACCGTTGAGCATGTTTCTATTTGCACTAGATGTGGAGATGTTAACATTGATGCTATTCATGATCACATGGCTTTAATTAAACAACAAAATGATCATATAGCAAAGTTAGATGCTAAAATTGCCAAGCATGAGATAGATAATGAAAAATTTAAATTTGCTCGTAGTATGCTTTATAGTGGGAGACGCCCTGGCATCAAGGATGGCATTGGCTTCCAAAGGGGAGACAATGTTAAACTTAATGCCCCTCCTAAAAATTATCTAACTCTGTTAAGGGCAAGGCTCCCATGCCTCAGGATAACGAGGGTTACATTTTGTACCCTGCCGGTTATCCCAAGCATAAGATTAGGAGAATTCATTCTAGGAAGACTCACTCTGGCCCTAATCATGCTTTTATGTATAAGGGTGAGGCATCTAGCTCTAGGCAATCAACTCGTACTAAATTGCCTAAGAAGAAAACTCCTAGTGCATCAAGTGAACCTTACATTTCATTTAAGACTCTTGATGCATCTTATGTTTTGACTAACAAATCCGGCAAAGTAGTTGCCAAGTATGTTGGGGACAAACCCAAGGGATCAAAGACTTGTGTTTGGGTACCCAAAGTTCTTGTATCTAATGTCAAAGGACCCAAAACCATTTGGGTACCTAAAATCAAGAACTAAATTTGTTTTGTAGGTTTATGCATCCGGGGTCTCAAGTTGGATCATCGATAGCGGGTGCACAAACCACATGACAGGGGAGAAAAAGATGTTCTCCTCCTATGAGAAAAACCAATATCCTCAACGAGCTATCACATTCGGGGATGGAAATCAAGGTTTGGTCAAAGGATTGGGTAAAATTGCTATATCACCTGACCATTCCATTTCCAATGTTTTTCTTGTAGACTCTTTAGATTACAACTTGCTTTCTGTTTCCCAATTATGTAAAATGGGTTACAACTGTCTTTTCACGGATACAGGTGTTACTGTCTTTAGAAGAAGTGATGATTCAGTAGCTTTTAAGGGAGTATTAGAGGGTCAGCTATACTTAGTTGATTTCAATAGAGCTGAACTCGATACTTGCTTAATTGCTAAGACTAACATGGGTTGGCTCTAGCATCGCCGACTAGCCCATGTTGGGATGAAGAATCTTCACAAGCTTCTAAAGGGAGAGCACATTTTGGGACCAACAAATGTGCATTTTGAGAAAGACAGGATTTGTAGCACATGCCAAGCAAGGAAGCAAGTTGGTGTTCATCATCCACATAAGAACATCTTGACGACTGATAGGCCACTCGAGCTCCTCCACATGGACCTATTCGGCCCGATCGCTTACATAAGCATCGGCGGGAGTAAGTACTGTCTAGTTATTGTGGATGACTATTCTCGCTTCACTTGGGTATTCTTTTTACAGGAAAAATCTCAAACCCAAGAGACCTTAAAGGGATTCTTGAGACGGGCTCAAAATGTGTTCGGCTTGAGGATCAAGAAAATTAGAAGCGATAGTGGGACGAAGTTCAAGAACTCGCAAATCGAAGGCTTCCTTGAGGACGAGGGCATCAAGCATGAGTTCTCTTCTCCCTACACGCCACAACAAAATGGTGTAGTGGAGAGGAAGAATAGAACTCTAATGGACATGGCAAGAACCATGCTTGATGAGTACAAGACTTCGGATCAATTTTGGGCCGAGGCGGTCAACACCGCTTGCTACGCCATCACCCGGTTGTATCTACACCGAATCCTCAAGAAGACATCTTACGAACTCCTCACCGGTAAAAAGCCAAATGTTTCATATTTTAGAGTCTTTGGTAGCAAATGTTTTATTCTTGTTAAAAGAGGTAGAAAGTCCAAATTTGCTCCTAAGGCTGTAGAAGGCTTTTTACTAGGATATGATTCAAACACAAGGGCATATAGAGTCTTTAACAAGTCCACTGGACTAGTTGAAGTTTCTTGTGACATTGTGTTTGATGAGACTAACGGCTCCTAAGTGGAGCAAGTTGATCTTGATGAATTAGATGATGAAGAGGCTCCGTTCGTCGCGCTAAGGAACATGTCCATTGGGGATGTGTGTCCTAAGGAATCCAAAGAGCCCATTCAAGCACAAGATCAACCATCCTCCTCCATGCAAGCATCTCCACCAACTAAAGATGAGGATGAGGCTCAAGATGATGAAGAAGAAGATCAAGAAGATGAGCCACCTCAAGAAGATGGCTATGATCAAGGGGGAGATGCAAATGATCAAGACAAGGAGGATGAGCAAGTTCCAAGGCCGCCACACCCAAGAGTCCACCAAGCAATCCAACGAGATCACCCGTGAACACCATCCTCGGCGACATTCATAAGGGGGTAACCACTAGATCTCGTGTTGCACATTTTTATGAGCATTACTCTTTTGTTTCCTCTATTGAGTCACACAGGGTAGAGGAAGCACTTCAAGATTTGGATTGGGTGATGGCGATGCAAGAGGAGCTCAACAACTTCACGAGGAATGAGGTATGGCATTTAGTTCCACGTCCTAACCAAAATGTTGTAGGAACTAAGTGGGTCTTCCACAACAAACAAGACGAGCATGGTGTGGTGACAAGGAACAAAGCCCGACTTGTGGCCAAGGGATATTCACAAGTCGAAGGTTTGGATTTCGGTGAAACCTATGCACCCGTAGCTAGGCTTTAATCAATTCGCATTTTACTTGCCTATGCGACTTACCATGGCTTTAAGCTTTATCAAATGGACGTAAAAAGTGCCTTCCTCAATGGACCAATCAAGGAAGAGGTCAATGTTGAGCAACCTCCCGGCTTTGAAGACAGTGAGTATCCTAACCATGTTTATAGACTCTCTAAAGCGCTTTATGGGCTCAAGCAAGCCCCAAGAGCATGGTATGAATGCCTAAGAGATTTTCTTATTGCTAATGGCTTCAAAGTCGGAAAAGCCGATCCTACACTCTTTACTAAAACACTTGCAAATGATTTGTTTGTATGCCAAATTTATGTTGATGATATCATATTTGGGTCTACTAATGAATATACATGTGAAGAGTTTAGTAGGATTATGACTCAAAAATTCGAGATGTCTATGATGGGGGAGTTGAAGTATTTCTTAGGATTTCAAGTGAAGCAACTCCAAGAGGGCACCTTCATTAGCCAAACAAAGTACATTCAAGACATTCTAACCAAGTTTGGGATGAAGGACGCCAAGCCCATCAAGACACCCATGGGAACTAATGGGCATCTCAACCTCGACACAGGAGGTAAATCCGTAGATCAAAAGGTATACCGGTCGATGATAGGTTCTGTTGGGGGCCTTCGTCCTCCGAAGGTCCTCAAAAACATGATTTGACAATGTTTTCCAAGTGGATTATGTGAACAGGTATTTTTGGACTCAGAACTATGAATATGAAGCACGGCCAGGACGAAGCCTGAACCAGACGAAGGACGAGCGCAGCCGAAGCTGTGCGCAGGGAAGCTTCGTCGCGACAGCAGAGGGGGGAACCGACTTAAAGATGAAAAGACTCCGTGGGCCCTGACAAATTTCCATAAGCCATTAACAAATGTAATGGACATGGATGTAATTTTACGTGGGCTGCGTCCCGCGCCTATAAATAGATGAACAGTACTCCCGTACTGTTCACGCTGACTTGGCATTGGCTTTTGCGTCACGCTTGTACTTTTTACCTTCTCTCACGACCGAAGGTACATTTGTAATTTGAAATCATTTCTATTCCTCCATGTTAATAGAATAGAAATGATTCTATGTTGATGTTTATATTTCACGCTTTATATGAATCCTTCGGCATTACTTATTATATTTACGAAGGTATGTCTCTTATGACCTTCGTCCTAAAATCATTATTTCCCGAAGGGGCATAATGTTTCGAAGGACGAAGGACCTTAATGTTTAACACTTTTTATGTTGCCTTGTTCTTAACTCTTAGCATTTGAGAACAAGTCTCCAACATTGGCGCCCACCTCCGGTGAACTCACTTCCACTTCGAGCTTTTTTGAACACCTTCGGAAGCTATAGACCTTCGCTATGGCGCCGAAGAAAGCTTCAGCGACTGGGGCTTCAGCACTGCAACCGCTGGACCACAACCAGGAGACCGTCTCTCTTCGGGAGGCCCGAAGCCAGAAGAGAAAGGCTGTCAGCCCGACGCTTCAGGAGGAAGAGCTAGACCAAGAAATCAGGGATATGGAGATCCTACATCAACAGGTGCAAAGGAAGAAGGAGAAGATGGCCCGGCTAGCTGAGTTGCAACGGCAGATAGACGAAGCCTCTGAGGAAGTCCGCCACCTCACCCATGATGAGCAAAACAGAAGGCCTCAGCAGAAAGACCTCCATCAGGAGGGCTTCGTCAACGAAGATGACTGGTATGACAATTTCCATCAGGGAAATTTTGTTTTCGATGATGCTTCTCCTTTGTCCGCTGAGCTGCAGGCTACACCTTGGCCTCCATCCTATAAGCCACCTCAGCTTCCCATGTTCGACGGCCACTCAGACCCGAAGCAGTTCCTGATGAGCTACGAAGCAACAGTGTCTTCGTATGGGGGCAATGCTGCAGTCATGGCGAAGTCTTTCGTCATGGCCGTCAGGAATGTTGCTCAGACCTGGTATTCCTCCCTTCGACCAGGGACAATCACCTCATGGCAGAAGCTGAAGGATATGTTGTTAACCAGCTTTCAAGGATTTCAGACAAAGCCGGTCACTGCACAAGCTTTGTTTCAGTGCACTCAGGATCATGAAGAATACCTTCAGGCATATGTCAGAAGGTTCTTGCGTTTGAGGGCACAGGCACCAACGGTGCCCAATGAAATTGTTATCGAAGCTATGATCAAGGGGCTTCGTCCTGGACCTGCAGCCCAATACTTTGCTAGGAAGCCTCCTCAGACTCTGGAGAAGCTACTCCAGAAGATGGACGAGTACATTCGTGCAGATAACGACTTTCGCCAAAGAAGGGAGGAGGCCTTCAGATTTTCTGAGATGACCAGGGGCTTCGGGGGACGATTCTATCCGAGGCATGTCAGGTCCATCCACAACGCTCAAAATGATGATAAGGGGAGTCAACAGAACAGGCCGCAGTGCTCCTCACAGGCTTCGGGGCAGCAGCAAACTTTCTTTCGGCCACCAGCTCCAAGAGGCAGAGGCGCCAGGGGCTTCGGCGGGAGATTTGGGGATCAACCAAGGAGGACATTTTGCTTATTCTGCGGTGAGAACAAGGGCCATACCACCAGGATGTGCCATGTTACCATCCAGAAACAAAAGGAGCTAGCAGAAGCTGCAGCGCAACAGGGACAGCCGAAGCAGGTCATGCATACCGCTTCGTACCATCAGCCTTGCATCCCGGAGTACGTGGGCAACCACCCTGCAGCCTCCGTAGCTTCGGCAAGTCAACCTCAAGCTTCATGGCAACAGCTCCCGCCTCCACCTCCGCTGCAACAAGGCCAGCAGCCAGAAGGGAGCCAATATGTTCTGCACCAAAGGGATCTTAGAGAGCAATCCGAAGCTCGCACAGTCAACAGCACTGTGCCAGAGTCGAAGCACATTTATTGACACATATCCTACCTTTGATAGCAGTCTTTTCCATTCAGTTCTATTCTCTGTAGCAAAAAACATTGATAGTTTCCATGTAATAATTTCGCTGTTTCCCATGAGGAAAATCTATTTTCTCCACAGGCTTAAGTTGATGAAGTTTTTGTGTTAACAAGGAGGACCTTCGAAGTATTAAAAATCCTTCGGAGTAACAGAAAGTCGTTCTAAGGAACGCAGAGTAAGTTCATGAAGTCACAAAAAGCCGTTCCAAAGGGAGCGCAGTGTAAGTTTTCTGCTCAAAAATCGTTCCTAAAGGAATGCAGAGCATACAGCGAAAAGTCAACGCTGATACCGCCTAAGTAAAAGGCGAAGAAGCTCCAAAGACGTTCCTAAGGGAATGCAGAGCTTATACCGTCTAAGTAAAAGGCGAAGAAGCTCCAAAGACGTTCCTAAGGGAATGCAGAGCTTACGAATGTATTTTGTGTGTATCTTCGGAACAGACGTCATTTGCATAACATAACATCATCACATCATTTCGCATAGCATAAGCATCATACATCATGTTGCATACGGCAAAAAGAAGGGCACACAGTATTAACCTTCGAAAGAATGATTTGAGAAAGTGCAAATTGTGCAAAGTCACGAGGGAATATAATGATAATCTTCGGAAAATAGCTTCGGAGGCTGTTTTTACGAAGCATGGATGAGCATCATCAGAGCAATATCAAAATTGTTTAGCTTCGGAGAATGCTTTCACGAAGCATGGATGTGTCTTATCAGAACAGTTTTAACGGAGAATATTTTCTTCACAAAGCATGAAAAGAAGGGAAGGTGTTTTTTTCGCCGAAGGCTCAAAAATGGTATGTATGTAGAGTTTCATGCATCGTAAAGAATTGAATAATGAAAAGAAACTTGTACATTACATTCAAATGTGCAAAATGTTACATAGATTACAATTTAAATGTTTTTTCTAATAGCATCTAGTCTTCTCTTAAAACTGCTTCGGCGGCTTCATTTAGAAGTTGATCAACAACTTTGTCCATGATAGCTTCGGCCATTTGTTTAATTTCGTCATCCCCTTTTGTGTGGGGATCGACAGTCGATCCAGCAGCTTCTGAGGCAAGAGAACATTTCTTCATTATTATTACAAATCGCGAGCAAAGTTTAAAATGAAAATTACAACGCAATAAGAGCGACTAATTAATACCTAATTGCCTTTCGGGCTCTGTACTTCTTTCGGCAGCTTCTGCCACTTTCCTAGCATCATGGATGCCTTTTTCGCTCCTTTGGATGATTTCTTGCGCCATTCCTCGGCCGCCGTCGTTCCAGATATCAGTAAAAAATTTGCCACCAACCACGCTTGCTTCGGCCGAGGGGTCCTTCATGTCTTCGGAAGATAAGGCAGCTTCGGACTGAGCTAAAAATTTTACATGCCCGCAACCTTTCTTCTCTAAGACAGAAGCAATTCCTCTGGCGCCCGAAAAAGCGCAGATGTCGCCACGACTGTTCAGGATCTCCTCGAAGGCCTCTGCTTCGTGGCTAATCCATTCCAGTGGACCTTCGGGATTGCCTCGAGAGAAATTCTCTTCGCTGGAAAAGGCGCCGACGCTGGCGAAGCTGGTTTTAATTTTATTCACGCATTCTATAGATTTAACATAATATTTCCTCTGAGATGCACGAAGCTCTTTAACTCTTAACTCCAATTTGTTGACCATATGATCACTGAGTTCTCGTTTTGTTTCCTCAAGCACGCGCTCCTCTCTAGCTCTAGCCAGCTGTTTCTGAAGATCTTTAATTTCACGCTTTTGGGCTTCGGCCTGGGTTTTTGAAGCAGCTTCGTCCTTCTTTACTTTGTCTACCAGCGTAAGCAGAATTTTATCCTTTTCCAGAGCTTCGTTTCTCAGTTTGATAACTTCGGAGCGCAAATTGTTGAACGCAATCTCATAGCTTTCATCTTCGGCGCTTTTTTGGGCTCTTAATGCGTTGCTTAGAATTAAGCCCTGTACGAAAAAGAATCCATATAAGAATATAGGAATGAATTACGTATTAAAAAAAGTTTTTTCAAACGCTTAATTCCCAAACCTTTAGGCTATTGTATGCAAGACTGTCTGCGAGATCCTCTTTCGTCATGGCGCTTAATCCAGCTTCGAGCTTCGGGAAGCCTATACTCCTGGCCATCTCTCGGCAGACAGATAGTTCTTTATTATCAGGTAGGCAGTATAGGAAGTCATCTTCATTTGTCCCATTGAATATTACTGCCCCCTTCGGATATTTTAGCTCTTTCGCATAATGGTTGGCTTCATAAGTTTCTTCTGCAGATAGTTTTTTCCCCGAAGCGTGTCGAATAATGTAATCGCATGTGCTGGCAGGAGCTTCGGGGATGGCAGTGTCAATTTCTTCAACTAAAACTGGTTCTGATATTTTTATTGCTTCAGCTTCAGCTTGTTGCGTCGAAGCTTCAGTAGAAGCTTCAGCAACATCAACACTCTTTTTTGGAGTTGTGCTTGAAGACTTAATTGTCTCCAAGACATCTAGTACGTTTACCATTCTTTTCCTTTTTGGGGTCACCAATGGCCCCTTTTGGTTTTTTATTGCTTCGACATTTACCGAAGGACTTAAGATTTCAGACATTTTTGGCTCGTCAACCTTCGGTTTCTCTGATTCTTCCGCTGAAGGCGCTTCAATCTTTTCTTCCATCTTCGGAACTGAAGCTGGTTCGGTAGCTTCAGATGCCAAAGAAATTTCACCAATAAATTCGGGCACTGTGGCCGGCTCAATAAAACGTGTCCGATGGGTGAGCACCTTCATCTTTTTTCTTTGAGGTGCTGGTTCACTAGTGGCACTTGTGGTAGCCTCTGTTGCAGGAGAAGCATTTTTCCTTTTGCGACCCAATACCGGATAATGATAGTCAGGGTAGATGAACCCGACCGCGTCAAACACACGGTTGAGCCTTTTCTTCTTTCGGCCTCCGAAGGCTGCTGATAATGCAGTGTTCTCAGCCTTCGAATATGTGCCAAGCAGTTCGTCACTTAATGTCTCAATACTTTTCAACCAGTCATCATCAGGTTCAACAAATTTATCTGCATACTTCAATGTGTATTTTAGTCTAACTAGTCCGCCTTCGTCGGACTCTTTAATGGTTTCCTTCGGCATTTCCCACTTTTCTGCAAGTGGCCATATCCTGAAGGCAATGTGCTCTTGGACCAAGTCCCTTGTTCCAATGGAGGAGCAGACTACGCCGAAGGCTCTTTGGCACTCCTCGGCTGCTTCGTCCATTTCAACCTTCGGCCTTCGTAGTCCGAAGCGTTGCCAGATGCGGCACATAATAATACTTTTAACATTTTCTTGCGCTGTTAAGTCATTCTTCACATAAAACCACTCTGTCATCCAGGCTCCGGGCCACCTCTTCCGAAAGGTCGGCACAGGGCAGCTTGACCCGGAGCGGGCACCGAAGCTGTAACACCCAAAATTGTTGTGATATTGTTCTTTTCCCCAGGGCTTTGTCTCGTATAATAATTCATGAATGTTGCAAAAACTCTTAGCATTTGGTTCTAAACCTTGGCTTCTTGCAGCCCAGACAAATATCCCCATCCTTATGATAGCTTCGGGAGTAAGTTGATGAAGGTAGACTTGAAATGTTTTCAGTACCTCAACAACAAAGTTGCTCAGGGGAAATCGAAGCCCAGCCTTGAGAAAGCTTCGGAAGATTACAACTTCATCTTCTTCGGGAGTGGGAGAAGTCTTTTCTCCAGCGTCAGCCCTCACAATAGATATATCTCGAAAATACCGCCCCCTCATATTATCAATATGGCTCTGCTTGATAGTGGTTTTCCCGAAAACCGTGTGACTTGGCCGCCATGGACGATCTTCGGCCTCTTCCCCACCACTCTCTACATCATAGCTGTCGCTGTCACCAGTATCTTCGGACAAACCTTCGAGAATCTCCTTGGTGATTTTCTCTGTATTGGTCTCTGCCATCGCTATCAGGAACCCCAGATTCTTCTCCTCCTCGAGACTCAGCTTCGTCTCAGCAGGGATCTTCTTGCCTTCAGACATCTTCGGAAACGCTAAAAAATTGTTCCCGAGGCCGAAGCTCCAAAATCAAAAAGACCAGCAAATCTTAGTGCACAAGAGCTAAAAATTTTAGTGGGTCGAAGCAGATGGCAAGTGTGCGTACCAAATGAGTTGGCGGTATGATCTTATTTATACGCCCGGGGCGTTGAAAATTGAAAGACCCCGCTTGTCAGTGAATGTTGCTATTCTAGCAAAGGGAAGGTGTTTTTTCGGACCTTCGGCTCAAGGCCTTCGTCCATATCGCAATCCGAATTTATTATTAACAAATTAATATTGCGAGGGGCTACTGTTGGGGGCCTTCGTCCTCCGAAGGTCCTCAAAAACATGATTTGACAATGTTTTCCAAGTGGATTATGTGAACAGGTATTTTTGGACTCAGAACTATGAATATGAAGCACGGCCAGGACGAAGCCTGAACCAGACGAAGGACAAGCGCAGCCGAAGCTGTGCGCAGGGAAGCTTCGTCGCGACAGCAGAGGGGGGAACCGACTTAAAGATGAAAAGACTGCGTGGGCCCTGACAAATTTCCATAAGCCATTAACAAATGTAATGGACATGGATGTAATTTTACGTGGGCTGCGTCCCGCGCCTATAAATAGATGAACAGTACTCCCATACTGTTCACGCTGACTTGGCATTGGCTTTTGCGTCACGCTTGTACTTTTTACCTTCTCTCAGGACCGAAGGTACATTTGTAATTTGAAATCATTTCTATTCCTCCATGTTAATAGAATAGAAATGATTCTATGTTGATGTTTATATTTCACGCTTTATATGAATCCTTCGGCATTACTTATTATATTTACGAAGGTATGTCTCTTATGACCTTCGTCCTAAAATCATTATTTCCCGAAGGGGCATAATGTTTCGAAGGACGAAGGACCTTAATGTTTAACACTTTTTATGTTGCCTTGTTCTTAACTCTTAGCATTTGAGAACAAGTCTCCAACAGGTTCCTTACTCTATTTATGTGCTTCACGACCGGATATTATGCTTTTCGTATGCATGTGTGCAAGATCCCAAGCCGATCCTAAGGAAGTTCACCTTAGGGCTGTAAAACAAATCTTCAGATATTTAGTTTATACTCCTAAGTTTGGCCTTTGGTACCCCAGGGGATCCACATTTGATCTAATTGGTTATTCCGATACCGATTGGACAGGGTGTAAAATTAATAGAAAGAGCACATCGGGGACTTGCCAGTTCTTGGGAAGATCTTTGGTGTCTTGGGCTTCAAAGAAGCAAAATTCTGTGGCTCTTTCAACCGCCGAAGCCGAGTATATTGCCGCAGGCCATTGTTGTGCGCAATTGCTTTGGATGAGGCAAACCCTTAGGGACTATGGTTACAAATTAACCAAAGTTCCTCTTCTATGTGATAATGAGAGTGCAATCCGCATGGCGGATAATCCCGTTGAGCATAGCCGCACTAAACACATAGCCATTCGGTATCATTTTCTAAGGGATCACCAACAAAAGGGGGATATCGAGATTGCATATGTTAGCACCAAAGAACAATTAGCTGATATCTTTACCAAGCCATTGGATGAACAAACTTTTACCAAACATAGGCATGAGCTAAATATTCTTGATTCTAGGAATTTTGAATGATATTTTGCACTCATAGCTCATATATATACCTTTGATCATCTCTTTCATGTACTATGACTAATGTGTTCTTTCAAGTCCATTTCATGCTAAGTCATAGATTGAAAGGGAAAAGGAGTCTTCAGCGAAGACAAGGCTTCCACTCCACACTATCGAATCATTCATCCTTCACCGTCACTCCGCACAACCTCTCCAACTTTGGTATAATCTTCACTCATATATTATTTACCATAGGGGGAGAAGGTAGCTTCAAGGGCTTATATTTCACTCAAGTATCCGTTTTTGGCGATTCATGCTAAAGGGGGGAGAGAGTATTAGCCCAAAGCAAAAGGACCGCACCACCACCAATTTTAAAAATGTAGTCTTTCAAATTTGAGTTAAGAAAAGTATTTTTCAATTGGTACCATATTTTTGATATAATTTCCAATTGATATACCCTCTTCAAAATTAATATCTAAAACCCTCTTGAACACTAAGAGGAGGACTTCATTAAGGGGGAGTTTTGTTTAGTCAAAGGGAGAGCATTTGAAACAGGGGGAAAAAATTTCAAATCTTGAAAATGCTTTCTTCAATTCTCACTCATGTACCTTTGACTATTTGCAAAAGATTTTTGAAATAATTTTTTACAAAGAATTTGCAAAACAAAACCCATGGTGCAAATGTGGTCCAAAATGTTAAATATGAAAAGAAAGCCATCCATGCATATCTAGTAGAAATAGTTATTGGTTTCATTCCAAGCAACCTTTGCACTTACATTATGCAAACTAGTTCAATTATGCACTTCTATATTTGCTTTGGTTTGTGTTGGCATCAATCACCAAAAAAGGGGAGATTGAAAGAGAAATAGGCTTACACCTTTTCCTAATTGATTTTGGTGGTTAAATTGCCCAACACAAATAATTGGACTAACTAGTTTGCTCTAGATTATAAGTGTTACAGGTGCCAAAGGTTCACAATAAACCAATACAAGTCAAAAGAAAGGGTTCAAACAAAGGGATCAAAAGATAACCGAAGGCAGCCCTGGTCTGGCGCACCGGACTATCTAGTGTGCCACCGGACAGTGTCCGGTGCACCAGGGAATCCAACTCCAAACTTGCCAGTCTCGGGAATTCTGGAGGCTGCTCCGCTAAAATTCACCGGACAGTCCGGTGTAGCCCGGACTGTCCGGTGTGCCAGCGGAGCAACGGCTACTTCAGCGCCAACGGTCGTCTGCAACCGCACTGAATGCGCTACAGTGCGCGATAGAGTCAGAGCAGCGCTAGAAGGCGCACCGGACAGTGCATAGTGACTGTCCGGTGCAACACTGGACTGTCTGGTGACCCAGAAGACAGAAGCTCCAACGGTCGAACCGTAACGGTCGGGTGACGTGGCTGGCGCACCGGACAGTGTCCGGTGGCGCACCGGACTGTCCGGTGCGCCATGCGACAGACAACCTCCCAACGGCCAATTTTGGTGGTTGGGGCTATAAATACCCCAACCACACCACCATTCATTGCATCCAAGTTTTCCGCCTTCCAACACCTTACAAGAGATATAGCATTCAATTCTAGACACAACAAAAGATATCAAATCCTCTCCCAAGTCCAGAATCACTCCAAATCAAATAGTGACTAGAGAGAGTGACATTTGTGTTCATTTGAGCTCTTGCGCTTGGATTGCTTCTTTTCTTTCTCATTCTTTCTTGTGATCAACTCAATTGTAACCAAGGCAAGAGACACCAATTGTGTGGTGGTCCTTGCGGGGACTTAGTGTCCCGTGTGATTGAGAAGAGAAGCTCACTCGGTCTAAGTGACTGTTTGAGAGAGGGAAAGGGTTGAAAGAGACCCGGTCTTTGTGACCACCTCAACGGGGAGTAGGTTTGCAAAAACCGAACCTCGGTAAAACAAATCTCCGTGTCACATTCTTTATTTGCTTGTGATTTGTTTTCGCCCTCTCTCTCGAAATCTATTTTAATTCTAACGCTAACCCCGGCTTGTAGTTGTGCTTAAACTTTGTAAATTTCAGATTCACCCTATTCACCCCCTCTAGGCGACTTTCAATTCTGAAGAAATTGAACATGCACTACTTGCCACTAACCATGCAGCTCAGGCAGAGGTACATGTCAACCCGGGTGACGCTGATAGGTATGAAAGTCTTGTTGTGCAGCGTGTTCTTAGTACACAGGTCGCTTTGCCCGAGAAGAATCAGCGACACAGTCTGTTCCATACAAAGGGTGTTGTGCAGGAGCGGTCAATTCGCATCATTATCAACAGCGGCAGTTGCAACAATTTGGCGAGTACCATGCTAATCGAAAAGTTGTCGTTACCCACTCGTAGGCATCCAAAACCATATCACATTCAATGGCTTAATGATGGTGGTAAAATAAAAATCACACGTTCCGTGCGTGTTCCTTTCTCCATGGGTGCTTATTCTAATTTTGTTGATTGTGATGTTATTCCCATGGAAGCATGCTCTTTGTTGCTTGGTCGACCTTGGCAATATGATACTGATAGCTTGCATCATGGTCGTTCGAATCATTATTCTTTCATTTTTAAGGGTCAGAAAATAATTATACATCCAATGACACCTGAACAAATTGTTAAAGATGATCTTGCCCGAGCTGCTATAACTGCTAAACAACATGATCCATCGCCCTCTGTTCCTTCTGAAATCAAGTTGAAGGCTCCTGTTTTACTTGCTACACATGCTGATTTTGATGATCTACACGATGCTCATTGCCATGCTATGCACTTGTATGCTCTAGTGTCCTCATTTCACTTGATGATGCACCATCTTTGGCTATTCCCCCTATGGTTGCTAACCTTTTGCAGGAGTACGCTGATGTCTTTCCCAAACACTTACCACCGGGTCTCCCACCGCTTCGTGGCATTGAGCACCAGATCGACCTCATCTCCGGCGCACAGCTTCCGAACCGCGCACCATACCGTACAAATCCGGATGGGACGAAGGAGATTTAGCGCCAGTTACAGGCGTTGCTTGACAAGGGATACATTCGTGAGTCTCTTAGCCCTTGCTCTGTTTCTGTGTTACTTGTTCCCAAGAAAGATGTGTCATGGCGTATGTGTGTAGACTGTCGTGCTATTAATAACATCACTATTCGTTATCGATATCGTATACCATGCCTTGATGATATGCTAGATGAGCTTAGTGGTGCCATTATTTTCACTAAGATTGATTTGCGTAGTGGTTACCACCAGATTAGAATGAAACTGGGTGATGAATGGAAAACGGCTTTTAAAACGAAATTTGGTTTATATGAATGGTTGGTTATGCCGTTTGGATTGACTAATGCTCCCAGCACTTTTATGCGAGTGATGAATGAAGTTCTGAGGCCCTTCATAGGATTGTTTGTGGTTGTTTATTTTGATGATATCTTTATTTACAACAAATCAGAAAGAGCATTTGGAACATTTTAGTGCTGTTTTTGATGCATTGCGTGCTGCCCAGTTATTTGCTAACATAGAAAAATGCATCTTTTGCACATGACGTGTCTCGTTTCTTGGTTATGTTGTTACTCCACAGGGCATTAAGGTGGATAGCAGCAAGATTGCTGCCATTCGGGAGTGGCCTACACCGTGACGGTCACACAAATTCGGAGCTTTCTTGGACTTGCCGGTTTCTACCGCAGATTTGTTCGTGATTTTAGCTCCATTGCAGCGCCTCTACATAAGCTTACAAAGAAAGATGTGCCGTTTGCTTGGAGTGATTCGCAGGAGGTAGCATTCAGCACTTTGAAAGATAAGTTAACCCAAGCTCCCCTATTGCAATTGCCTGATTTTAATAAAGTGTTTGAGCTTGAATGCGATGCTAGCGGTATTGGGCTAGGTGCTGTTTTGTTACAAGAAGGAAAACCAGTTGCTTATTTTAGTGAAAAATTAAGCGGTGCTAGTCTGAAATATTCTACTTATGATAAGGAGCTTTACGCTTTAGTGCGCACTTTGCATACATGGCAGCACTATCTTTGGCATCGTGAGTTCATAATTCATTCTGATCATGAGGCTTTAAAACATATTCGTACCCAAACAAATCTGAACCGTCGTCATGCTAAATGGGTAGAATTCATTGAGTCCATTCCTTACATTATTAAACACAAGAACGGGAAGGACAATGTTATTGCTGATGCTTTGTCTCGTCGCTATACCATGCTATCATAGTTAGATTTTAAAATCTTTGGTTTGCACACTGTGAAAGATCAATATGTTGACAATGCTGATTTTAAAGATGCTTTCGACCATTGTATTAATGGGAAACCATGGGGCAAATTTCACATACAGGATGGGTTCCTGTTTCGCGCTAATAAGCTGTGTGTTCCACCTAGCTCGGTTCGTCTTTTGTTGTTACAGGAAGCGCATGGAGGCGGTCTCACAGGGCACTTTGGCGTCTACAAGACACATGAGGTGTTGGCTGCCCACTTTTTTTGGCCTCGGATGTGCGCTGATGTTGAGCGCCTTGTTGCACGTTGCACTACTTGTCAGAAAGCTAAGTCACGGTTGAACAACCATGGTTTGTATATGCCTTTGCCTGTTCCTACTTCCCCTTGGATTGATATTTCGATGGATTTTGTTTTGGGATTGCCTAGAACTAAGAAGGAGAGGGATAGCATTTTTGTGGTTGTTGATCGATTCTCCAAAATGGCTCATTTCATACCTTGTCATAAGACTGATGATGCTAGCAATGTTGCTGAATTATTTTTTAGAGAGATTATTCGTTTGCACGGTATTCCCAATACAATAGTCTCGGATCGTGATGCTAAGTTTCTCAGTCATTTTTGGAGATCTCTGTGGAATAAATTGGGAACTAAATTGTTGTTTAGCACCACTTGTCACCCTCAAACTGATGGTCAAACTGAGGTAGTTAATCGAACTTTGTCTACCATGCTTAGGGCTGTTTTAGACAAAAATTTGAAACGTTGGGAGGATTGCTTGCCTCATGTTGAGTTTACTTATAATCATGCAACACATTCTTCTACAAAGATGTGCCCTTTTCAAATTGTTTATGGTTACATTCCTAGGGCGCGTATTGCTTTGTTTTCGCTTGATGCTGCGGACGCCCCACACATAGATGCTGTTGCACATGTTGAACAAATGATTAACCTCCATGAACAAACTCAACCAAACATTACTGCTGCTAATGCTAAATATCATATTACTGGTAGTAAAGGCTAGAAACTAGTTACTTTTGAACCTGGTGATATGGTTTGGTTGCATTTGAGAAAGGATCATTTTCCTACATTGCGCTGTTCTAAATTGATGCCTCGTGCTGCTGGTCCTTTTAAGATACTAACCAAGATTAATGCTAATGCTTATATCCTTGACCTGCCTGCGGAGTTTGGTGTTTCCACTAGTTTTAATGTTGCAGATTTGAAACCGTATGTGGGAGAAGATGAGGAGTTGCCGTCGAGGACGACTTCAGTTCAAGAAGGGGAGGATGATGAGGACATAAACACCAACACGAGTACATCTACACCAGCAGCACCTTCTCCACCCCAGGCACCATCTTCCCCAGTCCAGGCGCCACCCCTTCCACCTGGGCCAGTGACTCGGGCCCGTGCAAAAGAATTGAACTACATCATGTTGTTAAAGAACGAAGGCCCAAAAGATTAGAAGATGGCCCAACAGGAAGGCCCAGATGGGGCGCCTAGGGAAGTCGTGAACAGTAACCAAGGTACTGTAGCACCGGCCCTACTGTTCACGCCTCTCCTGTATTTAGTCAAAGACCTGTTTCATTTAGAACTTGAGTTTTGTTTTACATCTAGCTTTAGCTACCCCCGAACACGCACAAATACGTGCTGTCCTCTGTGATTTAGAACTCCACCTAGAGTGATATTAAGATTGCTCGCATCTTTTTCATGTTCGTTCTTCGATTGCGCACAGGAAACGATCTTCGTGATCAGGCCGATCTCGCATCAGTAAGGTCGGTGTTGAGGGCTTGATCTCAAATGCTTCGAATTAAGAACAAGGCAACACGAAAATGTTAAGTATAAATGCCCTTCGTCCGCTGAAGCATTATTTCCCCAAGGATTTAATGAGCTTCGGACGAAGGCCAAGAGTAGAATATTACGAAGATTTCACCTTCGTAATCGCACTCATAGAACAACAAATAATGAGAAATGACATATAAAATATAAAATATATTTACATGTTTATTATGTGACCATATGAATATTAGAACATAACGTTTGAATACAATTATACCTTCGTCTTGGCAGAAAGCAACAATTCAAGCGTAATGAGCCAGTGATTACAAGATAGCGTGAACAGTGCCGGCGTACTGTTCACCTATTTATAGACACAGGATACAACCTGCGTAAAATTACATTTGAACCCTTTACAATTGATTACAATAATGACGCAAACATCATGGGTCTTTGAGTCAATCCATCTTTAAGTCGGTTCAGCCCTTCATCTTAAGATTTATCATTGTGCCGAAGCTCTTTAAGTAATAGCTTCGGCGCTTGCTCCTGAGAGTGTCTACCGAAGATGTTCTCTTTCTTTAGGATCTTTGGCTACGAAGCACACCCCCAACAGTCGGTAACCATTGGGAGTTGGTTCAGCGATTGCATTGGCGCTTCGGGTTCGCTCGTCGTAGTCGGATCGTGAGGGTCTACTTCCACCAAATCAAAATTATCTCCACTCACCGAAAGATCGGGCACTCCAGCTCTATCAAGACATGGATACACCATCCGATGCACTGCCAACGACCTAGATTAGAGGAAGGGTACCAGTTTGGTTGGTTTGATCTCAGCCGTTGGATCCAGATCAGGCGCAGGGTGATGGATCCGGATATGTTTAAATCTGGGGCATCCATCTGGGATCGTGCGGATGTGGTTTCATGATTGGTTCAGTCTAATCTACACCCTTGGATGATGATCTCACGATCGCCCATTTCAGCATACCCCTTCACCGTGTTTAACTTGCATAAAAGCCCTTGAAGAAGTAGTAAATGAACCCACCATCTACACAGAGAAAAAGAATAGTGTGAATAGGCTCTAGAAATTACACGGAGCCCCCTAGAAAACTTCAAGATAGTACCCGCAGTCCAATTTGGACCGCAGATTTAATAAATTAAATCAGAAAATGATTTTTACGTATTAACTAAACCCTAAATGTTCATGAATCCATATCTTCTTTGTTTTAAACCCAAATTGATCCATTCCAATTGCATTGAATTCATATTAATATTGTTTATCATTTAATAACCTTATTTTGTTATGTAACATGCACTAAAAATCATACACTCATCTTGTTTTATGTTTAACACCTAGGTATTCCAAAAATCATAACTCTTAAACCATAACTCCAAATTTAGTGGTTCTCGAACCTAGGATATCGTTATGATGCGTAGATCATTATTATGCATTATGTTGTCCTGTTTGATGTGATGTTAATTTCTTTTATGACATGTTTGTTTGTATTATTGCGAGTAGACGAGCAAGTAATTGAGGAGCCCGGAAATCAGCAGGTAAAAGATACTGAGCAGGAGCTCATTGAAGGCAAGTTGTGCCCTTTACCACTTTTCTTTACCCGATAATGTTCTCTATAATCACTGTGGTATGTTTAGGTTTAATTTGATGGGACCTAATAGATCACCCTAGTTTGGTCTACTTTTTACCTTGATTACCATTGAACTTTTGGGTAGTTCTGCTATTGCTCTATGTGGTTTTGGGTGTTAAGATAAATTAGACACATGATCATTCTTTATTATTACTGTTGACTATTTATTGTTCATGATAAAATTATTGTTTTAATTGCAACACGGAGAACCACCCAGGAAAATAGTGCTACCACAAGGGTGGAATGAGACACCCTTGGCCAAGTAATTAGGAAAGCTAGGGAGATACTGTGACGGAACCTCCCAAGGTAATAGGCCCACCTACAGATGTCCGTGTCCTAATGACCTCGGACAACCATGTAGGTGCACATAATCACTCGACAAGTTCGGGACTATGTATCCTCATTACATCGCCCAAGAGCGTTTCACCCATCATGGAGATATTACATCACATCGGAGAAAAGAATAAGCGGAAGTAGATTATAATACTTAATTTACATTCATAAAATATATAGAGAGAGTATTATTACAATACTGGGTATTAGGAGTGCATAAACTATTATTACAAACCAGGGAGGCAAAACACCCTCCCGCACAAAAGTTTAGTGTTTTCAAACTGGGAGGCAGACATCCTCCCGCACACACGATCACTGTTTTGGATCCTCTTTTGGTACCACCTTTGAACAGAAAGAGCAAAACTCCGCTGTTTCCTCACCTACAACAACATGGGTTCAAAAACCTTGAGTATGGAGTGTACTTTCGCAAGTCTTACCCGACAAAAGAAAAAGACTCTCAAGGATATGCTGGCTTGAGGGTGTCAAGGTAAGGCTATTCAAGAATCAAAGACTCTGTTTGCAGAATTGCTTACTAAAGTGGATCCTTAGAAATCTAGTTTTAATATCAAGTTAAGTCATTACCTGCATCTAGAGTTCTTTTTATCCTATTTCAAGCACTTGGTCTACACTAGCCATCTTTTATCACCCTTTTTCTTTACTGGATTGCTACGTGTAGTGCAGTGACCAAGTCTTCATGACTGAGTAGTAATGGCGATCCAAATCGATTAATACCTAGCTAGGGATCTCGAACCACATGACATATGTAGCACTTAACCCTTGCATATGTCAACTCGCCACCGGGGTTCTCAAGACCAGACCGGGTTCACGCCAACCGAGAACACATATACACCACCGTCCAGCCTCTTGCCACGGAGGGTACACGCTACTCTCGCCATTTCTCCACTCCCATTGCGTGTTGGCCTTTCTGGTATTGGTCTGCCCGAGGCAAAGCTTACCCATGACGAGGCATATATGTGGCCTGTTAAAAGGTCCTCAATCAGCAAGCCTAAATCAGTACGGTCCTTAATCGACTCAGACGTAGACACTACACCGAGACTTCCTTCTCGTGCAAGTCACCCGCCTAGTCTGAGCTTTATTATTTAAAACCCAAGGTTTGGTACCTGGCAGAGGTACATCTTTCCCGATGTTGGACCCATCACGGCCATGATGGATCCACCATCAAGTCTTTTCTTTTGAAAACTTCCAATTCCATATGAAGCATCATCTTTGTTTGAAACAAACCATTTTATTTTCTAAGGCAAGACTAAGCTTCAGAAAACTTTTAAGTAAAACAGGTATCAAGGAATGGTAAACAGTTCCAAGGAAGGGAAATGCAACAATTGTTTAGCACACAACTCTTATCACCTAATGCATCATTTCAAGTGATAAAGAGTTTAAAATCGCAAGGAAAGGGTAAATGCACAGGGGCTTGCCTTGTGTTGTAGGAGACTCGGGATCTGTTCCACAAATGTCAAAGTAGAAACTGTTCTTGACAGGTGGAATTTCAGCTAGTGGGGCAGTTTCTTCTTCGACAATCACTTCTTCATTTTCTATTCATAACAATACATATACATGAATGCTCATGTGATGCTATGAATATGCAGTTACAATAGGAACACTTTAAGTTATATCTAGAATATAACTTTCCTTCACGGTACACATGAGTTAGTACCCTATTAGGGTTAGGCAAGTTCTACCTTAGGAAGCCAGGGTTTTGGGTTTGGGATCAAACAATGTCCAAAACATGCCAAACTTTACCCAAGGCCTTTAATTATCATATTAAGCTTACCCAAAAATTTTTATGATTTTTGGAGCTACCAACTTAATTCTAAAATTCTAAAAGACTTGGCTTAAGAATCTTTAAATGCTAAATAGTTCATGGTTGAGACTAAAAATCTTGGAACTATTTTTATTAAGTACTAGATGAATTTAGGAGTTTAGTAAAATTAGTCTCATATTTTTATCATTTTTCTAGAATTTCCTATAAATCTCCTAAGCCTGGAAGAAAAAGAAAAGGAACAAGATTAAACAGTAATGGGCTCAAACCAGCCCAATCTAGCCCACGGACAGGGGAAACACGCCCAAGCGCGCGCCTGCGCTGGAGGCTCACAGAGGCCCCCGGCTATTTGAAAAAAATGTAAAGAATCCTTAGCACTATTCTTCCGTGTCTCTGACATGTGCACAAAGGCCCTCAGACTTCTATTTCTTCACAGACTTAGGTCTCCGACGGCGAATGGCAGTGAGCGTGCTCTCCGACGAGCTTGTACCGGCCGAGATGCACAACGTCTGACGCCCTAACTTGGTCGACTCCTATTACTACCCTTGGTGACGCTAATCCCTCCATTAATTGCACAAATCCGGCCCAGAATTCGTCTGCTCACGATGGCGGTGAGAACCGGAGACAAACCGAGATGTTCTTGGTGATTCGGTGAGGTCTAGCTCAATTAAACGAGTCTACGAGCAACAGGAGACTTAAGGGAGGCTAGAACATCAAGAAGAGAAGCTTGAACTAACCTTTAGAGGGCTAGCCACGATGAGATGTCTCACGGCGGCATTCCGACCGATTTGGGGGAAATTTGAAATTCGTGAGCTACGGTGGCTAATCAGAGGCGAGGACTGGAGCACTGGGCACATAACAACCTAGCGGAGCACGCTGAGCGCTCAATTTATAGAGATCAATAATGGTGGAGTCCAATTTGGGGAAGACACATGGGCGGCCGGAGAGAGGGGGAGGTCACTGGCGCAAGTTACCGTGGCATTCACTGGAGCAACGACTCAGATGATAGACAGGCCATCTATTGCTACCTACGGTGACATGGTAAAAAGGTAGTAGCGTGGCTTGCTCGGGTTAACAGCGATCATCACCGCGATGGCCGCGCGGCCACGTCGCAGCGCAAGTGGATGAGATGACAGAGCGGCCATAGTGCCTCGACTTCATCCCGTGCCAAAGATCTTTCACCTGAGTTGTTATCCGGTGCAAATTTTGTGATCCGCTTCTAACACCTTGTCATACACAATGATATAGCTGAGGAGCCCGATCTTTCGGCGAGTGGAGATAATTCTGATTTGGCGGAAGATGACCCTTGCGATCCGACTACGATGAGCAAGCCCGAGGCGCCAATGCAATCGCTGAACCAACTCCCTGTGGTTACCGACCTTGCTGATGCGAGATCGGCCTGATCACGAAGATCGTTTCCTGTGCGCAATCGAAGAACGAACAAGAAAAAGATGCGAGCAATCTAATCTATTACTCGAGGGTGGAGTTCTGAATACACGAAGACATCGCTGATTTGCGCGTGTTCGGGAGTAGCTAAAGCTAACGTAAAACAAAACTCGAAGAACAAAGGAGACGCAGCTTCTGGATAAATAGAGAGGGGGCGCAGCCCCTAGGGGCGGCCAACCCTAGGTCGTCCACTATGGGCCGCAGTTGGGCTAGTCGTCTATTCTTCTGGGCCCTCATTCTTCAGTAGCATGACAAAGTTAAGATCTCTGGCATGGGCCCGAGTGATTGGCCCAGCTAATGAAGGAAGTGGCGCTTAATGTGGAGGTGCTGCTGGTGTAGTCGTACTCATAGTGATGTCCTCATCATCCTCCCCTTCTTGAAGTGAAGTCGTCCTCGATGGCAACTCCTCATCCTCGGCCTTATATGGTTTCAAATCTGCAACATTAAAACTAGTGGAAACACCAAATTCCGCAGGCAGGTTAAGGATATAAGCATTATCATTAATCTTTGTTAGCACCTTAAAAGGACCAGCAGCACGAGGCGTTAATTTAGAACGACGCAAAGTAGGAAACCGATCCTTTCTCAAGTGCAACCAAACCATATCACCTGGCTCAAAAGTAACAAGTTTTCTTCATCTACTACGAGCAACCTGATTTTTTGCATTAGTAGCAGCAATGTTCTGTTTCGTTTGTTCATGTATCGTATTCATTTGTTCAACATGTGCAGCAGCATCTACATGTGGGGCGTTTGCAGCATTAAGTGAAATCAAATCAATAGGTGCCCTAGGGATGTAACCATAAACAAACTGGAAAGGGCACATCTTTATAGAAGAATGTGTGGCATGATTGTAAGCAAATTCAACATGAGGCAAGCAATCGTCCCAACGTCTCAAATTCTTGTCTAAAACAACCCTAAACATGGTAGATAAAGTTCTATTTACTACCTCAGTTTGTCCATCAGTCTGAGGGTGACAAGTAGTGCTAAACAACAATTTAGTTCCTAATTTATTCCAAAGAGATCTCCAAAAATGGCTTAGAAACTTAGCATCGCGATCAGAGACTTGTTTTTGGAATACCATGTAAACGAATAATTTCTCTAAAGAACAATTCAGCAACAATGTATAAAGTGAGCCATTTTAGTTCTAGGCATTTTATGACAAGGTATAAAGTGAGCCATTTTAGAGAATCTATCAACAACCACAAAAATACTATCCCTCCCCTTCTTAGTTCTAGGCAAGCCCAAAACAAAGTCCATAGAAATATCAAGCCAAGGAGAAGAAGGGACAGGCAAAGGCATATACAAACCATGGTTGCCCAGACGTGACTTAGCTTTCTGGCAAGTAGTGCAACGTGCAACAAGACGCTCAACATCACGGCGCATCCGAGGGGAAAAGAAGTGTGTAGCCAGCACCTCATGTGTCTTGTAAACGCTAAAGTGCCCCATGAGACCGCCTCCATGAGCTTCATGCAGCAACAAAAGACAAACCGAGCTTGCTGGAATACACAGCTTGTTAGCGCGGAACAAAAATCCATCCTGTATGTGAAATTTTCCCCAGGGTTTGCCATCCTTACAATGTACATAGAAATCTTTAAAATCAACATCATCCACATATTGATCTTTCAAAGTTTGCAAGCCAAAGATTATAAATTCTAACTGTGAAAGCATGGTATATCTACGGGACAACGGATCAGCAATGACGTTTTCCTTCCCGTTCTTGTGTTTAATGATGTAAGGAAAGGACTCGATGAATTCTACCCAACTAGCATGACAACGGTTCAGATTTGTTTGGGTACGAATAAGTTTTAAAGCCTCATGATCAGAATGAATTATAAACTCATGACGCCAAAGGTAGTGCTGCCATGTTTGCAAAGTGCGAACTAAAGCATAAAGTTCCTTATCATAAGTAGAATATCTCAAGCTAGCACCACTTAATTTTTCACTAAAATAAGCAACCAGTTTTCCTTCTTGTAACAAAACAGCACCTAACCCAATACCACTAGCATCACATTCAAGTTCAAACACTTTCTGAAAGTCGAGCAATTGTAAGAGTGGAGCATGGGTTAACTTATCTTTCAAAGTGTTGAACGCCTCTTCTTGTGGGGGGTCCCAAGCATAAGACACACCTTTCTTTGTGAGTTTGTGCAAAGGGGCAGCGATGGAGCTAAAATCATGCACAAAATGGCGGTAAAATCCTGCAAGTCCAAGAAAACTCTGAATTTGCGTGACCGTCGTTGGTGTAGGCCAGTCCTGAATGGATTCAACCTTGCTGCTATCCATCTCAATGCCCTACGGAGTAACCACATAACCAAGAAACGAGACACGTTGCGTGCAAAATGTGCACTTTTCCATGTTACCAAACAAGCGAGTAGCACGCAAAGCATCAAAAACAGCGAGCAAATGTTCTAAATGCTCCTCTATAGACTTGCTGTAAATAAGGATATCATCGAAATAAACAACAACAAACAAACCTATGAAGGCTTGTAGAACTTCGTTCATTAAACGCATAAAGGTGCTTGGAGCATTAGTCAATCCAAATGGCATAACCAACCATTCATATAAACCAAATTTCGTTTTAAAAGCCGTTTTCCATTCATCACTGAGTTTCATTCTAATTTGATGGTAACCGCTACGCAAATCAACCTTAGAGAAAATAACGACACCACTAAGCTCATCTAACATATCATCAAGGCGTGGAATAGGATATCGATAATGAACTGTGATGTTATTAATAGCACGAAAATCTACGCACATACGCCATGACCCATCTTTCTTTGGAACGAGTAAAATAGGAACCGAGCAAGGGCTAAGAGACTCACGAATGTAACCTTTATCAAGCAGCGTCTGCACCTGGCGCTGGATCTCCTTCGTCTCATCTGGATTTGTATGGTACGGGGCGCGGTTCGGAAGAGAAGCGTCGGGAATGAGATTGATATGATGCTCAATGCCACGGAGCGGAGGAAGACCCGGTGGTAAGTCCGTAGGAAAAACATCAGCATACTCCTGCAAAAGGTTAACAACAGCAAGGGGTATATCCAAAGACGGTGCATCATCAAGCGGAACAAGCATGCACGAGCATACAAGTGCATAACAGGGCATATGAGCTTCATGGAGATCATCAAAATCAGCACGTGTAGCAAGTAAAACAGGAGAGTGCAACTTGATTTCATATTTAATTGGTGCGGCTGATGTCGATTTGACTTGTTGTGCAGTTTTAGCAGCCCTAGTAAGATCATCTTTCAAAATCTGGTTAGGGGTCATTGGATGTATAATTATTTTATGGCCTTTAAACATGAAAGAATAATGATTTTAACGATCATGATGTAAACTATCAGTATCATATTGCCAAGGTCAACCCAATAACAAAGAGCATGCTTCCATAGGAATAACATCGCAATCAGCATAATCAGAATAAGAACCTAGCGAAAAGGGGACACGTACTGAACGTGTTACCTTTATTTTACCACCATCATTAAGCCATTGAATGTGATACGGATGTGGGTGTGCGCGAGTGGGCAAGGATAATTTCTCTACCAAAGCTGTACTTGCCAAATTGTTGCAGCTACCACTATCGATGATGATGCGAATCGACCGTTCGTGCACAACGCCCTTGGTATGGAATAGAGTGTGTCGCTGATTTTTTCGGCCTGGGCAACCTGTGTGCTGAGAACACACTGCACAACAAGACTCTCATACTTATCGGCGTCGATGGGATCAACGTGGACTTCCTCATTTTCTGCATGGTTAGTGGCAATCATAGCATGACTAGTTTCCTTGGAATCACTGGCTGAAGAGTACTCACCATTGTCACGTATAAGCAAGGTACGCTTGTTTCGGCAGTCCCGAATCATGTGCCCAAACCCTATGCAACGATGGCACTGAATATCCCGTGTACGTCCTATGGAAGAAGCGGCGCCTTTGGCATGGGGCGCCGCTGGCTTGGTCGTTCCTGTGCGCGGTGTAGTGCTAGGCGTAGAAGGTGCAGGGCTGGAAGGAGTTGAGCTGTGTGTCGAACCCCGTCCTGCAAAAGAGTTAGTATATGTCTTTGATCGTCGTCCCTGCACTTCACGTTCAGCTTTGCAAGCATATTCAAACAATGTGGTTATATCGAAATAATCCTTATAATCAAGTATATCCTGAATTTCCCTGTTCAAACCACCACGAAAACGTGCCATAGCAGCGTCATCCGACTCAACCAAACCACAACGAAGGATACCCTTTTGTAACTCCTAGTAATATTCCTCAATAGATTGTGAACCTTGTTGAAAACGCTGCATTTTGTTAAGCAAATCACGGGCATAATAGGAAGGAACAAATCTGTGGCGCATGACAGTTTTTAATTGGGTCCAAGTAGTGACACTATTAATGGGAAGTTTTTGTTTATACTCATGCCACCAAATTAAAGCAAAATGAGTAAATTCACTAATGGCAGCCTTCACTTGGCTATTAACAGGAATATCATGGCATGAAAATTTCTGTTCTACCTCCAATTCCCAATCAAGATATGCAGTAGTATCATATTTACCATTAAAAGATGGAATTTTAAATTTAATCTTAGCAAATAAGTCATTAGGGGGATGACGAACCACACGGCGTGCACGACCACGGCAATCTCCATCGTCCTACTCAGTGTCACCGCTGTAGTCCTGCTCCATATTTGTGGTCAACGCATCAAGGAGTGCCAGGATGGTGTCGAGTGTGGTGCGAGTCGCCGTTTGAGCAAGGTCAAGCTGGTTGAAACGCGTGGTCGTCGAAGTGACCGTTGAATCAATCCGTTCATGCATCGTCCTAATGTCAGCAGCAAGTCCATCAACTTATCCCCTTACTTCCTGCAACTGGACATCCATCGCGTCGTGTGCTCTTGCCATAGTTAGCGCCAACACCAAAACACCAAAAGGAGCAAAAAAACCGACGACAACAGGGGAATGGTGGTGACAACTCGCTCAATGGAATGCTGTTATCAAGTTCTTATCTATTCTTACCAAGCCACAGTGGTGAACTGCAACCAACAGGTGGAACCGGTGAAAGATTGGATGAGCGATTGCCTGGAGAAACAGAAACCTGCTCGTCGTAGAAATATGTGGAGTTCTGGGTAGGCTGCACTCAAGTCAAGGATTAGCACGATCAAACAATAATGCAAAGTTAAATTATAGTGCAAAACACGAAACTATATTGCTGGCCACAAGTGCAAAGGACGGATGGAACTAGCAGAATGGCAGTACCGTAAATATTGTACTAGCGAGGCCAAAAAGGCACTAGTAGGAATCATAGGTGATTTTGTTTTTCTTTTTTGTATGATTTTTTTGATGTTTTTCTCAGCATAAGAAGCAACAAAATAGGAGCTACACCAAGTTTCACCTAAAATAAAGATCAGATGTGGTCTACAGAAAAAGAGCAAGTTCTCTGAAAAGCGTGCAAGAACTTTGACGAATTTTTTTCTTTATTTTCCCGAATTTTTTGACAATTTTATCAAAACCAAACAGGTCGTAGGCGAGTTTGGCTGGCCTCAGAATGGTGTCAACAAGCTCCTGTAAAAATTTCAGATTTTTTGAACAACCGAGCAAAAAGTTATGCCCGGTTTAAGGAAGGTACCTCAAGTTTTGTTTAAAACAACCGAGATGAGACAACCGCTTTGTTTCCTTTCTCCTTTTTTTGTTTGTTCTCTGTTTCTATCCTTTCTCTTTTTTTCTTTTTTTCTATTCTTTTTTTTGTTTCTGTTTTTTTCGACGTAATCGAAGGAGAAAAACAAGGAAGCGGCGTTGACTCGGTTTGTGGCGTGATCAAACGGGAGATGGTGGCGGCGCGCTAGGGTTTGAATGGTGGAAGAAAGAAGGATGGTGAAAAAACACAATGCAACCAGCAACAAATGACGCGCAAGCACACAAATTCAACAATGCAGATTATTGAAAGAAAGTGCGAGGCTCAAAAGGGTGCTGGGATAAGGTTTAACCTGAATTTTTATGTAGTTTTGTGGACTGTAGGAGAAAAAACACTCAATAAACTCACCGATCAACCTGGAAATCTGATACCACTTGATATAGCTGAGGCGCCAGATCTTTCGGCGAGTGGAGATAATTCCGATTTGGCGGAAGATGACCCTTGCGATCCGACTACGACGAGCAAGCCCGAGGCACCAATGCAATCGCTGAACCAACTCCCTGTGGTTACCGACCTTGCTGATGCGAGATCGGCCTGATCACGAAGATCGTTTCCTGTGCGCAATCGAAGAACGAACAAGAAAAAGATGCGACCAATCTAATCTATTAGTCGAGGATGGAGTTCTGAATACACGAAGACAGCGCTGATTTGCGCGTGTTCGAGAGTAGCTAAAGCTAACGTAAAACAAAACTCGAAGAACAAAGGAGGCGCAGCTCCTAGATAAATAGAGAGGGGGCGCAGCCTCTAGGGGCGGCCAACCCTAGGTCGTCCACTTTGGGTCGCAATTGGGCTGGTCGCCTATTCTTCTGGGCCCTCATTCTTTAGTAGCATGACGAAGTTAAGATCTCTGGCACGGGCCCGAGTGATTGGCCCAGCTAATGAAGGAAGTGGCGCTTGATGTGGAGGTGCTGCTGGTTTAGTCGTACTCATAGTGATGTCCTCATCACACAACACCAACCTTATGATCCATGGCTTTCATCTAGTAAACTGAACATGGCATGTAACTAAAACTGCACATGGCGTGTAAACTGAACATGGCATGTAACCGAATTTCTTGTAAACTGAAACTGCACTTGTTGCATGCCTGTGTCCAAAATTGCACACGCACTGAATTTCTGAATGACTGTGTCCAGAAAACTAAACATGTGCGGCTCTGTCCATAAAACTGAAACCGAAATTGAATTGGTCAAATAAATTATCTTTGTCCATTAGATAGTAACAAGCACGTAGTGTAGTGGTTTGTCTTGGTTTACTAGCACTTTATTAGGTGGTGGTTCAATTCCCATGTATGTTGCTTTTATTCTTTTTTTGCATTTTTTTGCTAATAGGAGATGTGCTCGTGGTTTTTCATTAATTTTGTAAAACCTCATGATCTATTTATAATAGAGTTTGGTACTTATACTTATCTATTTATGTATGAAAACTAGTATTCTTTTGTGAGTAGCATGCTATAGAATTCCAGATTTAAAAACACAAATCTTCGCAGGGGCTATGCTACCCCACGACCCCACCCCACGCCCGTCTTCCTTGACTCAACGCTGCCACCCAATCAAACCGCCTGGACCGTTGGACGCCACCGCCCCACCCCTCCTCGGCGCCGCCGCTCCATCCAACTGCCTCCATGCTGCCATCCATCCAACCTCCTCGGTGTCTCCTCCTCACTACGTGGCCGTGATCAAGATGCCCCCTGGAAGGATGGATGGGGCAAGGACACGCAAAGACCTAGGTGGTAAGTGACTTCAAGTTCTTCTCTCATTTACTGCTTTGCTACGTTGCCCAGCACGCGTCGCCGATGCCGTCGCCTAGCACGGGCCACCGCTGCCGTTGCCCAGATCAGATCCCCTATTCTCGTTTTTTATAGATGGATTCTATAGGTTATCTATCACAGTGATAAATAGAGATGCATAATTTAGTTATATGCTTATTTTTCTACAAAGATTGTTGTCGCTAATGGCATATAGTGATTATCTAAAGAGATTATTGTCATAAGTTATGATTTTCTATATGATTTTGATAGTAGGAGTGTAGGACAGTACATTATATCCTCTTTTTCTAGCAAAGGCAACATATATGTATGGCCACTAGTTACTTATTTTTGTTTACAAGAAAATAATAGACGAAGTTGGTGAATCGTTAACATCACTTATTCTGAACTAAGCATCAATAATTACTTTACATCGGTTTACTACTATGTTCCACCAACCGCCGTGTTTTTAGCACAATTATGATATTTATCTAGTTCAACATAATTCCAATTAGTTTACTTGCTCCAAATAGAACTTGCATCAATTAGTTGACTTGATGCAACACTCATATTTTTTCATTCAGCAGTCATGTCCTAGTTAACAGGTGAACACTCATATTTTTTCTATTTAATGTATGTTCAGAGGTGCCAATTACTGAGTATGAAAAGGAGAGGGCTTTAAATGTGATGAGGAACAACAAAATGTTGAATAGCCTTGGTATAACTGGATTAACATCAGTTATTCGATCAAGTAGTACAAGGAAGAACTCTATCGCTCGTGAAGACTTTGATCCATTGTATGAACCTGATCATAGCGAGGACAATGATCATCATGTGGCTGATCAGGTACTTAGATTTCTTATTGTACCCCTTTGGTGTTATTACTAATTTGTGCTCAATGTGCAATATGATAAATTTGGGTTTCATTCTTTTATTATGCCTACGAGGCCATGCAGGATGAACCTTTCTACAATGAAAGAATGAACACCAACATGTCTACTGGTTTTGGAGGAACAAAACGGTCCAAGAGAGTGGTAGCACCTAATGTAGAAGACCATGTTGGTAGAGTAACCAGGCAGAAGACAAAGGAACTATCCTTAGTTGAGAAAGATATACATGGTTCGACTGCAAATGCAGATGAGCACACATTGATTTCTACCAATTTTCCTGCACACCATGATGACGAGATTCAGATGTGTGATGAAGGCAAGAAAAAGTGATCCATTCTAAAACAAATATGTTCTACAAATTTGCATTAAACTGATTATAATCTGCATTAATTTTGTGAAAATGTTCATTATTTTCAGGTCAAATAGATGTCATGACAAATAAAAGGATAAGGGGAAAAAGTATGGGCAGACAATTGGAAAGGATAAGTCGAGGTTTAAACACTAAGATCCCATTGGTCATCACTAAAGGGAATAGACGTCCTGAGGTTCCTATGCAAGCTGCAATGCTTGCATCAGAAGGAGGAATTGTAATTAGGCAACATATGCCGATCCTAACACATTGGAAGGAATACAAGAATGACAAATCCTATTTGGAAGACTTCGTCGGTAGAATTGGTGTAAGTAAATAGTCTTTCTTCCTAAACATCAAATGAATAGGGTGGTAGGGCCTATGTCCTATATTGCCAATTTATTAGTATATAGTTAGCAGGTGCACTTTGTCTCATAATTTGCTAAAAGAACTATGGCAGAAAGAATTGCATATGTTTCTCTCTTCCAAATGACACCTTACCTTAGAAATTGTTCTATCCAATTTCATTAGATACTATGAATCTCTCTATTCTAATATGCATGTTTTTTACTAGGGTCAATTTGCCATAGACACCAAAAACAAAGATGTCAAATATGCATGTGCTGATTTGATGAGGTGTAATCAGCGACAAATGAGCTCAAGAAGGCTTACTTTAATGGTGTGGCAGCTGACAAAGTGAGAACAACATCACCGTTGAGCACTATGACAGATGAGCAATGGATGCAACTAGTGAATATGTGGTCTACCCCAAAGCACAAGATATAGAATTACTAGTTGCAATTTGTGTTTTCTACTATTGTCAACATGAAATTAGACATAAACTATCTTATGCTTTGAGCTATTTCCACTTGTGGTTTGTACTTAAATCAAAAGATGTTGATTTTGATTATAATACCCACTTTAGAGGATAAATTGTTGGATACTATTGTTTTCTCAAAAAAATACTGGTTTTCTCAAGCATGTAGGAGTGTTATGTGTCTTTAAGTTAAAAAGAGAAAACTGGTCTGGAACACACACAAAATAAATAATATAAACACTTTTTTAGTTGCTGTTTGAACACAAGGGTGTATCCTTTACAACTGTTGGGGTCATTTTCATTACTCATTTCTTAGCTTAACCTCCATATGCAAAGCTGAAAAGAAAGCAAGTTTGGACTGCTCTTGTGTAGACTTAAAATTCCAGGGCATATGAGGTTAGAAACTTGTGTGGTGCCATTGTTTCTTGAGCTACATTTTTTGTTGAAATGAATATGCAGGAACATACCTTGTTGTGCTGTTCAAAGGAACACACAGTAACATACCTAGTATTCCAACAAAACATACCTTCTTCAAAGGAACAAGATGTAACATAATTTAATCTATGTTTCTAGTTCTACAATATAATGGTTTTATAGGACAAATGTGTTTACAACAAAGTGAGTCGTGGAAAAGTTCGGTTCCAGCAAAAGACAGGATCTCGGAGTTACATTGCACATATGCATGCCGTGGTAATATGCATATACAATATGTGTTCAATTGTTCCTCACCTATCCTTTATGTTTGAAGCTTACATTTAAAAATTGTTTGCATGTATTTTAGAAGCAAGCCAAATATGGAGATGCACCACCAAGTGCGATTGATCTTTTTAAAGAGTGCCATTGTAGTTGGAAGACTGGTTTTGCTGAGCCTGTAAAGGAAGCAATTGTAAGTTATGCTCCATTTTTAACTGTAAGTTTATTTATTGATTTCAAACTGAATAATCGTTTGGCATTGAAAGCAACTTTGGCCAAATACCTATATCGTTTAGTACCATTCATAAATCAAATTAGATGTGCAATGTATGATGTTCTTCATCGTTAAGTAATAAACAACGAGACCTATTTAGTTTCTGTAGTGCTTATCCTATGTCATAAATCCTAGTACTGGTTGTGTTATATTATCAGTTAATTGATACTTTCAGTTCTACTCTATGTGGTATGAAATTCTCAGTTGTGAATATCAATTGCCAATTTATGTGAGTGAAAAGGTTTTTTTATAAACATTATGATTAATAATTTGTTGTACACTAGAAGAGTCTCAAATGTGATTGATTACATGCCCTAGGCAAAAGTTATTGAATAGGTGTATGAAGATGCCCAAGGTGATTAATAACTTGTGGTGTTTAGCTTTAGTAATATACGCGCAGAACTATCCATTTTATTGAGTGTTTAGCTTATTTTTGTCATTATATTTCACTTGTGCACCTTGCGCTGACTGTGTTGTGGTTGAGGAATTTTCCCCGATGTAACCTGTTCTTATCCAAGTGAATACTATGAAGGAGCTAGTACTATAGAAACCGAACATAAATGTGACTAGTTTGTTGAATGCTTGTTTTGGTTTCATTTTATCCATACCACTTGTCTTATTTTTTTAACCTTCTCATTCACAGGACACAATGGAAGCACTTGTGGATGATCCTAGAGTAGAAGGGAAAGAATCTAAGACCCCTATAGAAGCAGTTGCTCAAGTGTTGTCTTCATCAAAATTTCTTCATAATATTGGTCTTGTACCCGCCACAAAGAAAAGTTGCAATGGTGGTGATCCTACACGTGTGGCAGAACTTGAGGCTGAACTTGAATCAAAGAAGCAAAACTCATTAGCAGTTAGAGCTCAGTTAGATGCCCTAAAGAAGAAGGTAGAAGAATCAGAAGAAGCAAGGGCTAAGGAGTTAGAAAAGATTAATGATCTGCAAAAAGGAGCAGCTGAGACCAATGCTCTCCTTCGTCATCTCTTTAGCCTCAATAAGTAGTTGGTCAATTGTTGTTGGGGGCCTTCGTCCTCCGAAGGTCCTCAAAAACATGATTTGACAATATTTTCCAAGTGAATTATATGAACAGGTATCTTCGGACTCGGATCATGAACATGGAGTACGGTCAGAACGAAGCCCAAGCTGTACGAAGAATGGTGCACAGCTGAAGCTATGCGTAGAAAGCTTCGTCGCGATAGCAGAAAGGGGAACCGACTTAAAGATGAAAAGACTACTTAGGCCTTAATAGATTCCCATAAAGTCATTAGCAAATGTAATGGACATGAATGTAATTTTTCATGGGCTACGTCCCACGCCTATAAATAGATGAACAGTACCCCCGTACTGTTCACACTGACTTGACATTTGCTTTCCGTCATCCTTGTACTTTTTGCCCTCCTGCAATCCGAAGGTACACTTGTAATTTGAACTCATTTCTATTTTTATATGATAATAAAATAGAAATGACGTTGTGATAATATTTAAATGTTTATATTACTCTTTATGTTGCATGTAAGTTCTTCGTCATAGTTTATTGTGCTCACGAAGATATGTTGTTTGTGACCTTCGTCCGGAACACATTATATCTCGAAGGGAAATAATGTTTCAAAGGACGAAGGGCTTTATCATTTAACACTTTTTATGTTCCCTTGTTCTTAATCCGAAGCATTTGAGAACAAGTCCCCAACATTGGCGCCCACATCCGGTGAACTCACTTCCACTTTGAGTTTTTGAACACCTTCGGAAGCCATAAACCTTCGCTATGGCGCCGAAGAAAGCTTCGGCAACTGGGGCTGCAGCCCTGCAACCGCTGGACCACAATCAGGAGACTGTCTCTCTTCGGGAGGCCCGAAGCCAGAAGAGGAAGGCCGTCAGCCCGACGCTTCAGGAGGACGAGCTAGACCAGGAGATCAGGGATATGGAGATGCTTCATCAACAGGTGCAGAGGAAGAAGGAAAAGATGGCCAGGCTAGTTGAACTGCAAAGGCAGATAGACGAAGCTTCTGAGGAAGTTCGCCATCTTACTCAGGATGAGCAGAACCGAAGGTCTCAGCACAAGGATCTTCATCAGGAGGGTTTCTTCAACGAAGATGACTGGTATGAGAATTTCCACCATGGAAATTTTGCTTTTGATGATACTTCTCCTCTGTCCGCTGAGCTGCAGGCTACACCTTGGCCTTCATCCTACAAGCCGCCCCAGCTTCCCATGTTCGACGGCCACTCAGACCCGAAGCAGTTTTTGATGAGCTACGAAACAACAGTATCTTCATATGGTGGCAATACGACAGTCATGGCAAAGTCTTTTGTTATGGCTGTCAGGAGTGTTGCTCAAACCTGGTATTCCTCCCTTCGACCAGGAACGATCACTTCATGGCAAAAGCTGAAGGACATGTTGTTAACCAGCTTCCAAGGGTTTCAGACGAAGCCGGTCACTGCTCAGGCCCTGTTCCAATGCACTCAGGATCATGAAGAATACCTTCAGGCGTATGTCAGAAGGTTCTTGCGTTTGAGGGCGCAGGCACCAACGGTGCCCAATGAAATTGTCATCGAGGCCATGATCAAGGGGCTTCGTCCTGGACCTTCAGCTCAATACTTTGCTAGGAAGCCTCCTCAAACTTTGGAGAAGCTGCTCCAGAAGATGGACGAGTACATTCGTGCCGACAACGATTTTCGCCAAAGAAGGGAGGAGGCTTTCAGATTTTCTGAAATGACCAGGGGCTTCGGAGGAAGATTCTATCCGAGGCATGTCAGGTCCATCCACAACTCTACTCAAAATGATGATAAGGGGAGTCAGCAGAACAGGCCGCAGTGCTCCTCACAGGCTTCGGGGCAACAGCAAAGTTTCTTTCGGCCACCAGCTCCAAGAGGCAGAGGCGCCAGGGGCTTCGGCGGAAGATTTGGAGATCAACTAAGGAGAGTATTTTGCTTATTCTGTGGTGAAAACAAGGGCCATACCACCAGGATGTGCCATGTTACCATCCAGAAGCAAAAGGAGATAGCCGAAGCTGCAGCGCAACAAGCTCAGCCGAAGCAGGTCATGCATACTGCTTCGTACCATCCGCCTTACATCCCAGAATACATAGGCAACCACCCAGCAGTTTCTGTTGCTTCGGCGAGTCAACCTCAAGCTTCCTGGCAACAGCCTCCGCCTCCACCACCGTTGCAACAAGGTCAACAGCCAGAAGGGAGCCAATATGCTCCACACCAAAGGGATCTCAGAGAACAATGCGAAGCTCGCACAGTCAATTGCACTGTGCCAGAGTCGAAGCACATCTATTGACAAATATCCTACCAGTTTTTTCCATTCAGTTCTATTTTCTGTGTAATAAAGGACATTTTTTAGTTTTCATGAAAAAGTTTACGATAACAAGGAGGACCTTCGAATTATTGAAAATCCTTCGAAGCAACAAAAAGTCGTTCTAAGGAACGCAGAGTAAGTTTGCTGAAATCAGAAAAAGTCGTTCCAAAGGGAACGCAGTGTAAGTTTTCTGCTCCAAAGTCGTTCCTAAGGGAATGCAGAGCTTACAGCGAAAAGTCAACGCTGATACCGCCTAAGTAAAAGGCGAAGAAGCTCCAAAGTCGTTCCTAAGGGAATACAGAGCTTACAGCAAAAAGTCAACACTGATACCGCCTAAGTAAAAGGCGAAGAAGCTCCAAAGTCGTTCCTAAGGGAATGCAGAGCTTACAGCGAAAAGTCAACGCTGATACCGCCTAAGTAAAAGGCGAAGAAGCTCCAAAGTCGTTCCTAAGGGAATGCAGAGCTTACAGCGAAAAGTCAACGCTGATACCGCCTAAGTAAAAGGCGAAGAAGCTCCAAAGTCGTTCCTAAGGGAATGCAGAGCTTACAGCGAAAAGTCAGCGCTGGTACAAAAATATTTTGTGGGATATGTGTGTATCTTCGGAACAAATGTCATCTACATAACATAACATCATCACATCATTTTGCATAGCATAAGCATCATACATCATGCTGCATATGGCACAAGAAGGGGATACAATATCGATCTTCGGAGAATGTTTTGAAAAAGTGAAAATTGTGCTAAGGCAGAAAAAGGGAATACGATATTGACCTTCGAAGTACATCTTCGGGAAAATTTTTTTACGAAGCATAGGTATGCTTCATCAGAGCAGTATCGAAGTTGTCGGGATACATAAAAGTTTTTCTTCACGAAGCATGAAAAGAAGGGAAGGTGTTTTTTCGCCGAAGGCTCAAAAACGGTATGTATGTTAAATTTCATGCATCGTAAAGAATTGAATCTTAAAAAGAAATTTGTATATTACATTCAAAGTTACAAAATATTACATAGATCACATTTCAAATGTTTTTACAATAACATCTAGTTTTCCCTGAGTACTACTTCTGCAGCCTCATTTAGTAGTTGTTCAACAACTTTATCCATGATAGCTTCGGCCATTTGTCTAATTTCGTCATCCCCCTTCGTGTGGGGGCCAGCCGACGATCCAGCAGGTTCTGAGGGAAGAGTGGATGCGGACTTATTACTATTACAAGCCGTCGTCAAGTTTGAAATCAAAAATTACAACAAAGAAATAAAAAACACTAGTTAATACCTATTTGCCCTTCGGGCTCTGTGCTTTTTTCAGCAGCTTCTGCTACTTTCCTAGCATCATGAATGCCTTTTTCGCTTTTTGGATAATTTCTCGGGCCATTTCTCGGCCACCATTGTCCCACACATCGGTGAAAAATTTTCCACCAGCCTGGCTAGCTTCGGCCGAGGGGTCTTTAATATCTTCAGGGGATAAGCTGGCTTCGGATTGTGCAAGAACCTTAACATGATCGCAGCCTTTTTTCTCCAGTATAGAAGCAATCCCCCTGGCACCCGAGAAGGCGCAAATGTCACCTCGACTGTTTAGAATTTCTTCGAAGGCTTCAGCTTCGTGGCAGATCCATTCTATCGGCCCTTCCGGGTTACCTCTCACAAAATCTTCTTCACTCGAAAATGCGCCAACACTGGCGAAGCTGGTTTTTATTTTCTTTATACAATCCATGGATTTTTCGTAGCACCTTTTCTTAGAAGACCGAAGCTCTTCAACGGTTCCTTCCAAATGATTAGCCCATTGGTCGCTACATTCCCGCCTCGTCTCTTCAAGTATGCGTTCTTCTTTCGCCCGGTCCAATTGCTTCTGAAGATCTTTAATATCGCGTCTGTGAGCTTCGGCCTGAACCTTTGCAGCAGCTTCGTCCTTTTTATCTTGTCTACCAATGTAAGCAGAATTTTATCTTTTTCTAGAGCTTCATTTCTCAGTTTAATAACTTCTGATCGTAAATTGTTGAACGCAATTTCATAGCTCTCGTCTTCGGCACTCTTTTGTGCTCTTAATGCGTTGCTTAGAATTAAACCCTATACGAAAAAGAATCCATATAAGAATAAAAGAATGAATTACGAATTGTAAAATTTTTCAAACATCTAATTCCCATACCTTCAGGCTATTATACGCAAGACTATCCGCGAGATCTTCTTTCGTCATAGCACATAGGCCAGCTTCGAGCTTCGGGAACCCCATACTCCTAGCCATCTCCCGGCAGACAGATAATTCTTTGTTGTCAGGGAGACAGTATAGGAAGTCATCTTCGTTTGTCCCATTGAACACTAGTGCCCCCTTCGGATATTTTAATTCTTTCGCATAGTGTTTGGCTTCATAAATCTCTTCTTCAGACAATTTCTTCCCCGAAGCATGTCGCACAATGTAATCGCATATGGTGGAAGGAGCTTCGGGGACGGCAGTGTCAATTTCTTCAACCAAAATTGGCTCTGGCACTTTTATTTTTTCTTCGGCTTCCAGAGGTTGTTCCTTGCTGGGCTCTGGAGGCCCAGCTTCAGCCTCAGGTTGTTGCTTCGAAGCTTCAGTAGAAACTCCGGAAGGTTCAACAGTCCTCTTTGGAGTTAAGCTTGAAGACTTAATTGTCTCCAAAATGTCTAAAACGTTCGCCATTCTTTTTCTTTTTGGGGTCACAGATGGGCCCTTTTGATTTTTTATTGTCTCAGCACTTGCTGAAGGACTTAAGATTTCCAATATTTTTGGTCCTTCAATTCTCGGTTTTTCTGTCTTCTCTGCTGAAGGTGCTTCAGTTTTTTCTTCGATCTTCGGCACTGGAGCTGGCTCTGTAGTTTCAGTGGCCAAAGAGACTTCACCGATAAATTCAGGCACTGTGGCCGGCTCAATAAAACGTGCCCGTTGGGTGAGCACCTTCATCTTTTTTCTTTGCGGCGCTGGCTCACTACAAGCACTTGTGGCAGCTTCTGTTGCAGGAGAAGTATTTTTTCTTTTGCGGCCCGGCACCGGATAATGGTAGTCAGGGTAGATAAACCCGATTGCATCAAATACCCGGTTGAGCCTTTTCTTCTTTCGGCCTCCGAAGGCTGCCGATAATGCAGTGTTTTCGGCCTTCGAATATACCCCAAGCAGTTCATCACTTAATGTTTCAATGCTTTTTATCCAGTCGTCATCAGGTTCAACAAATTTATCCCCGTATTTGAATGTGTATTTTAGTCTGACTAGTCCACCTTCGTCAGACCCTTTGATGGTCTCATTCGGCATTTCCCACTTTCCTGCAAGTGGCCACACCCTGAAGGCAATATGCTCTTGGACCAGATCCCTTGTCCCAATAAAAGAGCAGATTGCGCCGAAGGCTCTTTGGCATTCTTCGGCCGCTTCATCCATTTCAACCTTCGGCTTTCGGAGTCCGAAGCGTTGCCAGATGGGACGCATAATGATACTCTTAACATCTTCTTGCGTTGTCAAGTCATTCTTTACATAGAACCATTCTGTCATCCAGGCCCCGGGCCACCTCTTCCGAAAGGTTGGCACAGGGCAGCTTGACCCGGAGCGAGCACCGAAGCTGTAACAACCAAAGTTGTTGTGATATTGTTCTTTCCCCCAAGGCTTCGTCTCATATACCAATTCATGAATTTTGCAAAAGCTTTTGGCATTTGGTTCTAAACCTTGGCTTTTCACAGCCCAGACAAAGATTCCCATTCTTATGATAGCTTCGGGAGTAATTTGATGAAGGTAGATTTGAAATGTATTCAGGACTTCGACAACAAAGCTGCTTAAGGGGAACCGAAGCCCAGCCTTGAGAAAGCTTCGGAAGATCACGACCTCATCTTCTTCGGGGGTGGGAGAAGTCTTTTCTCCAGCATCAGCCCTCACAATAGATATATCTCGAAAATATCTCCCCCTCATATTGTCAATATGACTCTGCTTAATAGTGGTTTTCCCGAAAACCGTGTGACTTGGCCGCCATGGTCGATCTTCAGACTCTCCCCCGCCGCTTTCTACATCATAACTGTCGCTGTCACCAGTATCTTCAAATAAACCTTCTAAAATCTCTTTGGTGATCTTTTCTGTATTGGTCTTCGACATTGCCTCAAGAAACCCCAGGTTCTTCTCTTCAGAGAGACTTAGCTTCATCTCGACAACAGCCTTCTTCCCCTCAGACATCTCTTCGGAGATCCTACTTCTCGCTTCCGAAGCTTAAAACTACGAAAGAAAACAAATATTTTTGGGCAGAAAGTTTTATAAGCAGGAAAAACAGATGGCAAAGAGAGCGTGCCAAATCAAATATGGCGGGCTTCTATTTATACACTCGATATGACGGAAACCGTGTGGTCCCAGGTGTCAGTGACTTTTGCTATTCTAGCAAAGGGAAGGTGTTTTTTCGGACCTTCGGCTTAAGGCCTTCGTCCATATCGCAATCTGAATTTATCGCTAACAAATTAATATTGCGAGGGGCTACTGTTGGGGGCCTTCGTCCTCTGAAGGTCCTCAAAAACATGATTTGAAAATATTTTCCAAGTGAATTATATGAACAGGTATCTTCGGACTCGGATCATGAACATGGAGTACGGTCAGAACGAAGCCCAAGCTGTACGAAGAATGGTGCACAGCCGAAGCTATGCGTAGAAAGCTTCGTCGCGATAGTAGAAAGGGGAACCGACTTAAAGATGAAAAAACTACTTAGGCCTTAATAGATTCCCATAAAGTCATTAGCAAATGTAATGGACATGAATGTAATTTTTCATGGGCTACGTCCCACGCCTATAAATAGATGAACAGTACCCCCGTACTGTTCACGCTGACTTGACATTTGCTTTCTGTCATCCTTGTACTTTTTGCCCTCCTGCAATCCGAAGGTACACTTGTAATTTGAACTCATTTCTATTTTTATATCATAATAAAATAGAAATGACGTTGTGATAATATTTAAATGTTTATATTACTCTTTATGTTGCATGTAAGTTCTTCGTCATAGTTTATTGTGCTCACGAAGATATGTTGTTTGTGACCTTCGTCCGGAACACATTATATCTCGAAGGGAAATAATGTTTCAAAGGACGAAGGGCTTTATCATTTAACACTTTTTATGTTGCCTTGTTCTTAATCCGAAGCATTTGAGAACAAGTCCCCAACAATTGTGCCCTGATTTTGCTGTCCTATTTGTATTGTGCTTTGCACTCTACTTGATGCTGGTGATAAAACATGATGATACTTTTAATTTTGATATGTCCTTTTGGTACTGTCCTTAGGACACACTAGATGCTGGTGTGATGAAACATGATGACAATTTTGAAAATTTTGAATGATTTGGTTGTTTATAAATGATATCTACGATAATATGTTGCTAAGTATATGTGTTGATTGTTTATTGGTGTTTAATTACAACGGATTTTGCTTATGGGACATTATGAAACAAAATGTCTGGGTTCTACTGCAACCCAGCGCTTCCAGCAGCTATGTTTCTATGCCTGTGTTCTGTGCTCTTGACTGCAGGTTTGAAAATAAAAAAGCAAAAAAAATGGTATAACAAATTGGTTGTACGATTTCTGGGCTGCAGTACCAGATTAAAAAGGCAAAAAAATTATGGTGAAAGAAATTGACTTGAGGGCTAAATATTTTGTGACGAACAAAATTGTCATAAGTAAATATGCCACGTAAGATCCCAATCCTGCCATGTCACGCGCATGTTTAATTTATGACGTTTTCTATCCTACGTGGAGGCATGTTGTGGCTTTTTTTGGAGATTGTTAGTGACGAAAATAGCGTGTCACAAAACTATGTCCACTCATAATATGTCACTAAATTTATGACAAATAAACATGAAACGTCACAGATCATGCAATGCCACGCATGATAGGTGACGAAGTAATTATCATCATGGAGACGTCATAAATTTCAAAAAATGACATAAATTCAAGGTTTGGTGACATAAAGAGAACTTCACAGAAGGTCACAAGTGTTGTAGTGGTGCAAAAGGGGAAAACTTGTAAAAAGATTATGAAAAACATAAAATCATGATGAGAACCAAATAACAAAGTTGAAGTTCACTAAATAAACTACAAAATGTAGTAAGAAAGCTTGATCAGTGGAGCTTTGCAAAATTCCCAAAAAGACCCCTCAAGTAAGAATCTCAAAGGCAAATTTAGAAAATTCAGAAACTGAATTTTTACCTTTTCATGAAGTTCTGCCATGTTCTCTGTTTTCCAAAACTCAAATCTACAAAACCCAAATACGAAAGTGGTGCCAAATTACTTTGAACATACTCTAGCAAAGTTTGAAATCAAACAAAAACCGTTTGACACGTTTTGACTCGACCTTAGTCTCGGTTTTTAGCCGAGCAACAAACCCAACTTCGCCCCCTCTTATCTCGCGAATCGGAGATCCAATCCATTCAAGTGCTGTAAGAGAAACAAAGAGTAAACAACAAAGAAGAAATTGTGTGCAGGGATTTGGGAGAGTTACGAGAAGATCGCGAGCCAATTAGCTTTTGAAAACGACCAGACCGAGCGATGCCACGTGTTCGATCGCTTGCCTGACCGGCCAAGTGCGGACTGGCCGCAGCAGCGCGCGCCCCACAGGTGGTCGACCCGCCCCGCGCGCCTTGCCTTGCTCTTGCCTATAAGTGCCCCTAGAGGCCTTAGACGTATGCACTTGTGCACGCAAAGCCCCACCCGAGCCAGAGATCACCGGAGTTCGTCGTTGAAAGCGAGCGCCACCGTCCGCCATCACTGCCCGAGCACGGCCGTCGTGGCCAGCCTGTTCCATCGACCCCTAGCCTCGCCCTAGCCCTGGATAGCTTCCCTGAGAGGCTATGAAGCTTCCCCAAGCTTGAGCCGAGGCATTGCCTCACCAGAGAAGCGGGATCACCCTCGCCGGACATCGGCCACCCGCCACCGCTCGTAGACCGGGCCACCAGGTGAACCATTCTTCGATTCCTTGCAACCATGACTTTCCTTACCTCCCGTGAAGCTCCCCAACTCACTGGATCGTGCTATGTCACCGTGGGTAGGCCGAATTCCTCGCCGCGGACGATCGCCCCTGCCTGCGCACGTGGACCCGCCAGCTCCGGCCACCTCCGACGGTGATCCGCACATCAACGTGACCGTCGTGACTTCCCTAACCTCCCTGGATACCTCACCGTAGCAATCTCACCGCTAGTAAGCCCCTCCACCCTTTCCTCCACTGCGGGCACTGTGTAGATAAAGGAAGGATCGTGGTTTAGATTAAGGTAAACCCTAGGGTGTTTTCTGATTTGTCAAGACACTTTTGAATAGTGACCTAAGGACTAGTCTATAAGGAAAAATAGGAAGTACACGCTAGGGGCCCCGATGCAAAACCTATTTCCATTAACCATTTCTGTTTATCTCTACTACTAATTAATACTATAGTGTAGGCGTTCACGGAGCATGGTTCTGCCCCCTCCCCCACACCTTGTGCCAAGGGCAAGGGCGCCGATTTGGCAAAGTCCACCAAGGTTTCCAAGATGGGCGCCAAATCTGAGGCTGTCGTCGTGGCTGGGAAGGCGAAGAAACCACCGGCGGCCAATTCGACCACGGATGCTGGTGCCAAGCCGACCAAATCAGGCAAGAAGGTGCCGGTGCTTGCCGACGCCAAGGCAAAAGCTAATGCGACCATCGTCAGCAAGGAGCAGTAGACGACAAAGGTGGAGGTTGAGGAGGACATGGTGTTGACCAAGCAGGCAGAGGAAGGCACCGACGACCTCATCTCCGAGTTTCGGGACCTGCCAAGTCGGCTGCAGGAGACACTGATGCCGGACCTGGCATGCCTCTCGCAGCACTCCAAGGCGTACCTGTCCGCAGCGAACGCCGCTGGGATCACCGAGGGCGTGTGCCCTATCCTCGGCGGCTGGTGGGCAGCGGTGGCCACCTTCGCGGCATCAGTGGCGGTGCTACTGCTGCTGCCGCTCTTCATGCTCATCACGCTGGTGCGGCGCATGGGCCCGTACCTGCCGCTCCTCCACCGCCCACTGCTGCTAGCGCAGGCGTACCTAGCCATCTACTTCGCGACGCTCGCGCTCATCGCAGCTGCCACGAGGCTGGAGCCGCTTCGCTTCATCCACACGGCCTCCCCCGCCACCTACGCCTGGACGTAGGCCACGCAGTCACTCGGCTTCATGGCCTACCTCGTCCTCTAGATGGTCGATCTCGTCGTCGTCTTCTCGGGCACCGGCTCCCTCGAGGACGACAGCAACGGGGACGCTGCCAAGGACCTCGGGCTCGCACAAATGGTGGTCGGCCTCGCCACCATCTTCCACTACGCCGTGGTAGGGGCCGCGCCCCGCGCCAACTGGCGCGTGTACGCTGTGTACACGGCCTGCTTCGCAATCATATGCGTCTGCGCGCGTACCGAGAGGAGGAAGAAGGCCTACCTCGCGGGCACCGACCGCGCCGCCAAGGAGTGGAAGAAGAGCTGAGTTGATCGCGTCGGGAAGAGAGAGAGGGAACTTCTCTAGGAGAAAAAAATCCCAACACGGTGGTCGGTGGAAGCCCAACTACCCATGTGCGTGAATGTAACCCAGAATTTAGGAAGAAAAAGGAGGGTATATAAGTAAAAGAATACGGGAGCAAGTTGTGATTTTCCTTTTTTCTTCTTCCCTTTTCTACATTTATTATTTATATTACATGTTCCCCTTAAATGCATCAATAGGGTGTTTGGCCAAGGAAAGAGGTTGTCCATCATTTTCTTACTCCTCATCTTGCTCATCAACCATGGTTGTTCATTTTTCCTACTTTTCGCGCTCGCGCAGTTCGACTACCTCATCCCACCGATGGGGATGGACAAATGCGGCGCGAATGGACAAGTGTAGAGCGAGCAGCATGGACAACGACAACGTACGCAAGGCGGGCATGGTGATGAATGGGTTGCCCATCAGTGTGTGCGCATCGGAGACGTTAGGGTGTGCGGCGGCCATGTCCACAGACGGTTGATGAGCAAGATGCTCGGGTGCATTGGGGATTCACCGCTGATCAGGTTTGGCACATACACATGTGGCGCGTGCGCCGTGTCAGGCACGCTCAAGTAGGACATGACCACTGTCATGGAGTACAAGGGCCTACCCCTGCAGCAGGCCGTCGACTACTATGTCAGGGGCACGATACAGAATATCCGAAGACAACTATTTTCAATAATTAGCCAATATAAACTATTTACAAATCTTTACTAATGTTACAAAATAGCATATCCCTATACCATTGTTTTTGAGGAAAAAATGGCGTATTAGTATTGACACATCACGTATCCATCGGAAATCTCGTAATTGATTAATAACATCTTGTTGACCACAGGTGTAGCTATTAGACAATATATGGGTTTGATATATGAACATGTATGGTGTTTAGTTGGTTTTTCTACTTTGTTCTAATTGATGAATAGAAAATGAATGGGTCTTTCCTCCTTTTCCTCCTATGGGGAGAGCACATCTCATGAAGTGATCCAAAATTAATTACTACTAATGCTTTTATCAGCGGTGTTCGTGTACCGTCGCAACGCACGGGCAACTAACTAGTTCTTTTTATATAAGCAAAGAACTTAGAAAAATTCATAAATTGAGTATTATTCAACCAAAATTAGTCAAACCAATTTTGCTGGATTCCAAATATTATGAATTATCAGGCATGTTTTCTATACTAATTTTTAGAGTTTTGAATTAAATAAGAAAATTGCCTAAACCTTATTAATACAGAGAAAAATAGAAATACTTCTGTACTAGGCTTAAGAAAATTTGTGGAGATACATACCCAACCTACACACTGTTTAAAAATGCTAAGCACCCTAATATACAAGAATAACTCAAGATTGTTTTTTAAAAACTATCTCTTCAAAACTTAGAAAATTAAGAAAGGCAATGGAAAATAATAAACAGAGGATGAACATATTTTTCCTAGTATACTTAAGTGATAAAGAACATAGGAAAAATACAAAGAACCCTAGTCCAGAGCTAATCCAAGGTTAATTATTTTATTAGGCACTAAGAAATCCAGAAAAAACCATAATTAAAAATATAAGGACCATTTCAAAAATGGTAAGAAAATTTCAGTAGACTCCTAACTGCTAGAACACCACTACAAAAATAATAGAGACCCTGACCCATCGCAATAAATGAGTTGAACAATTAAAACTTGATTTTGGCCCATGTTCTAATTAAATCACGAGGAAGCCTAAAATTGGGCAACAGTGGGTAAAAAAAATTTACCCCATTATTTATAAAGTAGACCACCAGAGCAAAATATGAGACCCAATTAAAAAGGGTATGATAATACACATTACCCCTACCTCATGAAAAAGACCATATATTCCAAGAATTTCTACCACCCTCTCTCCTAAGCAAAAAAGTTGTCAAATTCTAGAATGATTACTCTTGCACAAAGAAGAAGATAGGAAAAATTAGAAATCTATTGTTTGACATTTTTTCAAGTATATTGGTAGTAGAAAGCACCGCTATGGCCATGAACTTTAGAAAATCACAGAAAAATGACCAATAGGTATTAGTGGCTAAAACTTGGTGAAAGTCATATTATTACACCTAAATGCCAGCAAAAGTAAGCTTTAGGGAATAACCCATTGTTAGAAGAGAGTTGTAGTTCAAAGCACCCCCTCTGCCATAAAATTTAATATTTTTGTACAGAGAGAACCCTTAACATTTTAAGCCTTAATTTTTGAGACTAAGAGTTGTACACTAGTGAGAAGCTACCGTAATTTTTACAGAATTTTTGGGAATTTATAGTGCCATAGTTTAGTTCAAACCCACCTTAAAAGCATAAGAGAAAAAGAGAAGAAGAGAGAACAATGAATCTCACCCCCAATGAATTCAGCAAGGATCATAATAAACCTTCACTAAGACACTAAAAGGAAATCAGTGGGGCACCAAAATAATCTGACCATTTAACTTAACCAAGCTTGACCCTAAATTGGCTATGTCTACCACCAAAATTCCCGTAGTAAGATTTAACATTACTTTATCAAATTAATCATTTCTATTACTACCACATTGCATATCATGGCATACATATATCTCACTCATTGCATTCATTAGATTGCAACCTCGCTGACGGAGAGTACATGCTCATTCCCGAGCAAGGAGCTGTCCATGAGGAAGACCAGGAGCTAGCTCCCGAGCCTGCCACAGAGGATCTCCCCGCAGCCCCAGCATTTGAAGGCAAGCCCCGGTTTTATGCATAACCGTTATATATGCTATTTTACTACACTTAATGTTTGTAGGCTTGTACTGTGCACTTAAGTGTAGGAGTTTCTGAAACCCTTAGTTGCATGAACTCAGGATTCCTTTTGAGATGGATACTAGTATGCTAGGTCGAGTAGCTGCTTTGCTAATTAGGATATCGGTAGAAGTCAAATGATTTTTCTAGCACTCGCGCGAGGTCAGGAATTGATTGTATTCATCTTGATAACGGGATCTATGATGGTCCATGGACTTGGATCCAGGGTGGATGCCTTGTCCATGCGACGGAAATGGAATTAAGGATTAATGTGTGGATACCTGAGTCAAGCGTTTGAAAGTACTAAACACATGTCGGGAAATATGGTAACTGATAAACCTAGTAACTGAGTGAAGCCAGGCGTGGACTTTCCCCTTCACTTGTCCTAAGACTGGGTCTCCCATGCTAGCTATGGTGGGTACAAGTGCGGTCACTGCACGGCGGTAGCCGGGGTCAGTGGAGCATTGTATGCCAAGGCGGTGAGCCTTGGCCGCGAATGGGGAATCGATGGAGACGGTTGACGTGTGTGGGGACGGAGTGCCCCTACATGTCGTGTGTTTATGTTTACCTTGCAACGTTTAAAAACTCGATTTCGAATCGTCTGCTTCTCACAGCTAATGAGACTGCTTGACCCCTTGTATTGCATTGAGTAAGAAGTGAAATGAGGTTTTACCTGAGATAACATGTTTATTGTACTAAATGATTGCTACCATGTATGCGTAGAAGAAGCAAACTTAGCTAAATTAATAATGCTAGAATTGGAAAAAAAGCTAAAATTGATTTTAGACTCAGCTAGTGCTTTTGGCAAACCGAACCCTTCAGCCAAACAGTTGCACGGTCTAGAGGTAGAGGAGTAGACTCCTCACACCGGGTAAGCCTAGCTGAGTATTAGTATACTCAGCCTTGCTTGTGGCACAATTTTTGCAGGTACGCTACAGGACATGGTTGATGGTGTGACTTGGCCTTCCACCCTGCCACCGAGTTGGACGGTCGAGTGGGATGCTGCTCCAGAAGGAGAGGTGCAGGAGTAGTGGGCTAGGCTTTGCCCTATTCCTCAGCCTTCGACGTTATCGACTATCCGCTGCATTTTAAATTATGAACTTGTTTTCGTTTACTTAACAACTCCGATTTATGTAATAAATCCAGTACTTAATTTGTGGTTTCCTGCTTTATTGTATTCTCTCTGTGACTCACCTTCGGGTGAGCTAGTGGTATTTGATCCCGGGAAAGTGGCTTTATCAGACTAAATCTGAGGGACTGACGGGTTATTCCGATTTAAGTGTGTTGCTGCCTCTAAGGCGTGACTTGGGCACTTAAGCTGGAATAATTTGGGCGGTTCCGCCACAAATATCCTCCCATTTCCATGTTGGGATGGGTAAAGATTGTAATGGCCCAGCGGTCTTCATATGCATTGCCTTGACACGTCTACACATGTCACATCTTGCCACATAGCATGCGATTTCAATCTTCATTTTTGTCCACCAATAGTGTTGTTTTAAATCTTGATACATCTTAGTACTTCCAGGGTGAATGGAATATCGACTAAGATGGGCTTCATCCAAAATCTGTTGGTGGACTTCAGCATCTTTTGGCACAACTATGCAATCTTTAAACTAGATTATTCCTTGGTCATCCTTTTTGAAGCAATTTGCTTTGCCGGCTTCCATTATCTCATGAATGCATTTCATACCCTTGTCGGTTCTCTGGGCATCAATAATTTTCTGTAGAAGAACTGACTCAAGCTTCAATTGTGTTGAAGTTCCATGTTGTATCATACCCAGGTTCAACTTTTCCATTACTTGACATAGGGTGGTGTCATGGGTCCTTAATGTAAGACAATGACAGGAAGCTTTGTGACTCAATGCATCTGCCACCACATTGGCTTTTCCTAGGTGATAATGGATTTCCAAATCATAATCTTTAATTAGCTCAAGCCATCTTCGTTGGCTCATATTCAGTTCTGACTGGGTAAAGATATATTTTAGACTTTTATGATCTGTATATAAATGACAAGTATTTCCCAGCAGATAATGATGCCAAATCTTGAGGGCATGAATGACTACACCTACTTCCAAATCATGAGTTCGATAGTGCTCCTCATGCCGGCGTAACTGTCGTGAAGCGTAAGCTATCACTCGGCCCTCTTGCATTAGGACACACCCGAGTCCACTGCCTGATGCGTCACAATACACATCAAAAGGCTTTTCAATATCCGGTTGAGCCAACACTGGAGCAGTGGTTAATAACAACTTCAGCTGCTCGAAGGCGTCATTGCATTTTGAAGACCAATCAAACCTTGTATCATTCTTTAATAAACCCGTAATAGGTTTAACAATCTTGGAGAAATCTAGAATGAATCTGCGGTAACATCCAGCCAGTCCAAGGAAACTCCGAACTTGATGTACTATAGTAGGTGGTTTCCATTCTAGAATATCCTTGACTTTGCTAGGATCAACCATAATCCCTTTTGCAGATAATACATGTCTATGAAACTAGATTTGCTCCAGCCAAAACACACATTTGCTGAACTTGGCATACAGCTGATGTTCCCTTAAGCGCGTTAGCACAATCCGTAAGTGCTTCACATGCTCCTCTTCATTTTTGGGATAGATCAGAATGTCATCAATGAAGACCACCACAAATTTATCCAACTCAGGCATAAATACCGAGTTCATTAAGTATGTGAAGTGGGCTGGAGCATTTGTTAAACTGAAAGACATAACTAAATATTCAAATAACACGTACCGAGTAGTGAATGCGGTCTTGGATATATCCTTAGGTCGAATACGGATCTGATGATAGCCTGACTTGAGATCAATCTTGGAGAATACCCGAGCTCCTGTAAGTTGATCGAATAAGATACCGATCCGAGGAAGAGGGTACTTGTTCTTAATGGTAACCTCATTGAGGGGTCTATAGTCCATGCACATTCGTAGTGTCTGATCCTTCTTTTTGACGAAAATTGCTAGACATCCCCATGGTGATGAACTTGGTCTAATGAACCCTTTCTCAAGCAAGTCTTGTATTTAAGTCTTGAGTTCTGCCAATTCATTAGGTGGCATTCAGTACGACCTTCTAGAAATAGGAGTCGTACCGGGCTTCAGTTCAATCATAAATTCCACATCCCTTTCTAGAGGCAATCCAGGCAAGTCTTCAGGAAAGACATCCGGAAATTCACATACTACCAGAATATCCTGGATTTCTTGTACGATAGACTCATAAACTCATCCAGAGGCTTTGGCTAGGATAGTTACAGGGATGGACAACTAGATCTCTTCATGACCATGGCTTAATTTAATGGTCCTTAAGTCTGTATTGATGATGGCCTTATGCTGGACTAACCAGTTCATGCCCAGAATTACGTCTATGTCTTGCCCCTTTATAACATTCATATTTGTAGGAAATTCCCATCCTGCCAATGTTACTGGTAAAAGGAAGGCTACTTCCTTAGTAAATATCCAACCCCCAGGTGAGTGGATAACCAATCCCTCCCTTGATTCAGTGCAATGTATGCAATATTTCTCCAAAAAATTCTTGCTTATGAAGGTATGTGATGCACAAGAATCGAAGAGGATAACTACTGGGTGATTGGCAACAAGGAACGTACCCATCATCACCGGTTCGCCTTCTGGTATGGTAGCCACCTGGGTATAATAGACCCGTCCAGTTTTCTTGAAATTCTTACCCGTTGAAGTGTTGGTCGTGTTCCCTTTTCCTTGATTTGAGTTCCCAGAGGGCTGCTGAAAGTAGGATTTATTTTGCTTCGGATATGGGCAGTCCTTGATGAAATGTCCGGACTTCCCACAGTTGAAGCACCCACTGGAAGAACTGGGATGGGCAGGGAAACGAGTTTTAGCAGCACTCGGCAGATTGTTAGGAGCGGGGGCAGTAGTGGGACAAATAAAGATGGGCTGCTTGAATGGATATGAAGGTGGGCGAGGCGAAGAACGATTTTGATTAAAAGGTCGGATCACCAACCTGGTTCTCTTTTCAGGCCCTTGATTTGACCTTTCACCTCCAAACCCCTTTGATTTCCCATGTCCCGCATTTTTGGCTTCCACTGCCAGTGCTGTACAGACAGCCTTACTGTAGGTGAGGTCCAAGCATGTTGCCATTTTTCGTTGAAGCCTGTCGTTCAATCCCCTCATAAAACAATTCTTCTTCTTCAAATCGGTATCCACCTGGTCAATGGCATACTAAGAGAGGTGGTTGAATTTGTTGAGATACTACATTACCGTATCTCCTCCTTGCCATAACCGGATAAACTCTTCTAGTTTCATATGGAGTACTCCCTCTAGAATATAATGCTCCCAGAATGCCAACTTGAACTCCTCCTAGGTAATCTAATGTCCAACAGGCTGGATTGCTGAGAAATTTGCCCACCAGGTACTGGCAGGCCGTCTTAGCTGCAAAGCTACGAACAGGGGCTTTTACGTCTCCATGCATCGAATTAACCCAAACTTTTGTTCCATTACTCTCACCCATTCGTCGGCTTCTAAGGGTTCCACTGCTTTAACGAAGAGCGGTGGTCGAGTCTTAGAGGATTCCAAATAGGTAGTATCACGCGGTCCTTGAGGGGGAACTCTGCCTCTATGCTATTGGAATTGGTTGCCCGCCATTTCGCGCAAGAAGCGCGTATTATCAGCGGCGGTGTTGACCAGGGCAGCGATAGCCTGGGCCAAAGTCGGTGGTACCGGTGGCGGGCTGGGAGTGTCCTCCTCACCGCGGGATGTCCCCACACCATCGTGTGCGTGAGTCCGTGATGGCATCTGAGGCAAAGGAAACATTTGAAAATTATAACATGCCAAGATACACCATCATATTACATTGCCGAAATGTAATAATTATACAGACTCCTTTATACAACTCAACTTTTCTTACTTATTTTACATAAGTACAATACTTAGACTATACTATTCTAATCTTCTTCATCCTTTGTTGCTCCATTATCTACTGCAGGAGACCGTTCGTCAGCAAGGTTCATGGAAGGAGGGGGCCTAAAAAGGTCCAGCTCCCCATCAGGTCCTTCATTAGGTGTTCTCGATGGTCCGGCTCCCATGGCAGCAACGTCTGGTGGCACGTCTGGGTGTAGCCGATCTCTCCCACTTTGAACTGGAGAGGTTTCCTTCTCTTATCATGGTAACTCTTTTGCCTGGCCTGAGTAGTTTCTAGATTCTTCCTGATTAGCTTGACTTTCCTTTCGGCTTCAGTCACTAAGTCAGGTCCAAAAATTTCTCTTTCTCCAGGCTGAGACTAGTTGAGGGTGTTCAACACCTTCTTCCATATAGGGCTTCGAAAGGTGCCATCTTTAGGCTGGATTGATAACTATTGTTATAAGCAAACTCTGCCAAGGAGAGGTACTTATCTCAGTTCTTGCCACAATCGATCGCACAAGCCCTTAGCATATCTTCAAGAATTTGATTTTCCCTTTCAGTTTGACCATTAGTCTGCGGGTGGTAAGCTGAACTTCTTATTAGCTTAGTTCCCAAAGACTCTTGCAGTAGATCCCAAAATTTGGCAACAAATTGAGCTCTGCGGTAAGAGACAATAGTCCGAGGTAATCCATGCAAACACACGATTCAGTCAATGTACAACTCTGCATACTTCTGAACCTTATCAGTGGTGTGCACTGGAAGAAAATGTGCCACTTGCGTTAGTCGATCCACAATGACCCAAATTGAATCATGATGACGAGAGGTGTTGGGCAGACCCACGATAAAATCCATGCTGATGTCATCCCATTTCCATGAAGGTATTGATAGGGGTTGCAAGGCTCCAGCTGATTTCAAGTGGCTTGCCTTTATCCTCTGACATGTGTCACATTCTGATACATATTGGGCTATCTCCCTCTTCATTCTGGTCCACCAATACAAGGGCTTCAGATCATGGTACATTTTGGTGCTTCCTGGATGCATGGAGAATTTGGAGAGATGAGCTTCATCCAAGATCTTCTTCTTGAGATCCTTATTTTTAGGAACCACCAATCTGCTTTCAAACCACAATATACCCTTCCCATCTTGGCAGAAACACTTGTACTTCTTTGTCTTATGATGGAGGTTCTCCTTAATGATTTGCACTCCCTTGTCACTGAGTTGGGCCATAATTATCGGGTTTTGCAAAGTTGGCTCAACGGAAATGTGAGACAAAGCACCAGAAGGAATCACTTCAATCTTCATTTTACTCAACTCATCACATAGGGTGTTGATGCGAGAATCAATCATAACACAGTTGCATTGCGATTTCCGACTCAAGGCATTAGCTACCACATTGGCTTTGCCTGGGTGATAGTGTACCTCCAGGTCATAGTCCTTGATCAGCTCTAGCCATCTTCTCTGTCTCATGTTGAATCAGCCTGAGTAAAGATATACTTGAGGCTCTTATGATCTGTGAAGATGTTGCAGTGGGTTCCCATCAAAATAGTGTCTCCACATCTTCAACGCATGAACCACGGCTGCTAACTCCAAGTCATGAGTGGGATAATTTTGCTCATAAGGCCTGAGTGCTCTTGATGCATAATCAATGACTCGGTTGTCTTGCATAAAAACACAACCTAGTCCAGTGCCAGAGGCATCACAGTACACATCGAATGGCTTGCTGCTGTCGGGTTGTGCTAACACCGGTGCTGTGGTCAGATGTTGCCTCAATGTGTGGAAGGCATCTTCACAATTCTGACCCCAAACAAACTTGGCTCCCTTCTTCAACAATTCAGTCATGGGCTTCATAATTCGAGAGAAATCCGGAATGAATCTTCAATAATAACCAGCCAATCCCAGAAAACTTCGAATTTGATGGACAGTTGTTGGCGGCTTCCTGTTCATCACCTCTTGCACCTTATCAGGATCAACAGCTAGCCTGCCTGAGAGATAGTGTGACCCAAGAATTTCATTTCCTTTAGCCAAAAATCACATTTTGACAATTTGGCATAAAGACGGTGCTCTCGCAGACGTTGAAGCACTACATGCAAATGACTGGCATGCTCTTCTTCGTTCTTTGAGTACACCAAGATATCATCGATGAAAACCACCACGAACTTGTCCAATTCAGGCATGAAGATAGACTTCATCAGATACATGAAATATGCTAGTGCATTAGTCAGCCCAAATGACATCACCAGATATTCATACAGCCCATATCTGGTTGAGAAAGCAGTCTTCAGAATATCACTTGCTCGTATCTTGATCTAATGATAGCCGGAGCGAAGGTCTATCTTGGAAAACACTTTAGCTCCGACCAATTGATTGAAAAGAACATCAATACGAGGCAAAGGATACTAGTTCTTGATAGTCACGGCATTAAGTGGGCGATAATTGTGACACCCCAGTGTCACCTACGGTTTCTTCTCAGAGCTAACTAATAACCATTATCACATGTGAACCAAATTGAGTAAAGGACTTCAAAAATTAGGAACAAAGGTTTAATCAAGTCTTTTTCATCTTAAGAATTATGCCTTAACCATGTCATGCACCTCAGGGTGAGAAGAATTCACAAACCCTAATTAACCCTAAGAAGGCCATTTTAGTGCAAAGAAGGAAAAACTTGTAAAAGATTTTGATAAACACAAAATCAGGATGAGAACCAAATAACAAAGTTAAAGTGCACTAAATAAACTACAAAATATAGTAAGAAAGTTTGATCAGCAAAGCTTTGCAAAATTCTCAAAAAGACCCTTCAAGCTTAACTTCAAAAAGGAAATTCAGAAAATTCAGAACTGAATTCTCAACCCTTTGTAAAGTTCAGTCGTGTTCTCTGTTTTCCAAAACTCAAATCTACAAAACCAAAATATGAAAGTGGCGCCAAATTACCTTGAGCACACCCTGGAGAAATTTGGGAGCAAAATTCGGCCATTTGACATGATCTTGGCAGGGATTTTCCTCAGGACTCCACCCTGTGACACTGCCACATTGCCGAGGCGACAACTCTCTGCCCTTGACCCGAAATCGCTCGGCTCCATGCGCAAACGACAAAGTGTAGTCGGGAGAACAAATCCTACACAACGATCTTGCCCAAATTCGCAAAGATCTGCGCCCTATCGGCGTTAGAACTCGGGCAGAAACAATGGAGCCACGTGTTCGATCATGGCTGACACGCCCGGTTCACGCTAGTTCGCACACCCGTGCCCAGCCATGCACGCCCCCCGCGCCCACGCTGGTCCACGCCCACCCGTACACCGCGTCGTGCCTATAAAGCAGCCCTAAGGCCTCGGCCATACTCTCGCGCACGCTCTCGGTCCTGCCCAAGCTAGAGTTCACTGGACTTTACCTTGGACACGCCGCGCCACCGCCCGCCAAGCCACCCGAGCCTCGGCCACTGCGGCCTGCTCAATCTAGCCGCTCCCAGGCTGCGCTGGCTGCTCGGTTAGTTTCACCTGAGGCCCGTGAAGCTCCCCAAGTCCTCGGACCCGACAGAGCCTCGCTGGAGACCCCGAATCACCCTCGCCGGACATCGGTCACTCGACACCGCGCGTGAACCAAGCTAACTGGTAAGCCATTTTCCAATTCCTCGCGCCTATGTCTTCCCTAGCATCCAATGAAGCTCTCTGACCCGTTCAATTGAACTATACCACCCTGGATAGGCCGGAGTCCTTGCCGCCGACGAGCTCGCCCGCCTGCGCACGTGGACCGACCTACTCCGACCATCGCTGGAGACGATCCACACGTCGGCATGACCGTCAAGACCTCCCCTACACCCTCGACCACTTCACTAGAGCAATCTCACCGCCGGTAAGCCCCTCTGCCCTTTTCTTCCGCCGCGGTCACTGTTCCATTGGGGGAAGGATCGCGGGTTCGATTTAGCAGACACCTAGGTGGTTTTCTGGATAGTCATAGACTCATGTGAATAGTAAACCGAGGACCTGTCTGTAATGAACTTAGAACCTTTCGCCCGGGACCCAGATGCAAAACCTTTTTCCTTTAAACCATTTCTGTTTATTCTTTTTGAAATAGGCAGAGAACATAGGAAATTTGTATCTTGAGCAATATTCAACCAAATTTAGTCAAACCAATTTTACTGGATTCAAAATATTATGAACTATCAGATAAAATTATTGAACCCCATGCTTTCTGTTTTAAATTTTAGAGTTTAGAATTAAATAAGGAAACTGCCCAAACCTTTTTAAAATGGAGAAAAATAGTTATGCTTCTGTGCTGGACTTAAGAAAAATTGTAGAAGTCCAAACCCAACTTAGGCACTGTTTAAAAATACTAAGCTCCCTAGTATAAAAGATTAACACAGGGTTATCTATTAAAGGCCATATCTGCCCAAAACTTAGGGAATTAGGAAAGGAAATAAAAATTAATGAACAGAGGATTTATGTATTTTTCCTAATCCATTTAAGTAGTGAAAAACCTAGGAAAAATATAAAGAACCCTACTCCAGAACAAATCCAAGGTGGAATGAATTATTAAGCACTAACAAAACCAGAAAGGCCATTATTAAAAATATAATAACCATTTCAAATTGGTAAGAAAAATTCAGCAGACTCCTAACTACTAGAGCACCACTACAAAAATGATAAACACCCCAACCCATCATCTTATGTGGGTTGGACAAATAAAACTTGGTATTTAGCCGTATTCCAATTAAATCATAAGAAAGCCAAAAAGTGTGTAACAATCGGCAAATAAATTTTACCACATTATTAATAGAATAAACCACCAGAGAAAAATGTAAAACCTATTCAAAACTACAGAATAACACTCAGTGCCCCTACCTTATGAAAAAGGGCCATTTAATTCAAGAAATTCCTACCACCCTTTCCCTTAAGCAAAAGGTTACAAAATTCTAGAATGATTGCTCTTGCACAAAGAAGAAGATAAGAAAAATTAGAAATCTGTTGTTTGATATTTTTCAAGTATAATGGTAGTAGAAAGCACCCCTTTTGCTAGAAAATTTAGAAAATCAGAGTAAAATAACCATTAAGAATAAGTGGCTGAAAATTTGTACAAGACCATGTTATTACACCTAAATGTCAGCAAAAATAAGCCTTAGAGAATAACCCACTCTAAAAAGGGAATAAGTATACCCCAGAATTCTCTAATAGCAAGACTTAGCTCTATTTCCTTTTAATTAATGTTTCACCATACAATCTTAATTACTAAATTGCATATCATGCCATACATATATCTTACTCATTGTATTCATTAGATTGCAACCTCGCTAACGGAGAGTACGTGCTCATCCCTGAGCAAGGAGCTATCCACGAGGAAGATCATGAGCCAGCTCCCGAGCCTGCCATCGAGGATCTCCCTGCAGCCCCAGCAATTGAAGGCAAGCCCTGGTTTTATGCATAACCTAGTTATATATATATATATGTTACTTTACTACACTTAATGTTTGTAGGCTTGTAATGTGCACTTAAGTGTAGGAGTTGCTTGAAACCCTTAGTTGCATGAATTCAGGATTCCTTTTTGAGATGGATACTAGTATGCTAGGTCGAGTAGCTGCTTTGCTAAATCAGAATCTCGGTAGAAGTCGAGTGATTTTTCTAGCACTCGCGCGAGGTCAGGAATTGATTGTATTTATCTTGATAACGGGATCTATGATGGTCTATGGACTTGGATGCAGGGAGGATGCCTTACCATGAGACCGGAAAAAGGAATTAAGGATTAATGTGTGGATACCCGAGTCAAGCGTTTGAACGTACTAAACACATGTCGGGAAATATGGTAACCGGTAAACCTAGTACCTGATTGAAGCCCCTCACGCGTCCTGAGACTGGGTCTCCCATGCTAGCTATGGTGGGTACAAGTGCGGTCATTGCACGGCGACAGCCATGGTCAGTGGAGCATTGTATGCCAAGGCGGTGAGGCCTGGCCGCAAATGGGGAATCGAAGGGGACGATTGTCGTGTGTGGGGACGAAGTGCCCCTACATGTCGTGTGTTTAGGTTTACCTTGCAAGGTTAAAACTCAATTCGAATCGTCTGCTTCTCGCAGCTAATGAGACTGCTTGACTCCTTGTACTAAATTGAGTAAGAAGTGAAATGAGGATTACATGAGATAACATGTTGATTGTATTAAATGATTGTTACCATGTATGTTTAGAAAGAACAAGCTTAGCTAAAGTAATGATACTAGAATTGGAAAAGCTAAAAATTGATTTTAGAATCACCTAGTGCTTTTGGCAAACCAAACCCCTTAGCCAAACAGTTGCATGATCTAGAGGTAGAGGAGTAGATTCCTCACAACGGGTAAGTCTAGCTGACTATTAGTATACTCAGCCTTGTTTGTGGCATAATTTTTGCAGGTACGCTTCAGGATATGGTTGTTGGTGTGACTTGGCCTACCACCCTACCACCGAGTTGGATGGTTGAGTGGGATGCAGCTCCAGCAGGAGAGGAGCAGGAGGAGTAGTGGGCCAGGCCTTGCCCTATTCCTCACTTTCGACGATATCGATTATCCGCTGCAGTTTATTTTATGAACTTATATCAGCTACTTGAAAAACTCTGATTTATGTAATAACTCCAGTACTTTAAATTGAGGTTTTCCTGTTTTATTGTATTTGTTCTATGACTCACCATCGAGTGAGTTAGTGGTATTTGATCTTGGATGAGTGGCTTTATCAGACTAGATCTGAGGGACTGACGGGTTATTGCGATTTAAGTGTGTTGCGGCCTCTAAGGCGTGACTGAGGCACTTAAGCTGGAATAATTCGGGCGGTTCTGCCATAGCTGGTATCGAAGCAATTACCACCATAGAGAAAGCAATAAACCATGAATACCAACTTTCAAAAATTTAAAAACTTGCTTAGAAAGTAGTGTTGAATCGCTAGGACTAGAACGCTAGACGTAGGCCGAAAGGCCTTAGGAATAGTAGGAGAAATAAGTGGCTAATTAAGTAGGCCCTATGGGCCAGTCTTTAGATTTTTAAAAGGATGCCCTAAAAAGCACCCTTCTGATTCGGAGAGGAGACGTTATTTTCAGCATGCATGCATTATAAAACTAAAAGGCTTAGACACTAAAGAAGTAAACATTGAGTTAACCCGCTTCCTTTTTAAACCATCCAGGCTCTTTTATCTTCTTTCTTCCACCATAATCTTTACATCTGATACCCTTCCACAGATGACTTCACCTACCCTCGCTAGTGGAGGAGACACTCGTTTCAGTTCCTATTTCCTTTCTCACGAGGGTTTTCCATCCATCTTGTGGGAAGTGCTCAACTCCGCTGGTTACCCTACGCCCCCTTTGTACATAGTGCAGTTGTACGAGGAGCATCGGGTGCCACGTTGCCGAGTCTTGCTGACTCTTGAGGCTCATCCCCTTGAGCCGGGTTGGTATTCCCTTGACTCCGAGACAATTGGATTCAGGACAGACGACACACCGAAGCAGTATCTATGAAGACCCTGACGACATTATGTGGCTACCATCCCCTGGAGATGGTGATGCACCCTTTGGGACTCTTCCCTGCTGAGAAGAAGGATGACTCCATATGGTGCAATCGTGTGAGCCATGTGAAGGATGTATGGGCAATGTATCCTGACTTGGTTGGGAGGATCACAGTTCAGTGCCTGAGTGCGTTGTACCACCTTCAGGCCCTGCAGACCGATGCTATGGCACATCTTGCTAACCTCACTCAGACCACCAAGCTCACCCTTGACAGCCGAGAGGACTTCATGGTCGACTTGTCCTCAGAGTTGGTGGAGAAGGACCTACAAGTGGAAAGGTTGAGCCAGCGCATCACCACCCTAGAGCAGCAGGTGGAAATCTGGGACAACACCATTGATGTCTTGGAAAACCAGCTCCATGATGTGCAGCAGGAACTTGAGGAAGCAAATGACCGCCTGGACATTCACCACCTGGAGATGGAGGCCAATGAGGCCAGAAGCGAGGGAGAAGAGGCTCCCGAGGAGTTAGGACCAGCCCCTAGTGCCAATGCGACTGCCTCCGTGATGCCCCCTTCACCCGTATCCAGTGTCGCTTCCACTACTCAGGGTTGATGAGTCGTTTTCACGCTTTAGGAGGATAGAAACCTACGCGAGCTTAGTTAATGGCAGATTTTAGACTAGGCTTACGGGTACTTTCCACTAATTGATGTAACCCATGAGAACTTTTGAGATCAGTGGAATGTTTGTAACCGTGTTATCCTCGTTCAAACTTAATGTTATGATTATGAAAATTTCTTTCCATAAGAGATAAAAGCATGTTGTTGAAATTGTGAAATGGGATAACAATGGCGACAATCTCTGTTTTTAGATGGCAGCTAGGCAGCGTCGCAGGCATAACGAGCAAGTTCCCCCGTCACCTCCTCTAGCTCCCACTATGCTAGAAGTGATGGCTCAGCAGAACGAAATTCAGCGACAGCTTTTGCAGCGCCAGCCCCACCCTCAGCAGCACGGTGGAGGCCAGCCGCAGCGACCTCCGGCCGCGGCAACCTACCAGGAGTTCCTGAGTACGTAGCCGCCCTTGTTCACCAAGGCAGAGGATCCATTGGACGCTGACGTATGGTTGCGCGTCATGGAATCCAAGTTTCCCCTCCTCACGGGAGACTGCCCTGATGACACCAAGGCTCACTTCGCCGCGCATCAGCTTCGCGGACCATTTCCATGCCATGCTACCTGCTGGTCATGAAGTTTCTTGGGACGAATTCAAGACTGCTTTGAGAGGGCACCACATCCCAGCTGGAATTCTTGATCGGAAGCTAAATGAATTTCTGGCACTCAATCAAGGAACCCACATGGTATTGCAGTATGCTCAGGCCTTCAACGACCTGTGCCAGTATGCAGGGTATCATGCTGATTCCGATGAAAAGAAGAGAGACCGCTTCCGCAGGGGTCTCAACACCAAGTTGCGTGAGCATCTCAACACTGTTCAGGCTTATAGCTTCAATGAGTTGGTCAACCTGGCCATCTCCTAGGAGGATTGTATTGTAGCTCACCGGGCAGAGAAGAAGAGGAAGGCACCAATGTCAGCATCCTCCGCTCAACCCCAGAGGTTCAGGATTGTTTCCCACAATACGAGCAGGGGATTTCAGCAGCAGGCAGGCAGATGGGTGATCAGGGCCACCTCAGTAGCAGCACCAGCAGCTAGCACCTAGTCATTTTCCAGCTCTTGCTCCAAGGAACAATCAACCTCCATAGCAACAGCAGTTTCGCCAGGGAAATGGGAACAAGTGCTTCACTTGTGGCAATGTGGGCGACTATGCCAAGAATTGCCCAAGAAATCAGCAGAGGCAGATGCCAGCACCGCTTCAAGACAAGGGAAGAAAGCAGAAGGTGCAAGTCAGGCAAGGGAAGCTCAACTTCACTACTCTGGAGTAGTTACCTGCAGGGCCCCCATTATGACTGGTTTCTTTTCGGTTTATAATCAACCTGCATTAATTCTGTTTGATTCTAGTGCATCTCATAGCTTCATTAGCCAGAAGTTCAGTGCTAAGTGTCAATTGCCTCTCTGTCTTACTCGAGGGTCTTTTATGATCGCGACGCCAGGAGGCAAGGTTGCATCAAACCAAATAAATCAAAGTGTGCCAATTCAGCTGGGAAGCCACATTGTCAAAACCACCCTCCATATTCTAGGATTGGAAAATGTGGACATTATTTTGGGAGCCAATTGGATGACCTGACACCAAGTAGTGCCAGATGTAGCTAGCCACATCGTTGAAATCAAATCCCCAATCTGTGGGAGTTTCGCCTTACTTCTGCCCAACCAAGATTCTACTCGATCATGTGCTTTTGCTATGATAGAATTACCCTTGAAGAAGATTCCAGTGGTCTAAGAGTATGCCGATGTTTTTCCTGATGAATTACCAGGAATGCCACCAGACCGGGATATTGAATTCGCCACCGAGTTGCAACCAAGAACGACACCTATTTCCAAGAGGCCTTACCAGATGCCACCCGCTGAGTTAGCAGAATTGAAGAAGCAATTGCAAGAATTGTTGGACAAAGGTTTCATCCACCTAAGTACTTCGCCTTGGGGATGTCCAGCCTTGTTTGTGAAGAAGAAAGATGAAAGCTTGAGGCTGTGCATAGATTACCGCCCACTTAATGCGGTGACTATCAAGAACAAGTATCATTTGCCTCGTATTGATGTTCTTTTTGATCAATTGGTCGGAGCCAAAGTGTTTTCCAAGATGTCTTTGCTCCGGCTATCATCAGATCAAGATACGAGCAGGTGATGTTCCGAAGACTGCCTTCTCAAATAGATATGGGCTGTATGAATATTTGGTAATGTCGTTTGGGCTGACTAAAGTGCCAGCATACTTCATGTATCTGATGAATTCTGTCTTCATGCCTGAACTGGACAAGTTTGTGGTGGTTTTCATCGATGATATCTTGGTGTACTCAAAGAACGAAGAAGAGCATGCCAGTCATTTGCATGTAGTGCTTCAACGTCTGCGAGAGCATCGTCTTTATGCCAAATTGTCAAAATGTGATTTTTGGCCAAAGGAAATCGAATTCTTGGGTCACACTATCTCTCAGGCAGGCATAGCTGTTGATCCGGATAAGGTGCAAGAAGTGATGAACTGGAAGCCGCCAACGACTGTCAGTCAGATTCAAAGTTTTCTGGGATTGGTTGGTTATTATCGAAGATTCATTCTAGATTTCTCTCGAATTGCGAAGCCCGTGACTAAACTGTTGAAGAAGGGAGCCAAGTTTGTTTGGGGTCAGAAGTGCGAAGATGCCTTCCACGCATTGAGGCAACATCTGACCAAAGCACTGGTGTTAGCGCAACCTGATAACAACAAGCCATTTGATGTGTACTGTGATACCTCTGGCACTGGACTGGGTTGTGTTTTGATGCAAGACAACCGAGTCATTGCTTACGCGTCAAGAGCACTCAGGCCTCATGAGCAAAATTATCCCACTCATGACTTAGAGTTAGCACCCGTGGTTCATGCATTGAAAATGTGGAGACACTATTTGATGGGAACCCACTGCAACATCTTCACAGATCATAAGAGCCTTAAGTATATTTTTACTCAGGCTGATTTCAACATGAGGCAGAGAAGCTGGCTAGAGCTGATCAAGGACTATGACCTGAAGGTAGACTATCACCCAGGGAAAGCCAATGTGGTAGTAGATGCCTTGAGTCGGAAATCGCAATGCAAATGTGTTATGATGGATTCTCGCATCAACACCCTATGTGATGAGTTGAGTAAAATGAAGATTGAAGTAATTCCTTCTAGTGCTTTGTCTCACATTTCCGTTAAGCCAACTTTGCAAGACCAGATAATTATGGCCCAACTCAGTGACAAGGGAGTGCAAATCATTAAAGAGAACCTCCATCAGAAGACAGAGAAGTATAAATGTTTCTGCCAAGATTGAAAGGGTATATTATGGTTTGAAAGCAGATTGGTAGTTCCTAAAAATAAGGATCTCAAGAAGAAAATCTTGGATGAGGCTCATCTCTCCAAATTCTCCATGCATCCAAGAAGCACCAAAATGTACCATGATCTGACGCCCTTGTATTAGTGGACCCGAATGAAGAGGGAGATAGCCCAATATGTAGCAGAATGTGACACATGTCAGAGGATAAAGGCAAGCCACTTTAAATCAGCTGGAGCCTTGCAACCCCTATCATACCTTTGCGGAAATGGGATGATATCAACATGGATTTTATTGTGGGTCTGCCCAACACCTCTCGTCATCATGATTCAATTTGGGTCATTATGGACCGATTGACAAAAGTGGCACATTTTCTTCCAGTGCACACCACTGATAATGCTCAGAAGTATGCAGAGCTGTACATTGATCGAATCGTGTGTTTGCACGGATTACCCCGGACCATTGTCTCTGACCAAGGAGCCCAATTTGTTGCCAGATTGTGGGAACAACTGCAAGAGTCGTTGGGAACCAAGCTAATCAGAAGTTCAGCTTACCACCCGCAGACTAATGGTTAGACGGAAAGGGTAAATAAAATTCTTGAAGTTATGCTAAGGGCTTGTGCGATCGATTGTGGCAAGAACTGGGTTAAGTACCTCTCCTTGGCAGAGTTTGCTTATAACAACAGTTACCAATCCAGCCTAAAGATGGCACCTTTCGAAGCCCTATATGGAAGAAGGTGTCGAACACCCTCAATTGGTCTCAGCCTGGAGAAAGAGAAATTTTTGTACCTGACTTAGTGACTGAAGCCGAAATGAAAGTCAAGCTAATCAGGAAGAATCTAGAAGCTGCTCAGGCCAGACAGAAGAGTTACCATGATAAGAGAAGGAAACCTCTCTAGTTTGAAGTGGGATATTTTGTATATTTGAAGGTATCACCCACCAAAGGAGTGTAGAGGTTTGGGATCAAAGTCAAGTTAGCCCGTCGTTACATTGGACCTTATGAGACCATGGAAGCATGTGGACACAAATTGAAGTTAACTCCAAAAATGTCTGCCATCCTTGATGTATTCCATGTATCCCAGCTGAAGAAATGTGTTCGATTGCCAACTGAGATCATAGCAGAACCAGAATTGGAGATAGAGCCAGATCTATTGTACCAAAAGTACCCTTCCAAGGTTCTAGATTGCAAAGAAAGATCAACTCAGGCTAAATCTATCAAGATGTATAAGTCCAATGGAGTAATCACTCAGAGGAAGAGGCTACTTGGGAGACTGAGGAATTTCTACATTCCAACTTCCCCGATTGTCTACCTAAGGGAATTGGTACATAACCATGCCCAACCCCTCCCCTGCCCTTTGAGTCTAAATATAAGAAAAATGATTTTAATATAAAAGGATTTAATTATAGAACTAAAGCTAAAAGGACTTCCTTCTGAAGTTGCAAAGAAGATGACATTCGAAGAGCAGTTTGCCAAGAAGAACCTTAATGAATAAACCACCCACTTCAAGCAAGCCTTAACCTTCGCTTCACCCTGGAAGGACTCCAACCTGAATCTCGGGACAAGATTCCTTTAAGGGGGAAGGCTGTGACACCCCAGTGTCACCTAGGGTTTCTTCTCAGAGCTAACTCATAACCATTATCACATGTGAACCAAATTGAGTCAAGGACTTCAAAAATTAGGAACAAAGGTTTAATTAAGTCTTTTTCATCTTAAGAATTATGCCTGAACCATGTCATGCACCTCAGGGTGAGAAGATTTCACAAACCCTAATTAACCCTAAGAAGGCCATTTTGGTGCAAAGAGGGAAAAACTTGTAAAAGATTTTGAAAAACACAAAATCATGATGAGAACCAAATAACAAAGTTAAAGTGCACTAAATAAACTACAAAATATAGTTAGAAAGTTTGATCAGCAAAGCTTTGCAAAATTCTCAAAAAGACCCTTCAAGCAAAACTTCAAAAACGAATTTCAGAAAATTCAGAACTGAATTCTCAACCCTTTGTAAAGTTCAGCCGTGTTCTCTGTTTTCCAAAACTCAAATCTACAAAACCCAAATATGAAAGTGGCACCAAATTACCTTGAGCACACCCTGGAGAAATTTGGGAGCAAAATTCGGCCGTTCGACATGATCTTGGCAGGGATTTGCCTCGGGACTCCACCCTGTGACACTGCCACATTGCCGAGGCGACAACTCTCTGCGCTTGACCCAAAATCGCTTGGCTCCACGCGCAAACGACAGAGTGTAGTCGGGAGAACAAATCCTACACAGCGATCTTGCCCAAATTCGCAAAGATATGCGCCCTATCGGTGTTAGAACTCGGGCAGAAACAATGGAGCCACGTGTTCGATCGCGGCTGACACGCCCGGTTCACGCCAGTTCGCGCACCCACGCCAAGCCGCGCACGCCCGTGCGCCCACACCGTTCCACGCCCGCCCGTACACCATGCCGTGCCTATAAAGCAGCCCCAAGGCCTCGGCCGTAATCCCCCGCACGCTCTCGGTCCTGCCCAAGCCAGAGTTCACCAGACTTTACCTTGGACGCGCCGCGCCACCGCCCGCCAAGCCACCCGAGCCTCGACCACCACGGCCAGCTCACTCCAGCCGCTCCCAGGTTACGCCAGCTGCTCGGTTAGTTTCGCATGAGGCCCGTGAAGCTCCCCAAGTCCTCGGACCCGGCAGAGCCTCGCCGGAGACCGCGAATCACCCTCGCCGAACTTCGGTCACCCGCCACCGCATGTGAACCAAGCTAACCGGTAAGCCATTTTCCAATTCCTCACGCCTACGTCTTCCGTAGCATCCAGTGAAGCTCTTTGACCCGTTCAAGTGAACTATACTGCCCTGGATAGGCCGGAGTCCTCGCTGCCGACGAGCTCGCCCGCCTGCGCATGTGGACCGACCTACTCCGACCATCGCCGGAGACGATCCGCACGTCGGCGTGACCGTCAAGACCTCCCCTACACCCTCGACCACTTCACCAGAGCAATCTCGCTGCCGGTAAGCCCCTCCGCCCTTTTCTTCCGCCACGGTCACTGTTCCATTGGAGGAAGGATCGCGGGTTCAATTTAGCAAACACCTAGGGGGTTTTCTGCATAGTCATAGACTCATGTGAATAGTAAACCAAGGACCTATCTGTAATGAACTTAGAACGTTTCACGAGGGACCCAGATGCAAAATATTTTTCCTTTAAACCACTTCTGTTTATTCTTTTTAAAATAGGCAGAGAACTTAGGAAATTTGTATCTTGAGTAATATTCAACCAAATTTAGTGAAACCAATTTTACTGGATTTAAAATTTTATGAACTATCACATAAAATTACTGAACCCCAAGCTTTCTATTTAAAATTTTAGAGTTTGGAATTAAATAAGGAAACTGCCCAAACCTTATTAAAATGGAGAAAAATAGTTATGCTTCTATGCTGGACTTAAGAAAACTTGTAGAAGTCCAAACCCAACTTAGGCACTGTTTAAAAATACTAAGCACCCTAGTATAAAAGATTAACACAGGGTTATCTATTAAAGGACATGTCTGCCCAAAACTTAGGGAATTAGGAAAGGAAATAAAAATTAATGAATAGAGGATGTATGTATTTTTCATAATCCATTTAAGTAGTGAAAAACCTAGGAAAAATATAAAGAACCCTAGTCCAGAACAAATCCAAGGTGGAATGAATTATTAAGCACTAACAAAACCAAAAAGGTCATTATTAAAAATATAATAACCATTTCAAATTGGTAAGAAAAATTTAGTTGACTCCTAACTACTAGAGCACCACTACAAAAATGATAAACACCCCAGCCCATCATCTTAAGTGGGTTGAACAAATAAAACATGGTATTTAGCCATATTCCAATTAAATCATAAAAAAGCCAAAAAGTGTGCAACAATGGGCAAATTAATTTTACCAGATTATTAATGGAATAAACCACCAGAGAAAAATGCAAAACCTATTCATAACTACAGAATAACACTCACTGCCCCTACCTTATGAAAAAGGACCATTTAATTAAAGAAATTCCTACTACCCTTTCCCTTAAGCAAAAGGTTACCAAATTCTAGAATGATTGCTCTTGCACAAAGAAGAAGATAAGAAAATTTAGAAATCTGTTGTTTGATATTTTTCAAGTATAATGGTAGTAGAAAGCACCCCTTTTGCTAGAAAATTTAGAAAATGAGAGTAAAATAACCATTAAGAATTAGTGCCTGAAAATTTGTACAAGACCATGTTATTACACCTAAATGTCAGTGAAAATAAGCCTTAGAGAATAACCACTGTAAAAAGGTAGTTGTAGTTCAAAACACCCCCTCTGCCCTGATATTTAATAATTTTGTACAGAGAGAACCCCTCACATCTTAACCCCAAGTTTTAAGACAGAGAGTTATACACCAGTAAGAAGGCACTGTAATTTTTATAGAATTTTTGGAAATTTGTAAAACTATCTTGTAGTTCAAACCCACCTTAAAGGCATAAAAGAAATAGAAATAAAAAGATGGATTAGACAGATAAATCAGTATCACCCCAATAATTGCAGCTAAGAATCTTGTTAAAAATATCACTAAGATATAAAAGGGGAAATCAGTAGAACACTAGAAATAGTCTAACCATTCAGCAATCAAACTTGACCCAAACCTACTAAATATACCCCAGAATTCTCTAATAGCAAGACTTAGCTCTATTTCCTTTTAATTAATCTTTCACCATACCATTTTAATTACTAAATTGCATATCATGCCATACATATATCTTACTCATTGCATTCATTAGATTGCAACCTCGCTAATGGAGAGTACGTGCTCATCCCTGAGCAAGGAGCTATCCACGATGAAGATCAGGAGCCAGCTCCCGAGCCTGCTATCGAGGATCTCCCCGCAGCCCCAGCAATTGAAGGCAAGCCCCGGTTTTATGCATAACCAAGTTATATATATATATATATGCTACTTTACTACACTTAATGTTTGTAGGCTTGTAATGTGCACTTAAGTGTAGGAGTTGCTTGAAACCCTTAGTTGCATGAATTCAGGATTCCTTTTTGAGATGGATACTAGTAAGCTAGGTCGAGTAGCTGCTTTGCTGAATCAGGATCTCAGTAGAAGTCGAGTGATTTTTCTAGCACTCGCACGAGGTCAGGAATTGATTGTATTCATCTTGATAACGAGATCTATGATGGTCTATGGACTTAGATCCAGGGTGGATGCCTTGCCCATGAGACGGGAAAAAGGAATTAAGGATTAATGTGTGATACCTGAGGCAAGCGTTTGAACGTACTAAACACATGTCGGGAAATATGGTAACCGGTAAACCTAGTACCTCAATGAAGCTGGGCGCGGACTTTACCCCTCACGCGTTCTGAGATTGGGTCTCCCATGCTAGCTATGGTGGGTACAAGCGCGGTCACTGCATGGCGGCAGCCAGGGTCAGTGGAACATTATATGCCAAGGCGGTGAGGCCTGGCCATGAACGGGAATCGATGGGGACGGTTGACGTGTGTGGGGACGGAGTGCCCCTACATGTCGTGTGTTTAGGTTTACCTTGCAAGGTTAAAACTCGATTTGAATCGTCTGCTTCTCGCAGCTAATGAGACTGCTTGACCCCTTGTACTACATTGAGTAAGAAGTGAAATGAGGATTACATGAGATAAGATGTTGATTGTATTAAATGATTGTTACCATGTATGCTTAGAAAGAGCAAACTTAGCTAAAGTAATGGTACTAGAATTGGAAAAGCTAAAAATTGATTTTAGACTCGGCTAGTGCTTTTGGCAAACCAAACCCCTCAGCTAAACAACTGCATGGTCTAGAGGCAGAGGAGTAGATTCCTCACACCGGGTAAGTCTAGCTGAGTATTAGTATACTCAGCCTTGCTTGTGGCATAATTTTTGCAGGTACGCTTCATGATATGGTTGATGGTGTGACTTGGCCTACCACCCTGCCACCGGGTTGGACGGTTGAGTGGGATACTGCTCCAGCAGGAGAGGAGCAGGAGGAGTAGTGGGCCTGGCCTTGCCCTATTCCTCGCTTTCCACGATATCGATTATCCGCTGCAGTTTATTTTATGAACTTATATCAGCTACTTGAAAACTCTGATTTATGTAATAACTCCAGTACTTTAAATTGAGGTTTTCCTATTTTATTGTATTTCTTCTGTGAATCACCATCGAGTGAGTTAGTGGTATTTGATCCTGGATGAGTGGCTTTATCAGACTAGATCTGAGGGACTGTTGGGTTATTCCGATTTAAGTGTGTTGTGGCCTCTAAGGCATGGCTGAGGCACTTAAGCTGGAATAATTCGGGAAATTCTGCCACAGTAATCTATGCACAACGTCAAGCCTTCATCTTTCTTCTTCACAAACAAGGCTGGACATCCCCAAGGCGAAGTATTTGGGCGGATGAAACCTTTGTCCAACAATTCTTGCAATAGCTTCTTCAATTCTGCTAACTCAGTGGGTGGCATCTGGTAAGGCCTCTTGGAAATAGGTGTCGTTCCCGGTTGCAACTCGATGGCGAATTCAATATCCCGGTCCAATGGCATTCCTGGTATATCATCAGGAAATCATCTGCATACTCACAGACCACTGGAATCTTCTTCAAAGGTAACTCTATCATAGCAAAAGCACATGATCGAGTAGAATCTTGGCCGGGCAGAAATAAGGTGAAACTCCTACAGATTGGGGATTTAATTTCAACGATGCGGCTGGTTATATCTAGCACCACTTGGTGCCGGGTCATCCAATTTGCTCCCAAAATAATGTCCACATTCTCCAATCCTAGAATAAGGAGGGTAGTCTTGACAATGTGGCTTCCCAGCCGAATGGGCACTCTTTTTTTTAATTGGTTTGATGCAACCTTGCCTCCTGGCATTGCAATCATAAAAGACCCTCGAGTATGACAGAAAGGCAATTGACACTTAGCACTGAACTTCTGGCTAATGAAGCTATGAGATGCACTAGAATCAAATAGAATTAATGCAGGTTGATTAAAAACTGAAAAGATACCAGTCATGATGGGGGCTCCTTCAGGTAATTCCCCTAGAGTAGTGAAGTTGAGCTTCCCTTGCCATACTTGCACCTTCTGCTTTCTTCCCTTGTCTTGATTCGGTGCTGGCATTTGCCTCTGCTGATTCCTTGGGCAATTCTTGGCATAATGGCCCACATTGCCACAAGTGAAGCACTTGTTCTCATTTCCCTGGCGGAACTGCTTCTACTGCGGAGGTTGATTGTTCCTTGGAGCGGGGGCTGGAAAACGACTGGGTGCTGGCTGCTGCTGCTGAGGTGGCCTGATCACCCATCTGCCTGCCTGCTGCTGAAATCCTCTGCTCTGATTGTGGGAAAAAATCCTGAACCTCTGGGTTTGAGCGGAGGGTGCTGACATTGGTGCCTTCCTCTTCTTCTCTGCCCGGTGAGCTACAATACAACCCTCATGGGAGATGGCCAGGTTGACCAACTCATTGAAGCTATCAGCCCGAACAGTGTTGAGGCGCTCACACAACTTGGTGTTGAGACCCCTAAGGAAGCGATCTCTTCTTCTCATTAGAATCAGCATGATACCATGCGTACTGGCACTGGTCGTTGAAGGCCTGAGCATACTGCAATACCGTTCGGGTTCCTTGATTTAGTGCCAGGAATTCATTCAGCTTGCGGTCAAGAATTCCAGCTGGGATGTGGTGTCCTCTAAAAGCAGTCTTAAATTCCTCCCAAGAAACTTCATGACCAGTGTTGGAGACTTGTTCTCAAACGCTATGAGTTAAGAACAAGGCAACACAAAAAATGTTATACGTTAATGCCCTTCGTCCTTTGAGACATTATTTCCCTTAGGATATAATGATCTTCAGATGAAGGTCATGAAGGACATACCTTCATCATTGCAATATGCGATAATAAAAGAACCATATAGAATGTGAGAGATAACATGAACAATTATGTAGTATTATCAGCTCATTTCTATTTCATTATCATGGAAAAATAGAAATGATATCAAATTACAAGTGTACCTTCGGCTTGATAGAAGATAAAAGTACAAGTGTGACGCACGAGCGAATACAAGTCAGCGTGAACAGTACAGGAGCACTGTTCATCTATTTATAGGCATGGGAAGCAGCCCATGTAAAATTACACCCATGCCCTTTACATTTGCTAATGACTCTATAGTGATCCATCGAGGTCTAAATGGCCTTTTCCCTTTTAAGTCGGTTCCCTTTTCTGCTGTCATGCCGAAGCTCCCTTGTGCGTAGCTTCAGCGCTGCGTCAACCTTCGTATTCTTTGTGCTTCTCACACTGTGGTTCTGATCCGAGTCCGAAGGTACCTGTTCATGTGTTATACTCTAGAAATATTGTTATATCATGTTTTTGAGGACCTTCGGAAGACGAAGGCCCCCAACAGTAGCCCCTCGCAAGATTAATTTGTTAGAATAACGAATTCAAATTGCGATATGGACGAAGGCCTTAAGCCGAAGGTCCGAAAAAACACCTTCCCTTTGCTAGAATAGCAACAGTCGATGACAGACGGGGCCCTCTAATTTGGAATGCACTGGGCGTATAAATTGGAACTCACCCCGAGCACATTTGGTACGCTATCTGCCGCCTGCTTTGCTTGCTTAATTTTTTAGCTCTTGCCTACCAACGCTTGCTTGGTTTTTTAGACTTTCTAAGCTTCAGCTTTTAAGGACACATTTTCGCCAGTTCCGAAGAGAAGATGTCTCAAGACAAAAAAGTTGTTGCTGAGACAAAGCTGAGCGAAGAGGAGAAGCTCCTTGAGGAGAAGATTGCTGGATTTGTTGAATCAATAGCAAAGACAAATACAGTAAAGATTACTAAGGAAATTCTAGAAGGCTTATATGAAGATACTGATGACAGCGATAGTTATGATGCGGAAAGTGGAGGCGAAGACTCTGAAGATCAGCCCTGGTGACCAAGTCATGCAGTCTTCAGGAAATCGACTATGAAACAGAGTCATCTTGATAATATGAGAGGGAGGTATTTTCGAGATATGTCTATTGTGAGGGCTGACGCAGACAGGGCTGTTCCTGCCCCTGAAGAAAACGAAGTTGTGATCTACCGAAGCTTCTTCAAAGCTGGGCTTTGGTTCCCGTTGAGCAGATTTGTTGTTGAAGTTTTAAAGACATATCAGATTTTTCTTCACCAGATCACTCCTGAAGCAATTATTAGAATGGGGATCTTCGTCTGGGCTGTGAGAAGTCAAGGTCTGGAGCCAAGTGCAAAATGTTTTTGTAGCATGCATGAACTTTCGTATGAGACGAAGCCCTGGGGTAAAGGACAGTATCATAACAATTTTCGTTGCTCGTTCTGGCTCAAGCTGCCTAGTGCCAACTTTTCGGAAGAGGTGGCCCAGGTCCTGGATGGAAGAGTGGTTTTATATAAAAAATGATTTGAAGGCGAGAGAAGATATTAAGAGATCATCATGCACCTCATCTGGTCCCGCTTCGGCCTCCACAAACCGAAGGTAGAGATTGATGAGGCAGCCGAAGCATGCCAAAGGGCCTTCAGCATAGTTTGCTCTTTTATCGGGACAAGAGATTTAGTTCAAGAACATGTAGCCTACAGGATACGACCACTGATAGACAGCTGGGAAATGCCAAAGGAAACCATCACTAACCCTAGCGAGGGTGGTTTTGGTTCGATTGAAATATAGCTTCAGGTTTAGAGACCAATTTATCAAACCAGACGATGACTGGCTGAAATGAGTTGAAAATACTAGTGATGAACTACTTGGAGCATACTCCAAGTCTGAAGATAATGCACTATCTGCGGCCTTCGGGAGCCGAAAAAAGAAAAGACTAAATAGGTTTTTGATGCTATTGGATTTGTGTACCCTGACTATCGCTACCCGCTGCGGGGGCAAAAGAGAAAGGGTGCAACTTCTGGGAAGACTGCTGCTTCGGCTGCTTCAAGCGAGCCCGCACCGAAGAGGAAAAAGCTGAAGGTCCTTACTCACCGACCGCGCTACATTGAACCGGCCACAGTGCCTGAATTTGGCGGTGAGACTTCTTCAGCTATTGAAGCCAAAGGACCTGCTCTTACGCAGAGGATTGAAGAGCCGGCTGCAATGCCGAAGACTGACAAAATTGAAGAACCGAGAATCGAAGGGACGAAAACATTAGAAGTTCTCCCTTCGGCAGGAGTGGAGGTGCCGAAGACACAAAAAGGTCTAGCAGTGACCCCCAAGAGAAAAAGGATGGCTAGTGTAGTAGATGTGCTCGAGACAATAAAAGCTTCAAGCTCTACTCTAGGGAAAGTTGCCAAAGCTTCGAAAGCGCAGATTGAAACCGAGACAAAGCTGACCGAAGCCAAAGCTACAATGAGCCGGGCTGACGCCGAAGCTGGGCCCTGAGAGCCCGCCAAGGAGAAATCCTCAGAAATTGGAGAAAAGGCAGCGGAGGAAGAAGCTATAGAATAGATTTTGCCTAAAAAAGCTGCCGCTCCTACTCCCGAAGCGCCTTCCGAATTCCTTGATTATATTATTCGACACGCTTCGGGAAAAAGATTATCTGAAGAAGAAATTTTTGAAGCTAAACACTACGCCCGAGAACTGAAGTACCCGAAAGGGGCCTTAGTGTTTAATGGCACAGACGAAGATGACTTCTTATATTGCCTCCCAGACAACAAAGAATTATCTATCTGCCGGGAGATGGCCAGAAGTATGGGGTTCCCGAAGCTTGAAGCTGGCCTCTGCGCCATGACAAAGGACGATCTTGCGGATAGCCTTGCATATAACAGTTTGAAGGTACAAAAATTGTATATTTGGAAGTTTATGAATTTTGAATTATTCTTTTGTTCTTATATTAACCCATTCATTCTTTTCATATAGGGTTTAATACTTAGCAACGCCTTAAGGGCGCAAAAGAATGCCGAAGACGAGAGTTGCACTATTGCCCTCAACAACCTTCGAACAGAGGTTATCAAACTGAGGAACGAAGCTTTGGAAAAAGACAAAATTCTACTTACATTGGTGGACAAAGTAAAGGGGGATGAAGCTAACTTCAAGGCTCAATTTGAAATCCAAAGGAATGAGATTGAAAACCTTCAAAAACAACTGGCCGAAGCCAAATTGAAATGCGTTATTGCCGAAGCTGACCGAGATGTCAATGAGTACTAGAAAAATTATTTTGAAAAAACAGTCGCAGAGCTTCGCTCATCAAAAGAAAGATATTTTGAAAAATCTGTAGAATGCGTCAAAAAGATAAAAACTAGCTTCGCCAACGTGGGCGCGTACTCGAGTGAAGATAACTTCATAAGAGGCGATCCTGAGGGCCCAATTGAGTGGATCAGCAGCGAAGCCGAAGCTTTTGAATAAATTTTGAGCGACCGTGGGGACGTCTGCTCGTTCTCTGGTGCGAGGGGATTTGCAGCTATTTTGGAGAAAGCAGGGTGCGAACATGTTAAAACTTTGGCCCAGGCCGAAGCTGCTTTCTCTATTGATGATACGAAGGATCCCTTGCCGAAGCAAGCTTAATAGGCGGAAAATTTTTCACTGATATCTAGGAAAATGGCGGCCGAGGGATGGCCCATGAAATAATGAAAAAGAGCGAAAAATACATTCATGATGATCGAGAAGCAACAAAAGCAGCTGAAAAAGCTGCAGAACTTGAAAGACGAATAGGTATTACTTAATGGCTTTTAACTTTGTTGTTTATTTTTGTAATTTCGAACTAATTTATATCTTCTACTGCAGCTGAACTATCTCCTTCTTCAGAGCCCTTCGACGCACTGGCCGACCCAGAGACAAAGAAGGCAATAGAAATTATTAATATGGCCGAAGCTATTGTGGACGAAGTTGTCACCAAATTACTAACCGAAGCTGCGGAAAAAGTCCTGAAGGAAGAAGAATAGTTATTTGTAAAAACATTGCTAGAATATTAATGTAACATTTGCTGGAATATGCTTGTAATATTCGGTACTCATAGGTTTTGAATGTAATATATGAATGGTTTTGTAACTCATTTCTTTGCGATGCATGAAACTTTTATGTACATACCGTTTTTGAGCCTTCGGCGAAAAAACACCTTCCCTTCTTTCCATGCTTCGTAAAGAAGAGCTTTTATGCTTCGTAAAAAATCCTCCAAGCGTCGCAAAAACATTAATGCTTTGTCAACAATAGATTTTTTCCTCCACATCAGAGCTGATGAAGCTGTATTTTTTCAAAACTTATTTTGTGCCTTAGCACAATTTCACTTTTTCGAAGCATTCTCCGAAGGTCAACATTGTATCCCCTTCTTGTGCCATTGATGCAATATGATGTATGATGTTATGTTATGCGAAATGATGTGATAATGTTATGTTATGCAAAATGATATTTATGCCGAAGACACACACTCACATCCCCATAGTGGAATACACAATTTCTTTGCCGCTTATTTTCCGGCTTCACCGCTTATTTTTCGGTGTATCAGCGTTGACTTTTCGCTATAAGTTCTGCATTCCCTTAGGAAAGTCTTTTGAACTTCTTCGCCTTCTATTTTGGCGGCATTCATGTTGACTTTTCGCGCTTCGCCTTATATTTCGGCGGTATTTGGCTCTGCATTCCCTTTGGAACGACTTTTGAGCAGAAAACTTACGCTACGTTCCCTTAGGAACGACTTTTTGTATCTTCGGCAAGCTTACGCTGCGTTCCTTAGAACGGCTTTCTGTAGCTTCGGTGATACTTGTAATGTGATTTTTAGCCCCGCGTTCCCTTAGGAACGACTTTTGTGCTTCAGCGACTTTTTGGACTTCGTGAGTCTGTGGAGATGGTATATTTCACTATGGCGAGAACAAAGCTATTACAAGAAATTGAAAATGAAAAAAAAACTAGGTTTTCAATAATTGTTCCTTACTAAAAAAGAAAATAACAACGAATGTAAAAACTGTTTCAGGGGTAGGATATCTCTTAATAGATATGCTTCGATTCTGGCACAATACTGTTGACTGTGCGAGCTTCGGACTCCTCCCTGAAATCTCGCTACTGATGGGTCTGTTGGCTCCCTTCTAGCTGCTGGCTTCGTGAATATACAGGTTGTAGTGGTGGCGGAGGTGGGGGCTGTGGCCAAGATGCCTGTGGCTGACTAGCCGAAGCAACAGACTCTGCAGGATGGTTACCCACATACTTTGGTATGTAGGGTGAGTGATACGAAGCAGTATGCATGACCTGCTTCGGCTGGTTTTGCTGAGCTGTGGCTTCTGCTATTTCCTTTTGTTTTTGAATGGTGACATGGCACATCCTTGTAGTATGGCCCTTGTCCTCACCACTGAATAAGCAATAAATTTTTCTAGGCTAATCCCCAAACCTTCCTCTGAATCCCCTGGCGCCTCTGCCTCTTGGAGCTGGCGGTCGGAAAGAGCTTTGTTGTTGCCCTGAAGCTTGCGAGGAATATTGTGGCCTCTGTTGTTGACTTCCTTTGTTGTCACTCTGGGTGGAGTGGATTGACCTGACATGATTTGGGTGGATTCTTCCTCTGAAGCCCCTGGTCATCTCAGAGAACATGTAGGCTTCCTCCCTTCTTTGGCGAAAGTCATTGTCAGCCCGGATGTATTCATCCATCTTTTGAAGCAGCTTCTCCACTATGGAGGCTTTCTAGCAAAATGCTGGGTAGGCTTTCTAGCAAAATGCTGGGTAGTAGGTCCTGGATGAAGCCCCTTGATCATGGCCTCAATGACAATTTCATTGGGCACTGTAGGCGCTTGTGCTCTCAAACGCAGGAACCTTCAGACTTATGCCCGGAGATACTCCTCATGATCTTGCGTGCATTGAAACAGAGCCTAAGCTGTGACTGGCTTCGTCTGAAAGCCCTGGAAACTTATCACCACCATATCCTTGAGCTTCTGCCATGAAGTAATAGTTCCTGGCCGAAGAGAAGAATACCACGTTTGGGCCACATTCTTAACTGCCATGACGAAGGACTTGGCCATGACAGCTGCATTGCCTCCGTATGAAGCTATAGTTGCTTCATAACTCATCAAAAACTGCTTCAGGTCTGAACGTCCATCATACATGGGGAGCTGAGGTGGCTTGTATGATGGAGGCCATGGGATAGCGTGTAGTTCTGCTGCCAAGGGAGAAGCATCGTCAAAGGTAAAGGTATCATGATTGAAATCATCATACCATCCATCCTCGTTGAAGAAGCCTTCTTGGTGAAGCTCCCTATGTTGGGGCCTTCGCTCTTGTTCATCTTGAGCAAGATGGCATACTTCTTCAGTGGCTTCGTCAATCTGCCTTTGAAGATCAGCTAGTCGGGCCATCTTCTCCTTCTTCCTTTGTACTTGTTGATGAAGCATCTCCATGTTTCTGATTTCTTGGTCCAACTCCTCCTCCTGGAGTGTTGGACTAGTGGCCTTCCTCTTCTAGCTTTGGGCCTCTCGAAGAGAAAGGGTCTCCTGGTTTTGGTCCAGTGGCTGCAGAGCGGTAGCCCCTGTCGCTGAAGCTTTCTTTATTGGCATGACGAAGGTCAGTGCTTGCCGAAGGTGGTCGAAAAGGATTCACCGGAGGTGGGCGCCAATGTTGGAGACTTGTTCTCAAATGCTATGAGTTAAGAACAAGGCAACACAAAAAATGTTATATGTTAATGCCCTTCGTCCTTTGAGACATTATTTCCCTTAGGATATAATGATCTTCAGACGAAGGTCATGAAGGACATACCTTCATCATTGCAATATGCGATAATAAATGGAGAACCATATAGAATGTGAGAGATAACATGAACAATTATGTACTATTATCAGCTCATTTCTATTTCATTATCATGGAAAAATAGAAATGATATCAAATTACAAGTGTACCTTCGGCTTGATAGAAGATAAAAGTACAAGTGTGACGCACGAGCGAATACAAGTCAGCGTGAACAGTACAGGAGCACTATTCATCTATTTATAAGCACAGGATACAACCCATGTAAAATTACACCCATGCCCTTTACATTTGCTAATGACTCTATAGTGATCCATCGAGGTCTAAATGGCCTTTTCCCTTTTAAGTCGGTTCCCTTTTCTGCTGTCATGCCAAAGCTCTCTTGCGCGTAGCTTCGGAGCTCCGTCAACCTTCGTATTCTTTGTGCTTCTCACACTGTGGTTCTGATCCGAGTCCGAAGGTACCTATTCGTGTGTTATACTCTAGAAACATTGTTAAATCATGTTTTTGAGGACCTTCGGAAGACGAAGGCCCCCAACAACCAGTAGGTAGCATGGCGCGGAAATTGTCCCACCAAGTCCGAGCAGGTCTGCGAAGCTGCTGCGCGGCAAAGCGAGCCTTGGTGGCATCAGGGCAGTCTCCCGTGAGGAGGGAAACTTGGACTCCATGATGCACAACCACACGTCAGCGTCCAACGGATCCTCTGCCTGGGTGAACAAGGGCGGCTGCATACTCAGGAACTCCTAGTAGGTTGCCACGGTCGGAGGTTGCTGCGGCTGGCCTCCACCATGCTGTTGAGGGTGGGGCTGATGCTGCAAGAGCTGTCTCAGAATTTCGTTCTGCTAAGCCATCAGCTCCTGCACCGTGGGAGCTGGGGGAGGCGGCGGGGGAACTTGCTCGTTATGCCCGTGGCGCTGCCTAGCTGCCATCTGAAAACAGAGATTGTCGCCATTGTTATCCCAATTCACAATTTTAAACAATACACTTTTATCTCATACGGAAAGTAATTGTCATAATCATAACATTAAGTTCGAACGAGGATAACATGGTTACAAACATTCCACTGATCTCAAAAGTTCTCGTGGGTTACATCAATTAAGGGAAAGTACCCGTAAGCCTAGTCCAAAATCTGTCATTAACTAAGCTCGCGTAGGTTTCTATCCTCCTAAAGCGTCAAAATGACTCATCAACCCTCAGTAGTGGAAGCGACACTGGATACGGGTGAAGGGGGTATCTCGGAGGCAGTTGCATTGGTACTAGGGGTTGGTCCTAACTCCTCGGGATCCTCCTCTCCCTCGCTTCTGGCCTCATTGGCCTCCATCTCCAGGTGGTGCATGTCCAGGTGGTCATTGGCTTCCTCGAGTTCCTGCCGCACATCATGGAGCTGGTTTTCTAGGAAATCGATAGTGTTGTCCCGGATTTCCACCTGCTGCAACAGGGTGGTGATGCGCTGGCTCAACCGTTCCACCTGTAGGTCCTTCTCCACCAACTCTGAGGACAAGTCGACCACGAAGTCTTCTCATCTGTCAAGGGTGAGCTTGGTGGTTTGAGCGAGGTTGGCAAGATGTGCCATAACGTCGCTCTTTAGGGCCTGAAGGCGGTACAACGCACACATGCATTGAACGGTGATCCTCCCAACCAAGTCAGGATACATTGCCCATACGTCCTTCACATGGCTCACATGGTTGCACCACATGGGGTCATCCTTCTTCTCAGCGGGGAAGAGTCCCAGTGGGTGCATCACCATCTCTAGGGGATGGTAGCCACAGAAAGTCATCAGGGTCTTCATAGCTACCGCTTCGGTGGTGTCGTTCGTCCTGAATCCAATCACCTCGGAGTCAAGGGAATGCCAACCCGGCTGAAGGGGATGAGCCTCCAGAGTCAGCTAGACTTGACAACGTGGTACCCGATGCTCCTCGTACAGCTGCACTGTGTACAAAGGGGGCGTAGGGTAACCGGCAGAGTTGAGCACTTCCCACAAGATGGAAGGGAAACCATCGTGAGAAAGGAAATCGAAACTGAAACGGGTGGATCCTCAATTAGCGGGGGTGGGTGAAGTCATCTGTGGAAGAGTATCAGATGTAAAGATTATGGTGTAAGAAAGAAAATAAAAGAGCCTGGGTGGTTTAAAAGGAAGCGGGTTAGCTCAATGTTTACTTCTTTAGTTTTACAATGCATGCATGCTGAAAATAATGTCTCCTCTCCGAATCAGAAGGGTGCTTTTTAGGGCATCCTTTAAAAATCTAAAGACTGGCCCACAGGGCCTACTTAATTAGCCACCTATTTCTCCCACTATTCCTAAGGCCTTTCGTCCTAGGTCTAGCGTTCTAGTCCTGACGATTCAAATACTGGTTTCTAAGCAAGTTTTAGATTTCTGAAAGTTGGTATTCATGGTTTATTGCCCTCTCTGTGGTGGTATTTGCTCCGATACCAGCTGTGGCAGAACCGCCCGAATTATTCCAGCTTAAGTGCTCAAGTCACGCCTCAAAGGGCGCAACACACTTAAATCGAAATAACCCGTCAGTCCCTCGGATCTAGTCTGATAAAGCCACTTATTTAGGATCAAATACCACAAGCTCACTCGAAGGTGAGTCACAGAAGAAATACAATAAAACAGGAAACCTCAAATTAAAGTACTGGAGTTATTACATAAATTGAAGTTTTTCAAGTAACTAAAATGAGTTCATAAGATAAACTACAGCGGATAATCGATATCGTAGAAAGATGAGGAATAGGGCCTAGCCTAGCCCACTACTCCTCCTGCTCCTCTCCTGCTGGAGCAGCATCCCACTCGATCGTCCAACCTGGTGGCAGGGTGGTAGGCCAAGTCACACCATCAACCATATCCTGAAACGTACCTGCAAAAATTATGCCACAAGCACGGCTGAGTATAATAATACTCAGCTAGACTTACCCAGTGCGAGGAATCTACTCCTCTACCTCTAGACCATGCAACTGTTTGGTTGAGGGGTTTGGTTTGCCAAAAGCACTAGCTGGATCAAAAATCAATTTTTAACTTTTAAAATTCTAGCATAATTAATTTAGCTAGGTTTGCTCCTTTCTAAACATACATGGTAACAATCATTTAATACAAGCAACATGTTATCTCATGTAAATCCTCATTTCACTTCTTACTCAATGTAGTACAAGGGGTCAAGCAGTCTCATTGGCTGCGAGAAGCATGCGATTCGAATCGAGTTTTAACCTTGCAAGGTAAACCTAAACACACGACATGTCAGGGCACTCCGTCCCCACACATGTCAACTGTCCCCATCGATTCCCCGTTCGTGGCCAGGACTCACCGCCTTGGCAAATAATGCTCCACTGACCCCAGCTGCCGCCGTGTAGTGACCGCACTTGTACCCACCATAGCTAGCATGAGAGACCCAGTCTAAGGACGCGTGAGGGGTAAAGTCTGTGCCCTGCTTCACTCGGGTACTAGGTTTACCGGTTACCATATTTCCCGACATGTGCTTAGTACATTCAAACGCTTGACTCAAGTATCCACACATTAATCCTTAATTCCTTTTTCCCGTCTCATGGACAAGGCATCCACCCTAGATCCATGTCCATAGACCATCATAGATCCCATTATCAAGATGAATACAATCATTCCTAACCTCGCACGAGTGCTAGAAAAATCACTCGACTTCTACCAAGATCCTGATTTAGCAAAGTAGCTACTCGACCTAGCATACTAGTATCCATCTCAAAAAGGAATCTTGAATTCATGCAACTAAGGGTTACAAGCAACTCCTACACTTAAGTGCACATTACAAGCCTACAAATATTAAGTGTAGTAAAGTAGCATATATATAAATTGGTTATGCATAAACCAAGGCTTGCCTTCAATTGATGGGGCTGCGGGGAGATCCTCGATGGCAGGCTCGGGAGCTGGCTCCTGATCTTCCTCGTGGACAGCTCCTTGCTCAGGGATGAGCACGTAATCTCTGTCAGCGAGGTTACAATCTAATGAATGCAATGAGTAAGATATATGCTTGGCATGATATGAATTTAGCAACTAAAATTGTAGGGTAAAAGATTAATTAACAGGGGATGGAGCTAAGTCTTGCTATTAGAGATTTCTGGGATATATTTAGTAAGTTTGGGTCAGGTTTGATTACAGAATGGTTAGACCATTTTTAGTGTTCTACTGATTTTCCTTTTTATATATTAGTGATATTTTTAACAAGATTCTTAGCTGCAATTATTTGGGTGATACTGATTAATCTTTCTAATCCATCTTTTTATTTCTATTTCTTTTATGCCTTTAAGGTGGGTTTGAACTACAAGATAGTTTTACAAATTTCCAAAAATTCTGTAAAAATTACAGTGGCTTCTTACTGGCGTATAACTTTCTGTATTAAAATTTTGGGTTTAAAAAGTGAGGGGTTCTCTCTGTACAAAATTATTAAATATCAGGACAGAAAGGGTGTTTTGAACTACAACTCCCTTTTTACAGTGGGTTATTCTCTAAGGCTTATTTTTGCTGATATTTAGGTGTAATAACATGGTTTTGTACAAAGTTTTAGCCACTAATACTTAATGGTTATTTTACTCTGATTTTCTAAAGTTTCTAGCCAAAGGGGTGCTTGCTACTACCACTATACTTGAAAAATGTCAAACAACAGATTTCTAATTTTTCCTACCTTCTTCTTTGTGTAAGAGCAATCATTCTAGAATTTGGTAACTTTTTGCTTAAGGGAAAGGGTGGTAGAATTTCTTGACTTAAATGGCCTTTTTCATAAGGTAGGGGCAATGGGTGTTAGTTTGTAGTTTTGAATAGGTTTTGCATTTTTATCTGGTGGTCTACTTCATCAATAATTTGGTAAAAATTGATTTGCCCATTGTTGCACACTTTTGGGTTTTCTTCTGATTTAATTGAATCATGGCAAAAAATCAAGTTTTAATTGTTCAACCCACTTAAGATGATGGGCTGGGGTGTTTATCATTTTTGTAGGAATGTTCTAGTAGTTAGGAGTCCACTGAATTTTTCTTACCAATTTTGAAATGGTCCTTATATTTTTAATAATGGCCTTTCTGGTTTTATTAGTGCCTAATAAAACATTCCACCCTGGATTTGTTCTGGACTAGGGCTCTTTATATTTTTCCTAGGTTCTTCATTACTTAAGTGGGCTAGGAAAAATATGTTCATCCATTGTTCAATATTTTCTAGTGTCTTTCTCATTTTACTAAGTTTTGGGTAGATATAGTTTTTAATAGATAACCTGTGTTAATCTTGTATTCTGGGGTGCTTAACATTTTTAAACAGTGCCTAAGTTGGGTTTGGACTTCTACAAATTTTCTTAAGTCCAGCACAGAAGCATAACTATTTTTCTCCATTTTAATAAGGTTTGGGCACTTTCCTTTTTAATTCCAAACTCTAAAATTTAAAACAGAAAGCATAAGGTTCAATATTTTTATTTGATAGCTCATAATATTTTGAATCTAGTAAAATTGGTTTGATTAAATTTGGTTGAATATTTCTCAAGATACAAATTTCCTAAGTTCTTTGCCTATTTAAAAAGAATAAACAGAAATAGATAAAGGAAAAAGGGTTTTGCATTGGGGTCCCTGGCAAAAGTTTCTAAGTTTCATTACAGATGGGTCCTCGGGTTACTATTCACATGAGTCTATGCCTATGCAGAAAACCCACTAGGTTTTTGCTAAATCGAACCCGCAGTCCTTCCCCTAATGAAATAGTAAACGCGGCGGAGGAAAGGGCGTTGGGGCTTACCGGCAGCGAGATTGCTCCGGCGAAGTTGACGAGGGTGCAGTGGAGGTCTCGACGGTCACGCCGATGTGCGGATCGTCTCCAGTGATGGTCGGAGTAGGCCGGTCTACGTGCGCAGGCGGGCGAGCTCGTCGGCGACGAGGAATCCAGCCTGCTCACGACACGATAGTCCAATTGGTTAGCTCGGGAGTCTCGACCAGGTGATGGAGAGACAGTTTGGAGAAGGAATTTGAGAATGGCGCAGAGACATACTCGGTCCACGTTCGCCGGTGAGCGGAAGGAGTCCGGCGATGGTGATTCGGGGTGTCCGGCGAGGCTCTGCCGGGTCCGAGGACTTGGGGAGCTTCACGGGCTTCAGGCGAAACTAACCGAGTAGCTGGCACAGCCTGGGAGTGGCTGGAGTGAGCTGGCTGCGGTGGCCGAGGCTCGGGTGGCTTGGCGGGCGGTGGCGCGGCGTGTTTAAGGCAAAGTCCGGTGAACTCTGGCTTGGGCAGGACCGAGAGCGTGCGGGGGAGTATGACCGAGGCCTTAGGGCTGCTTTATAGGCACGGCGCGGGCGAGGGCGCGCGGCGGACTTGACCGGGCACCAGGAACATGGAGAATCGCCTGGAAAAACAGTGTTACCACAAGGGTGCAATGGGACACCCTTGGCCAAGTAATTAGGAAAGCTAGGGAGAGATCACCTTACCTGAAAGGGGCAAGCGAGGAGGCGTCGCTGTAGAGTATAGGGAGGTCCTCAGGTCAAATTGTTTGTATAGTTTTTCGGACGAGGGATTCCTATGCTTCATTCTTCTTGAATCCGTAGTGGGTTTTTCAAACAAGTGGAACTTTGGAAAGGCCTCGTAGTGCTACCCTACCTTGTCTCGTTCGTAGAGATGAATGGGATTTTTAGATCCCTTGGCAAATGGGTAACACGGCTTGTGGGTAAAGATGTGCAACCTCTGAGAGTGTAAAACTAGTATATTAACAGTGCTCACGGTCAGGAGCGGCTTGGACACTCACATGATTAACTTATGGAATTAAACTTAATTTGTCATATGCATTGCAATGTGGGTTTTATTATAATTTTGATCTCTTATTATTTTGGGATGGTATATACTTATGCCTAATAATTGCTAATAAAATTTGACCAACTTATTGAAAGCAATGCTCAGCTTTAACCATTATTTGTTGATTAGCCTTGCACTACACATGAGCCCCCACCATACGTGAGCTCGTGCACATTATTCCCCACACTTGTTGAGCGATGAACTTTTGTGTTGCGATAAACCCCCCGCCACATAGGTGAAGAGCAGGTGGCCCCGGAGGAAGACTACTATGAGAAGTTCGATGAGGTCTAGGTGGCGTCTCCTAGTCAGCTTGATGGCGCAGAAGAAATATTATTATTAGTTTGATTTATTTATTATCATTTATTTTGTAAGACATTTTCGCTATGTGATGAGTTTGTGACGTTTATCTCTATACACTGAGTCATTGTATGTATTGGTCTTCTTTAGCGCACATATGAGACGCACCCGGGGTTGCCCTTAAATCCAGGTGTGACAAGAATCTATGGTCAAGCAGTTACACTGCGCCTTGTGGGTTAATGTGTCTGCTACCACATTTCCCTTCCTAGGGTTGTAGTGCACTTCCAAGTCATAATCTTTAATCAGCTCTAACCATCTTCTTTCTGAGTGCTCGTGACAAGTAGGCAATAACTTGGTTGTCTTGCGTTAGAACACAACCAAGCCAGTGTTTGAAGCATCACAATACACATCAAATGGCTAGGCATTGTCTAGCTATGCTTGTACTAGGGTGGTGGTCAAATGTTGACTTAAGGTGTGAAAGGCATCTTCACACTTCTGACTCCAATCAAATTTGACTCTCTTCTTTAACAACTCGATCATAGGCTTTGCAATTCAGGAGAAGTTGGGGATAAATCAACGATAATACCCAGCTCATCCTAGAAACTCTGAATCTGGCGAGCGATGGTGGGAGGCTTCCAATCCATCACCTCTTGCACTTTATCAAGGTCGACTGCTATCCCTTCCTGAGAGACTGTATGACCCAAGAACTTAATCTCCTTTAGCCAAAAAACACATTTTGAGAACATGGCATATAGATGATGGTCTCGTAGGCGTTGAAGCATGGTATGGAGGTGCTTGGCTTGTTCTTCCTCTGTCTTGGAATATACCAATATGTCCTCAATGAATACCAGCACTAATTTGTCCAACTCGGGCAAGAATACCGAATTCATTAAGTACATGAAACATGTCAGGGCACTGGTTAGCCCGAATGACATTACCAGATACTCATAATGTTGATATCTGGTTGAGGAAGTCGTCTTCAGAATATCACTTACCCGGATCTTAATTTGATGATAGCCGGAGCGAATATCTATCTTGGAGAACACTTTGGCTCCAACTAAATGATCAAAAAGAACATCGATATGGGGCAAAGGATACTTGTTCTTGATAGTTACCGCATTGAGGGGTTGGTAATCGATACACAACCTCAAGCTCCCATCCTTCTTTTTAACGAATAAGGGCAGACATACCCAAGGTGAAGTACTTAGGCGTATGAAGCCTTTATCCAACAATTCTTGTAATTATTTCTTTAATTCAGCTAGCTTGGCTGGTGGCATTCGATAGAGTCTCTTGGAGACAGGGGTAGTACCCAGTTGCAATTCGATGGCAAACTCGATGTCTCGGTCTAGTGGCATACCAGGGAACTCATCTGGAAGGACATTGGCATACTCGCGGACCACTGGGATCTTCTCTAAGGGGAACTTTATCATGGAGAAGACACAAGAATGTGTGCAACCTTGGCTAGGTAGATATAGGGTAAGCGCTCCAAAGATTGGGGAATGGATTTCAATTGCTTGGGCTGCCACATCATTAGGACTTGATGCTTGGTCATCCAATCGGTCCATAAGATGATGTCCACGCTTTCTAGTCCTAGTATAAGGATGCTAGTTTTCAAAATTTGACTACCAAAACTAATTGGCACCTTATGGGCAAGTTGATAAGTCACAACCTTGCCCCCTGGCATTGCTATAATATAGGCCCTGTTTGTGTGGAAAAAAGTAGTTGGCATTTGACACTAAAACTTGTGCTAACAAAACTATGCAATGCACCAAAGTCAAAGAGAATAACAACAGGTTGGTTGAGGACGGAAAATGTACCAGTCATGATGGGTGCTCCTTCTAGAAGATCAGCCAAGGTAGTGAAGTTTAACCTGCCTTACCTAACTTATACCATTTGCTTCTTGCCTTTGTTCTGGTTAGATTTATGCCCATGCCTTAGCTAGTTTTAGGGGAATTCCATCGCAAAATGGCCAGTGCTGCCACATGTGAAGCATTTGTTCCAATTGTTCTAACGATTTGTTTGTTGCTGTTGAGGGTTCTGGTTGTTATTCCTTGGAAGTGGGGCTTGAGGGCAGTTGGGTTCCTGTTGCTGCTAAGGTGGCCTTACAACCCAATGTCCCTGCTACTAAGGGCCCCTGCGCTAATTGTTGAAGACAATCCTAAAGTGATGAGGCTGAGCTGAGGATCCTGACATAGGAACTTTTCTTTTCTTTTCTGCCCTATGAGCCGCAATACACTCTTCCTAGGAGATGTCCAAGTTAACCAGCTCATTATAACTGTCATCCCTAACAGTGTTTAGATGCTCACGAAGCTTGGTGCTGAGGCCTACCCGAAACCCGTCCCTCTTCTTTTCAACAGAATCTACATGATAACCCACATACTAACACAAATCATTGAAGGCTTGCGCGTACTATAGTGCAGTGCGATTTCCATGCATCAGAGCTCGGAAATCATTCAATTTGCGGTCCATGATGCCAACTGGGATGTGGTGTCCACTGAGAGCTACCTTAAATTCATCCTATGTCCCTACATGGTCTGCTGGTTGCATGGTGAGGAAATGGTCCCACTATGTCCTAGCGGGTCCATGGAGTTGCTGGGTGGCAAATGTGACCTTGGCTGCATCAGGGCATTGTCCAGTAATTAGTGGGAATTTGGATTCCACCACTCTGAGCCACACATCTACATCTAGTGGATCTTCCGCTCAAGTGAAAAGCAGAGGTTGAATGCTAAGAAATTCTTGGTAGGTAGCTACTGCCGTTACACTGGTGTTGCTCACCACCCCAAAGTGCTAGGGCTATGGATGGTGCTGTACGAGCTGCCTCAGAATCTCATTATGCTACGCCATCAGCTCCTGCATCAAGGGAGGCTATGGTGACGTTGGAGGAACTTGCTCATTCTGTCCACGGTGTTCACGTCCGGCCATCTGAAATTGAGGAATCCCTATCGTTATACTCATGGTCCATACTGGCGAAATGAGAGAAAATGAGTAATTAGTAAGATTCTTAAATTTTCCTTTTATCTTGTATTTTTTGACTCATGCCAAATTAGGGGTGAAACTTAGATCACATTTTGAAACTTAAACCATTCTTTTCTCATTCCACAAAAGATGTTCATACAGGGCTATATCATGGTTAGAAGGACTCAACTCTCTAGCCTAGTACATCATGAAGTGCAAAAGCTAAGCTATTTTGAAGAGTACAACTTCCTAACACTTCTACTACTAGCACTACAGCTCAATGAGCAACTGAGGTTGCGATAGACTCAGGTGATGGGGTCCACTATTGTGAGCTAAGTTGGTGATGTCCAAGCTAGATGCCGGCTCTAGCTCCTCGGGATCCTCCTCCTCGATGTCCTCATCCGCCTCCTTCCATGTTGCATCTCCAGATGATGCATCTCCATGTGGGTATTAGCCTCATCAAGCTCAATCTGCAATTCGTGGAGTTGATTCTCTAGGACTTCAATGGTGTTGCCTAGACCTCTACTTACTCCTCGAGCTCGCGGGTGTAGGTGCCCATCTGCTTGATTTGGAGATCCTTCTCCACCAACTCGGAAGATAAGTCCACCACAAAGACTTCCCTGTTATTGAGGGTTGTCTTGTCAGTCTATGCTAGGCCAGTTAGGTGTGACATAGCCTCGCTCTGTAAGACCTGCAAACGATATAGTGCATTCATGCACTAGACCGTCACTCGAGGGGCTTGCTCTGTGTGTAGGGCCCATACATCCTTTGCATGGCTCACCATGTCGAGCCACATCAGATCATCCTTCCATTCAGCGGGAAAGAAACCAAGGGGATGCATCAACATCTCCAGTGGATGGAACCCACAGAAGGTCGTTAGAGCCCGCAGGGCTGCGACCTCCATGGTGTCATCAGCTGGGAATCCCACCGTCTCAGAGTCCAATGAGTGACAACCCGGCTGCAGAGGATGGGGCTATAAGGTCAGCCACAACCTACAACAAGGCACTTGGTGCTCCTTGGACAACTGCACTGTGTACTGAGGAGGTGCGGTGCGTGGTACCTAGCTATGCTCAGGACCTCCCACAAGATAGAGGGGAAACCCTCTCGTGAAAGGTAGTCGAAGCTCAAGTGGGTGTTTGCTTCGATAGTGGGTGTCTCCATGTATGCAATGTTAAGCGTAAGTGAGGGGAAAACAGGAAGAAAAAGGTGTTGTGTCCAAGAAACTAGGAAATCTTGTTAGGTTTGGGCTTATCATGACTTAATTAAAACTCTCCCTAATTCTCTTTGGTTCCTAACCATGGTTTTAGATAAGTTTTATCGGGTTAGGGCGACTTTTCTTTTATGCAAGTTTAATAATGATTTTTATGTTTATGGTGCATGCATGCTCGTCCTTGACATCCTCTCAATAAGCATAGGGGTGTAAATGCATCCCACCTATTATAGTAGTAGCCTTCACGACATACTTAAAAGTCACCGAGCTACCCATCTATTCCCTATGGCTTCACGTCCTAGGTCTATCATTATGGTCCTAACTATCTAACCAACAATGGGTTTCTAAGTTTTACTTTTGAAACGGTTGGTACTCATGACTTATTGACTTCTCTGAAGTGGTAATCGTTCCGATACCAGCTGTGGCGGAACTGTCCAGATTTTTCCAGCTTAAGTGATATAGCTGAGGTGCCCGATCTTTCAGTGAGTAGAGATAATTCCGATATGGCGGAAGATGACCCTTGCGATCCGACTACGACGAGCAAGCCCGAGGCGCCAATGCAATCGCTGAACCAACTCCCTGTGGTTACCGACCTTGCTGATGCGAGATCGGCCTGATCACGAAGATTGTTTCCTGTGCGCAATCGAAGAACGAACAAGAAAAAGATGCGAGCAATCTAATCTATTACTCGAGGGTGGAGTTCTGAATACACGAAGACAGCGCAGATTTGCGCGTGTTCGAGAGTAGCTAAAGCTAACGTAAAACAAAACTCGAAGAACAAAGGAGGCGCAGCTCCTGGATAAATAGAGAGGGGGCGCAGCCCCTAGGGGCGGCCAACCCTAGGTCGTCCACTGTGGGCCGTAGTTGGGCTGGTCGTCTATTCTTCTGGGCCCTCATTCTTCAGTAGCATGATGAAGTTAAGATCTCTGGCACGGGCCTGAGTGATTGGCCCAGCTAATGAAGGAAGTGGCGCTTGATGTGAAAGTGCTGCTGGTGTAGTCGTACTCATAGTGGTGTCCTCATCATCCTCCCCTTCTTGAAGTGAAGTCGTCCTCGACGACAACTCCTCATCCTCGACCATATATGGTTTCAAATCTGCAACATTAAAACTAGTGGAAACACCAAATTCCACAGGAAGGTCAAGGATATAAGCATTGTTGGGGGCTTGTTCTCAAATGCTAAGAGTTAAGAACAAGGCAACATAGAAAATGTTAGATATTAAGGTCCTTCGTCCTCTACTTCGTTATATCCCCTCAGGATATAAGAAACTTCGGACGAAGGTTACGAAGGACGCACCTTCGTAAACATAATAACGTAGGGTGAAGCATTCACATAAATCATGAGGTATAAAATGGACATTCAAATGTTAACATAGAACCATTTTCATTTCTATTAATACGAATATAAATAGCAGATGTACCTTCGATCTTGAGGAAGGCAAGAGTACAAGTCTGATGTGAAGGCAAAATAGCAGGTTCGCGTGAACAGTACAGAAGTACTGTTCATCTATTTATAGGCACAGGTCGCAGCCTGTGACAAATTACAATTATGCCCCTTACAAATGTTTACAACATTGACTCAGACCTATATGAATAAAAAGGTCATTCTATCTCTATGTCGGTTTAAAACGCCGAAGCTCCATGAAAAGGGACCTTCGGCCATCTCTTGGAGGCGACTCCAGCCGAAGCTGCTTCTTCGTATGAGACCTTCGGCGCACCGAAGCACGACCCCAACAGTAGCCCCTTTCGCGGTGCTAGATCGTTTTTCGTAACGAGCTTGACCCGTGAAAAAAAAACTTCTTCAGCTTCGGGAAGCCGAAGGTCCAAAAAACACCTTCCCTGTGCTCGTTGCGGATAAACGATCCGGCTTCCGAGTACGTGCCAGGCCCACCTTGCAGAGTTACTGTTTGATCTTTGCGGTCCACTGCACAGCGAGTACAAGTGACCGCCCGTCTGGTGTAAAAATCTTGCCGCTTCGCCTTCTTACCTGCAGTACTATATAAACAAGCGGGTAGGTGTGAAGTTACCACAGCATTCATTGCTATTTGCACTGTTTTGCTGCCAAAATTTTCCACCATAGCCGAAGCTTGACTCTCACAATCGAACGAAGGTCCTTCTCGACGCTTGCTTCATCAGAAAGGAGAGCTTCGGAGAAAGGAAAAAAGAAAAAAGTTTTTGACTTCCCCAAACTCAGAATCACATGGCGCGAGTGCGATCTACTGCTAAAGTTGTACGTGAGGGAGACGAAGCCGAAGGTTCGGACACTGTGCCCATTTCCGAAGCGATGCAGCGTTCCGGTCTAGTGACTGCGGAAGAAGGGCCTGCTGCCGAAGCAAACCCGACAACAGCCGAAGAAGAAGAAAACATTGATGGGACTGACTCCGAAGATGACTACCATATTGCTACGCCCAGCAAGCCCAGTCACCTGGATTTTGGGAAATCGACTGTTTCAAAAGCTGATCTTTCGAAGATGGTGAAAGCAGGTTATTTCAATGAAGATCAGAAGAAGCTACTCCGCTTCGGGGGAGAAGAAACCACCCCGAAGCCAGGGAAGGATGAGATTGTTATCTTTAAAAGCTTTTTAAAGGCTGGGCTGAGATTTCCTCTGCACAATATTATTGCAGAGATATTAAGGAGGTTTGGTATCTACTTTCATCAATTGACTCCTAACGCCATCGTTAGGCTCAATGTTTATATCTGGGCCCTTCGGAGCCAAGCCGTGGAACCGTTTGCTGACAGCTTCTGCCGAGTACACGAATTACACTACCAAACAAAGGCCAGAAAGGATGGGCTACATGATAATTTCGGTTGCTATAATTTTGCCTACCGAAAGACAACAAAATGTCCTGTCATCAGCTACCGAAGCAAATGGCCAGCAGGCTGGAAATCCGAGTGGTTTTATGTGAAAGTTGACGAAGACAGAGAAAAATTGGTACAAAGCCCTTTGGAGTTAATCTTCGGAGAGACGAGGCCACGATGCCGCATCGGCGATCTAAAAGGTCCCACCTGGGCTGCTCTGGGTGAATTTGAAATCATTTCAAAACATATTGGCACCAGGGATCTAGTTCAGGAATTTTTGGCATTCAGAGTCTTCCCTACTCTAAAAGAGTGGGAAATGCCGAAGCTGAAGGGAGAAAAGAAGAAGGGGGAGCTGGTCCGTTTGCCCTATCACTTTAAATTCAAGAAGTACTTTAAGAAACCCTGCAAAGAGTGGTTAGATACAGTTGAGACAATGTGCAATGAAATCTTGGGAAATTACTCCAAAAAAGAGGATCAATTAATGACAGCGGCCTTCGGCGCCCGACCGAAGCGAAGGCTGAACCGAGTATTCGATGCCCTGGGCTTCGAGTACCCAGACTATGAGCAGTTGAACAAGGGTGCCGAGGGCCACAAAAGAAAAAGAGCAACTGAAATTCTGACAAAGGGTGAAGAGCAACCAGCAGCAGAGAAGAAAATCCCGAAGAAAAGGAAAATATCAAGTCCGAAACGGAAAATATCCGAAGAAGAGAGGACCCCCACACCGCCTTCTACCAGCGACGTGGAAGAAATTTTAAAGGTAATGACTGAACCTATGCCCACGAAGCTAAGTCCATTAGGGCTCCAACTGACGAAGCTTTTTCAAAAGGTGGACGAGCCGGATCAGACGAAGATAAGCAAACCCAAACGGCAAAGAATCATTGCGGTAACTGAAGTTATCGATAAGACACCGCCAAGATCGTCAGTTCAAAAAATAGCAGCTGCCGAAGGCACCAAAAACGTCGAAGTCGCACCTTCGGAGGTCGCGGCTACCGAAGCCGCTACAGCCGAAGATGTTAATTTAGAATCAACCATTGAGGATATTAACAAAATTTTGGAAGACATAGATGCAGAAGAAGCTGGTGTTGCTACTGAAAAATCCATGGCCACAGTGCCTGAAAAAGGAAAAGAAATAGCCGAAGATACTTCGGATGACGAAGCCTACACCTTTCAGAATTTAATTGGGCAAAAACTGACGAAGGACGAAATAGAAGAACTTAAAGATTATGCCAAATCTTGCGGCTACAAGTCAGGTGCCCTCCTATTTGGAGGTGTAGACGATGAAAAACTAGGCTGCATTCGAGACCAGACTGGAGCTAAGGTAATCAGTACTCTATCAAAGAGTATCGGTTTTCCGAAGCTAGAGTCAGACATCAGCCGCTACCGACGACAACATATCGTCGGCAGCTTATTTTATTCTAACTTCAGGGTAAACAACCTTTTCTCTGGTTTTTATTGCTGTTAACAATGAAAATATTACTAACATAAGTTGTTTCTGTACAGAGCATGCTACTGAGCAAAGCTCTGAAGATGCAACAAGACTTGGAGGACAAAAAGCACGAAGCTATAATTGAAAACTTAGAAAGCAAAATAAAAGAGCAATCTGCCATCATTGAAAAGAAGGACTTCGAGCTCCAATCGGCCGAAGGCTTACTGGCTGAGACTGAGGCTAAATTATTAGAGTTGAATTCGAAGCTTATCAATCAATCAAAACAATTCGATCAGGAGAAGCTAGAACTGAATTCGAAGCTTCAAGCCGAAGTCCAGACCAGCTCAGAATTAAAGAAAACATTAACAAGCCTTCAAGACAAATGCTTGAACTTTGGCAATAATTGCATTGGACGATTAAAGAAGATATTTCACTCTGTTGGAGCCAGCAGCGGGAAATTTAACCCTTCAGCAGAAAATTTACCCCAGACCTTCGATCATATTGAAGCTGAAATCGAAGAGCTTGACGAAGTTATAGCCGGGCACGGCGACTTCTGTGCCTGGGTAGCTTCTCGGGGTACCGCTGCTGCATTTCTGAAGGCCGGCTGCGAACACGGAAAAATTGTCAACAGGCCCAACTTCACCTTATCTCCATCAATACTGGATGATATGCCTGACCTCGCCCGAAGTATCTCCAATAGGTTCATAAAAATGATATGGACAAAAGGCGGGCGGGAGAAAGCTGGAGACGAAGCACGAAGTCATCTTGAACCAGTAAGAAATGATACTTCGGACTTACCTTTTCCTTTGCTCTTGATTTTTACTCGTAATTTCTTAATTTATGTAGGATGACGAAGGTGAAGATGATGCCTAATTTATGTCGCCGAAGCTGTCGCCGAAGCTGAAACTTAATGCAGATCAGTAGAAGTGTACTGTAGAAAAACTCAGGACATTTTTGTAACAATTCTTGTAAATACAATTAGACTATTCTCAAGGAACTTTGTACATACCTTGTAATATATTCTTACCCTTCGATTGAGGCGCTTTGATGTGGACGAAATTAGTATTTTGAGCCGAAGGCGAAAAAACACCTTCCCTTCTTTTCGTACACAACGAAGCATAAAAACAATTCTTCTTTTTGCCGAGCAACGAAACGTTTCTCTTTTGTACACAACATAGCATAACAAATCATAAAAACGCACTTCTCCGAAGCTTTTCTTTTACATAACGAATCATAAAAAACCTCTTTTCCGAAGCTTTTTGCCGAAGCAGCCACTTGTGAACACAAATGCTATGAATGAATGCTTATGCATGCAAATGTTATGATGTAATGTAATGCACGAATGAATGTCCGAAGCATATGTCCGAAGCCACATTGTCAGCCATTACTTAGGAACAACCACACATTAGCTCTGCATTCCTTTAGGAACGACTTTGGAGCCTCTTCGCCTTTTACTTAGGCAGTATCAGCGTTGACTTTTCGCTGTAAGCTCTGCATCCCCTTAGGGACGACTTTGGAGCTTCTTCGTCTTTTACTTAGACGGTATAAGCTCTGCATTCCCTTGGGAACGTCTTTGGAGCTTCTTCGCCTTTTACTTTCGGCGGAATCAGCGTTGACTTTTCGCTGTAAGCTCTGCATCCCCTTAGGGACGTCTTCGGAGCTTTTTTTTCTCTTTTTCAGTTTCGGCACTCGATGGTGCGCTCTCAGCTTTTACATTTACATCTTTTGGGGGATTTTGCTCTTATAAAACTAAAAAGGAAAATTACATATGATGGCCCCATTAAAAACCTTTCTCCCCCTTTAGAAAGGAAAAGGGTGCCATAAAAAAGAAAAGATAAAATTACATCAAGTTATACATAGAACCGCCGAAGCTCATCCGCATTCCAAGATCTTGGAATTTCATTGCCGTCCATGTCCTTCAGTCTGTACGAACCAGGCCTTGACGAAGATGCTACTAAGAAAGGCCCTTCCCACTTCAGTTGCAACTTGCCCACTGTATCCGGGTTGGCCACTCTTCGAAGCACGAAATGTCCTGGCTCAATATTTTTTAGCCGGACTTTTCTATCTCGCCATTTGATTGTTTCAGCCTGGTATTTGTTGATATTTTCCACGGCCTGAAGCCTGATCCCTTCTAAGGCATCTTTTTCCACAAGGCAAGTATCTTCGGCACCTGATTCTGCCGAAGCTACCACTCTTATTGATCCAGCTTTAGCTTCTTCTGGAGTTATTGCTTCGTCACCAAATAATAACTTGAATGGGGTAAAGCCTGTAGACCTTGATGTTGTTGTATTGTGGCTCCACACCACTTTGGTCAACTGATCTGGCCATTTTCCCCTTGGTTGATTAAAAATTAGCTTCATTATCCCTGTCATTATGATGCCGTTGGCCCTTTCAACAAGCCCATTCGACTCCGGATGCCTGACTGATGCAAAATGGATCTTCGTGCCAATTTGATCACAGAAATTTCTGAAATCTTCGGAGTCGAACTGTGTTCCATTATCTACAGTGATAGCCTTCGGCACTCCGAAGCGACAGACAATATTCTGCCAGAAAAATTTTTGGACGGTGGCCGAAGTTATTGTGGCTAATGGCTTCGCCTCAATCCACTTGGAAAAATATTCCACAGCTACTATAACATATTTTAGGTTGCCTTGGGCCGGTGGCAATGGACCCAACAAGTCAAGGCCCCACCTTTGCAATGGCCAGATGGGTTGTATCAGCTGTGTTAATGACGAAGGTTGTTTTTGATCTCTTGCACATTTTTGACAACCTTCGCACTTTTGGACTAACTCCGCTGCATCCGAAGCTGCCTTCGGCCAATAAAATCCTTGGCGGAACACTTTTCCAAGTAACGGCCTGGATCCAATGTGGGATCCGCACAAGCCTGCATGTATCTCCTTCATCAACTCTATACCTTCGGCCCTAGACAAGCACTTGAGCAGCGGGGCACAAACTCCATGCTTGTATAACTCCCCTTCTATCATGACATAGGGACGAGCTCTTGCCTCTATCCTCTTATTATAAGCTTCGTCATCTGATAGAAAGTTTCCCTGAAGGTAAGAGATTATTTCTGTTCTCCAATCTTCACTGTAGACAGGAGAAATGTTAAGGACTGCTCTTTCAAGTAGCTCCACTGAAGGTGCCTTTATTGTTTCGAAGAACACGTCCGAAGGTAGTGGCAGCCCCTGTGCTGCAGACTTGGCTAATAAATCAGCATGCTCATTTTGTCCTCGAGGGATATTCTTAACAGAAAATCCTTCGAAGGAAGCTTCGATCCTTCGGACCGTGTCTAGGTATTTTTCAAGCTTCGGGTCCTTAGCCTTGCAACTTTTATCAATATGACCCGAAACAACCTGGGAATCAGTTTTAAGAATTGCCCTTCTGATCCCCATTGCCTTTAGTTTCCGAAGACCCAGGAGCAAAGCTTCGTACTCAGCGATATTATTTGTGCAGCTGAAGTCAAGTCTTGCTGCATAACAAGTTTTAACCTTGGACGGAGAGACCAACACAGCAGCTGCACCTGCTCCGAAGGTTCCCCAAGAGCCGTCACAGAACACTGTCCATGCTTCGGCGTCTTTATTCGCTTCTTCGTCCTGAGCCCCTGGCGTCCAGTCGGCAATGAAATCTGCCAATGCTTGAGACTGAATTGAGGATCTATGCACATAATCAATGTAAAATTCATTAAGCTCCGCAGCCCACTTTCCAATACGCCCGGTAGCTTCTCTATTCCTCATGATGTCCTTCAACGGCTGCGAAGAAGGAACAATAATGTTGAATGCCTGAAAGTAATGCCGAAGCTTCCTGGATGCCATTAAAACGGCGTACAACACCTTTTCCAGCTCTGTATAATTTTTCTTTGAGACACTGAGGACCTCAGACACAAAATATACTGGGACTTGCTTCTTGGCTTGTCCATCAAACTTTTCCTGAACAAGTGCCGCACTTACCGCTGAGTGCGAAGCTGCCACATACAATAGCAGAGGAGCCCCTGGCGTTGGTGGAGTTAATGTTGTGAGATCTATTAAATATTGCTTCAGCTCTTCGAAGGCTTTTTGTTGACTTGGGCCCCATTGAAAGACTTCAGCTGACTTCAGCACCTCGAAGAATGGTAAGTTTCTTTCTGCTGATCTGGATATAAATCTGTTGAGAGATGCCAGCCTTCCTGTCAATCTTTGGGCCCCCTTTCTTGTGGTTGGTGGCTCCATTCGAAGTATAGCTTCGATTTTATTTGGGTTAGCTTCGATTCCCTTCGTTGAAACCAGACATCCAAGAAACTTGCCCTTCTTCACTCCGAAGACACATTTTTCTGGATTCAGCTTCAGACCAGCCTGTCTGAAGCTGGCGAAGGTCTCCTGCAAATCAGCAATATGATTTTCTTGCTTCGTGCTTTTTACGATAATGTCATCAACATAGGTCAACACATTTCTGCCTATCTGAGATTGGAGAACCTTCGCAGTCATTCTGCTGAAACTCCCTCCAGCATTCTTGAGCCCCTCAGGCATCCGAAGATAGCAATATGTACCACTTGGAGTTATGAAGCTAGTCTTCGGCTCGTCTTCCTTCTTCATCCAGATTTGATGATAGCCTGAGTAGCTGTCCAGGAGACTCATGAGCTCCGAAGAAGCTGCTGCATCAACTAAAGAATCTATCCTTGGCAGCGGAAATTCATCCTTCGGACAAGCCTTGTTGAGATCTGTGAAATCAATACACATTCTCCACTTGCCATTGGCCTTCTTCACCATAACGGTGTTAGCTAACCACTCTGGATACTTCACTTCTCTGATAACTCCTGCACTGAGGAGTCTTTTTACTTCATTACGAGCCCCTTCGGCCTTGTCATCAGACATTTTCCGAAGCCTCTGCTTTCGGGGTCTGAAGGATGGGTCAACATTGAGCGAATGTTCAATGACATCCCGATTCACTCCACAAAGATCGTTGGCTGACCATGCAAAAACATCTTTGTTGTTGAATAAAAACCTTATCAAGGTTTTCTCCTGGTCTTCAGATAATTGCGAGCCCAACAACACCTTCTGCTCTGCTACATCCTCACACAATAACATGGGCTTCGGCTGATCTGCTGAAGCTGCCTTCTCCCTCCTGAATTTATACTGTTCACAAGCTTCAGCTCCATCTATGTTATGGATTGCCTTGGAGTCAGTCCAGCTTCCTTCGGCCCTTCTAGCAGCTTCCTGGCTTCCATGAATAGCAATAGGTCCTTGGTCCGAAGGTATTTTCATGCAGAGATAAGCTGGGTGAAGAATTGCTTCAAAGGCGTTAAGAGTTCCACGACCAATGATAGCATTGTAAGGATACTCCATGTCAACAATATCAAACACAATTTGCTCAGTCCTTGTGTTGTTGACAAATCCGAAGGTTACCGGCATGGTAATCTTCCCAAGTGCCACAATCTGCCGCCCTCCGAAGCCACAAAGAGGGTGCGTAGCATCATGAATCTTGTCTTCAGGCTCTTGCATTTGTCTGAAGGCTTTAGCAAATATAATGTCAGCTGCACTGCCTGTATCAACTAGGACATTGTGGACCAGAAATCCTTTGATCACGCAAGAAATAACCATAGCATCATTGTGAGGATAATCCTTAAGCTGAAGGTCTTCCTGAGAGAAGGTAATTGGAATATGAGACCATTTTGACTTGATGAAGGGTCCCTGTACTCCAACATGCTGCACCCTTCTCTGAGCCTCTTTCTTCTGCTTCTTGTTAGCCGGCTCTGAGCAAGAACCGCCTGTTATCGGGAGCACCAGCTTCGAAGCCGAAGCAGCTCCAGCTTGATTGTTGAACAAAGCCATCAGCTCAGAAAAGTGGAAGTGAGTTCACCGGAGGTGGGCGCCAATGTTGGGGGCTTGTTCTCAAATGCTAAGAGTTAAGAACAAGGCAACATAGAAAATGTTAGATATTAAGGTCCTTCGTCCTCTACTTCGTTATATCCCCTCAGGATATAAGAAACTTCGGACGAAGGTTACGAAGGACGCACCTTCGTAAACATAATAACGTAGGGTGAAGCATTCACATAAATCATGAGGTATAAAATGGACATTCAAATGTTAACATAGAACCATTTTCATTTCTATTAATACGAATATAAATAGCAGATGTACCTTCGATCTTGAGGAAGGCAAGAGTACAAGTCTGATGTGAAGGCAAAATAGCAGGTTCGCGTGAACAGTACAGAAGTACTGTTCATCTATTTATAGGCACAGGTCGCAGCCTGTGACAAATTACAATTATGCCCCTTACAAATGTTTACAACATTGACTCAGACCTATATGAATAAAAAGGTCATTCTATCTCTATGTCGGTTTAAAACGCCGAAGCTCCATGAAAAGGGACCTTCGGCCATCTCTTGGAGGCGACTCCAGCCGAAGCTGCTTCTTCGTATGAGACCTTCGGCGCACCGAAGCACGACCCCAACAAGCATTATCATTAATCTTTGTTAGCACCTTAAAAGGACCAGCAGCACGAGGCATTAATTTAGAACGGCGCAAAGTAGGAAACCGATCCTTTCTCAAGTGCAACCAAACCATATCACCTGGCTCAAAAGTAACATGTTTTCTTCCTTTACTACCAGCAACCTGATTTTTTGCATTAGTAGCAGCAATGTTCTGTTTCGTTTGTTCATGTATGGTAATCATTTGTTCAACATATGTAGCAGCATCTACATGTGGGGCGTTCGCAGCATTAAGTGAAATCAAATCAATAGGTGCCCTAGGGATGTAACCATAAACAATCTGGAAAGGGCACATCTTTGTAGAAGAATGCGTGGCATGATTGTAAGCAAATTCAACATGAGGCAAGCAATCCTCCCAACGTCTCAAATTCTTGTCTAAAATAGCCCTAAGCATGGTAGATAAAGTTCTATTTACTACCTCAGTTTGTCCATCAATCTGAGGGTGACAAGTAGTGCTAAACAACAATTTAGTTCCCAATTTATTCCAAAGAGATCTCCAAAAATGGCTTAGAAACTTAGCATCGCGATCAGAGTCTATTGTTTTTGGAATACCATGTAAACGAATAATTTCTCTAAAGAACAATTCAGCAACAATGCTAGTATCATCAGTTTTATGACAAGGTATAAAGTGAGCCATATTAGAGAATCTATCAACAACCACAAAAATACTATCCTTCCCCTTCTTAATTCTAGGCAAGCCCAAAACAAAGTCCATAGAAATATCAAGCCAAAGAGAAGAAGGGATAGGCAAAGGCATATACAAACCATGGTTGTTCAACCGTGACTTAGCTTTCTGACAAGTAGTGTAGCGTGCAACAAGGCGCTCAACATCAGCGCGCATCCGAGGCCAAAAGAAGTGGGCAGCCAACACCTCATGTGTCTTGTAGACGCCAAAGTGCCCCATGAGACCGCCTCCATGCGCTTCCTGTAACAACAAAAGACGAACCGAGCTAGCTGGAACACACAGCTTGTTAGCGCGAAACAGGAACCCATCCTGTATGTGAAATTTGCCCCATGGTTTCCCATTAATACAATGGCCGAAAGCATTTTTAAAATCAGCATCGTCAACATATTGATCTTTCACAGTGTGCAAACCAAAGATTTTAAAATCTAACTATGACAGCATGGTATAGCGACGAGACAAAGCATCAGCAATAACATTGTCCTTCCTGTTCTTGTGTTTAATAATGTAAGGAAAAGACTCAATGAATTCTACCCATTTAGCATGACGACGGTTCAGATTTGTTTGGGTACGAATATGTTTTAAAGCCTCATGATTAGAATGAATTATGAACTCACGATGCCAAAGATAGTGCTGCCATGTATGCAAAGTGCGCACTAAAGCGTAAAGCTCCTTATCATAAGTAGAATATTTCAGACTAGCACCGCTTAATTTTTCACTAAAATAAGCAACTAGTTTTCCTTCTTGTAACAAAACAGCACCTAGCCCAATACCGCTAGCATCGCATTCAAGCTCAAAAACTTTATTAAAATCAGGCAATTGCAAGAGGTGAGCTTGGGTTAACTTATCTTTCAAAGTGCTGAACGCTACCTCCTGCGAATCACTCCAAGCAAACGGCACATCTTTCTTTGTAAGCTCATGTAGAGGCGCTGCAATGGAGCTAAAATCATGAACAAATCTGCGGTAGAAACCGACAAGTCCAAGAAAGCTCCGAATTTGTGTGACCGTCGTCGGTGTAGGCCACTCCCGAATGGCAGCAATCTTGCTGCTATCCACCTCAATGCCCTGCGGAATAACCACATAACCAAGAAACGAGACACGTTGCGTGCAAAATGTGCACTTTTCCATGTTCTCAAACAACCGAGCAGCACGCAAAGCATCAAAAATAGCACGCAAATGTTCTAAATGCTCCTCTATAGACTTGCTGTAAATAAGGATATCATCGAAATAAACAACAACAAACAAACCTATGAAGGCCCATAGAACATCGTTCATTAAACGCATAAAGGTGCTGGGAGCATTAGTCAATCCAAATGGCATAACCAACCATTCATATAAACCAAATTTCATTTTAAAAGCCGTTTTCCATTCATCACCGAGTTTCATTCTAATCTGATGGTAACTGCTACACAAATCAACCTTAGAGAAAATAACGGCACCACTAAGCTCATCTAACATATCATCAAGGCGTGGAATAGGATATCGATAACGAACTATGATGTTATTAATAGCACAACAATCTACGCACATACGCCATGACCCATCTTTCTTTGGAACGAGTAAAACAGGAACCGAGCAAGGGCTAAGAGACTCACGAATGTAACCTTTATCAAGCAGCGTCTGCACCTGGCGCTGGATCTCCTTCGTCTCATCTGGATTTGTATGGTACGGAGCGCGGTTCGGAAGAGAAGCGCCGGGGATGAGATCGATCTGATGCTTAATGCCACGGAGGGGAGGAAGACCCGGTGGTAAGTACGTAGGATAAACATCAGCATACTCCTGCAAAAGGTTAACAACAGCAGGGGGTATATCCAAAGACGGTGCATCATCATGCGGAACAAGCATGCGCGAGCATACAAGTGCATAACAGAGCATATGAGCTTCATGGAGATCATCAAAATCAGCACGTGTAGCAAGTAAAACAGGAGAGTGCAACTTGATTTCAGATTTAATAGGTGCGGCTGATGTCGATTTGACTTGTTGTGCAGTTTTAGCAGTCCTAGTAAGATCATCTTTCAAAATTTGGTCAGGGGTCATTGGATGTATAATTATTTTCTGGCCTTTAAACATGAAAGAATAATGATTTGAACAACCATGATGTAAACTATCAGTATCATATTGCCATGGTCGACCCAATAACAAAGAGCAGGCTTCCATAGGAATAACATCGCAATCAGCATAATCAGAATAAGAACCCAGCGAAAAGGGGACACGTACCGAACATGTTACCTTTATTTTACCACCATCATTAAGACATTGAATGTGATACAGATGTGGGTGTGTGCGAGTGGGCAAAGATAATTTCTCTACCAACGCTGTACTTGCCAAATTGTTGAAGCTGCCACTATCGATGATGATGCGAATCGACCGTTCGTGCACAACGCCCTTGGTATGGAATAGAGTGGGTCGCTGATTTTTTTCGGCCTAGGCAACCTGTGTGCTGAGAACACGCTGCACAACAAGACTCTCATACCTATCGGCGTCGATGGGATCAACGTGGACTTCCTCATTTTCTGCATGGTTAGTGGCAATCATAGCATGACTAGTTTCCTCAGAATCAGTGGCTGAAAAGTACTCACCATTGTCACGTATAAGCAAGGTACGCTTGTTTGGGCAGTCCCAAATCATGTGCCCAAACCCTCTGCAACGATGGCACTGAATATCCCGTGTACGTCCTGTGGAAGAAGCGGCGCCTTTGGCAGGGGGCACCGCTGGCTTGGTCGTCCCTGTGCGCGGTGTAGTGCTAGGCGTAGAAGGTGCAGGGCTGGAAGGAGTTGAGCTGTGTGTCAGACCCCGGCCTGCAAAAGAGTTAGTATATGTCTTTGATCGTCGTCCCTGCACTTCACGTTCAGCTTTGCAAGCATATTCAAACAATGTGGTTATATCAAAATAATCCTTATAATCAAGTATATCCTGAATTTCCCTGTTCAAACCACCACGAAAACGCGCCATAGCAGCGTCATCCGATTCAACCAAACCACAACGAAGCATACCCTTTTGTAACTCTTGGTAATATTCCTCAACAGATTGTGAACCTTATTGAAAACGCTGCATTTTGTTAAGTAAATCACGAGCATAATAGGAAGGAACAAATCTGTGGCGCATGGCAGTTTTTAATTGGGTCCAAGTAGTGACACTGTTAATGGGAAGTTTTTGTTTATACTCACGCCACCAAATTAAAGCAAAATCAGTAAATTCACTAATGGCAGCCTTCACTTGGCTATTAGCAGGAATATCATGGCATGAAAATTTCTGTTCTACCTCCAATTCTCAATCAAGATATGCAGCAGGATCATATTTACCATTAAAGATGGAATTTTAAATTTAATCTTAGAAAATAAGTCATTAGGGGGATGACGAACCACACGGCGTGCACGACCACGGCGATCTCCATCGTCCTGCTCAGTGTCACCGCCGTATTCCTGCTCCATCTTTGTGGTCAACGCTTCAAGGCATGCCAGGATGGTGTCGAGTGTGGTGCGAGTCACCGTTTGAGCAAGGTCAAGTTGGTTGAAACGCTCGGTCGTCGAAGTGACCGTTGAATCAAGCCGTTCATGCATCGTCCTAATGTCAGCAGCAAGTCCATCAACTTGTCCCCTTACTTCCTGCAACTGGGCATCCACCATGTCGTGTGCTCCTGCCATAGTTAGCGCAAACACCAAAACACCAAAAGGAGAAAAACCGACAACAACAGGGGAATGGTGGTGACCACTTGCTCGCTTAATGGAATGCTGTTATCAAGTTCTTATACGTTCTTACCAAGCCACAGTGGTGAACTGCAATCAACAGGTGGAACCGGTGAAAGATTGGATGAGCGATTGCGTGGAGAAACAGAAACCTGCTCGTCGTAGAAATATGTGGAGTTCTGGGTAGGCTGCACTCAAGTCAAGGATTAGCACGATCAAACAATAATGCAAAGTTGAATTATAGTGCAAAACACGAAACTATATTGCTGGCCACAGATGCAAAGGACGGATGGAACTAGCAAAATGGCAGTAGAGTAAATATTGTACTAGCGATGCCAAAAAGGCACTAGTAGGAATCACAGGTGATTTTGTTTTTCTTTTTTGTATGATTTTTTTGATATTTTTCTCAGCACAAGAAGCAACAAAATAGGAGCTACACGAAGTTTCACCTAAAACAGAGTTCAGATGTGGCCTACAGAAAATTAGGAAGTTCTCTGAAAAGCGTGCGAGAACTTTAACGAATTTTTTCTTTATTTTCCTGAATTTTTTGACAATTTTATCGAAACCCAAACAGACCGTAGGCCACAGTTGGGCCGCAGTTGGGCTGGTCGTCCACTATGGGCCGCAGTTGGGCAGTCGTCTATTCTTATGGGCCCTTATTCTTTAGTAGCATGACGAAGTTAAGATCTCTGGCACGGGCCCGAGTGATTGGCCCAGCTAATGAAGGAAGTGGCGCTTGATGTGGAGGTGCTGCTAGTGTAGTCGTACTCATAGTGGTGTCCTCATCATTAAGTGCCCAAGTCTCGCCTTAGAGGCAACAACACACTTAAATCATAATAAACTGTCAGTCCACCGGATTGAGTCCGATAAAACCGCTTAACAAGGATCGAGTACCACTTGCTCACTCGAATGTGAGGCACAGAGAAATACAATAAAGTATAATACCACAATTTAAAAGTAACAATAGCGATTGCATCATTCGAAGTCTAAAAGTAGTAACCCTTGTTTTTTAGTTGGTGCGGAAATAACTAACAAAGATAAAAGAGTAACATGGCGAAGCCTGGCCAAGTCACTCCTCCTGTCCCTCTCCTGCTGAGGCAGCATCCCACTTGACTGTCCAGCCCAGTGGCAGGCTGGATGGCCAGGTCACACCAGCAAGGATGTACGTGTAAAAGTTATGCCACAAGGAAGGCTGAGTATACTAATACTCAACTTGTCACACCCGATTTTAAGGGACAAAGCCGGGTGCATCTCATACATGCGCCAAAGGAGACAACATATATAATAATAGAGTGTATAGATATAAATGTCACAATAACATCAGAGTACTTATTACATTGCGGAAGTCTTACAAAATAAAAGATAAATATAAAATGAACTAAAATCCATCTTTGGCGCCAAACAGTCAACTGGGAGACACCACCTAGATCAGATCAAACTCCTCGTCGTGTGGCTCCTATTGAACCACATGTTCTTCTCCTATGGGGGGTGTGAGACAGCAAGGGTGAGCTCACACATAATCATAGCTCAACAAGTTGTGGGGAACAAGTGTGCATGAACTCACCAAAGGTGGGAGTTCATGTGATGTGTAGGGCTGATCAACAATAGAGGTTTAAGCTGAGCATTGCTTTTAATAAGTTGGTCAAATTTTATTAGCAGTTACTAAATGTAAGTAAATACCAAACCATAACAAATAATAGAACAAAATTAATAAATAATCTCATGCAATGCAAATGACCAATTGAATTTAAGTTCCATAAATTAATCATGCGAGAGTCTTGAGCTGCTCATGATCGTGAGTTCGGCTAGTATACTAATTTTACACTCTGCAGAGGTTGTACCCTGTACCCACAAGTCATGTTACCCATCTGCCAAGGGATCGCGACTCCCATACACCTCTACCAAGGAAGCGAGGTAGGGCAACGCTACGAGGCCTTTATAAAGTTCCACTAGGTTCCGATAACCAGCTACAGTTTATGGGAAGAGCACTTGCAAGAATCCACCGTCTGACCGCCATCGCATCATAATCAACCAGAGAACCTCCCTGCATGCAACTCCCCTACTGCCCTTGCCCCTTTCGGATAAGGTAGTCTTCCACTAGCTTTCCTAATTTGTCAGCCAAGGGCGTCCCATTCCACCCTTGTGGTGGCACGTGTTTCTCAAGTTAAGCTCCATGTTCCAATTAACAATAATGATCTTGACAGGAACATAAATAAAATAACAAAATAAGTGGAACATGGATATAATGAAATATTAACCCAAAACAATGTAAAGCAATAGCATAACTACCCAAATGATTCAGGGGTAAATAAGGTAAAATGGATAAACAGACTAGGGTGACCTATTGGGTCCCATCAAAATTAAACCTATGCATGAGTAAGTGATATTAAAGAACATTATTGGGTAAAAAGTGGTCAAGGGCACAACTTGCCTTCAATGAGCTCCTGCTCAGCAATTTCTACTTGCTGAACTCCAGGATCCTCAGCCACTGGCTCTTCTACTCGCCACAATAGAAACAAGCATAGTATAAAGAGGAAATTAACATCACACCAAACATATATACAAAATACATATTGATAACCTACATATTGAAATAAGATCATAGGAACAAGAATCATTAATTTTGGAGTTATGGATTTTAAGTTATGAATTTCCAAAGGTTTTATGTGCTTGGTACAAGATTATTTAGGAGATTAATTTTAATATAGTTTCATGTCAAAACTGAGACACTATGTGATGGACAATATTATTACAAAATTATAGGAACTGGAATGGACTGAAAATGAGTTAAGATGAATTTTATATGAATTTCCCAAGTTTTTAGAATTATTTTTGTGTTAAAAATCAATTTCTGATATTATTTATATGGTTTTCCTTATTCTCTGGAATGCGGGACAAATGCAGGAAAGGCCAGGGGTGATTACATAAAAATCCTAAGACTCAGTCAATAGTAGCACTGGACTGCGGGTTGGAATCCAGAAAACTTAGGGTCTCTTTAATAAATTTACCTGCCAGAAGGGGTATGTTTCGACCAGGACCGCAGGATCCTAAATCTACAGTCAGGATCAGATTGCTAGCGTGATGAAACGGTATGTAGTGCCCACCGTCTGATCCAAGATCAACGCCCCTTAACAGATCATAACCCGCAAGACCACGCTACCCCTCGGACCTAACATCTACGGTTTAGATCAATCGCGTGAAAGGGTATATCCCGTATTGAATCATGGTCGGACATCGCAAGATCCACGGCTCCGGACCCCTCTTCTTCCGGCATGTCAAGCGCCCACTGTACCATGGCGCCGCGGCGGCGATACCTCGCCAGGGTTACACCCAACCGAGGACCCCGACCCTAATCCAAGTCTTACCGCACGCAAAAAGGAAGCATATGACACAGCGGACATGATGCAGCAATAATCACCGAGGATAGCTAAGTGGAGGGAGCCGACCACGGCGCTTGGCCGCTCGACGAAGAGCTTCCGCAACGGCGAGCAATTCCTCCCGCTACGACCGGTTTCACCGCCCGCCTACGGTTTGCGCGCCTCGGTAAGGTTGGGCGAAGCTCCTGATATCCTAATTCGGATCCAAATGGGACCGGCAGCGACCCGCTTTTCCCTTTACTCACTCCTCACAGTAATGGCGGCGACGATTTGGTTCCTACGTTCATGCACGAAAGTAGTGGAGGGAAGGAAAGGCGGCGCAACATATAGGGACGTGGCTGACGGGGTCACGCAACGTGCTCCGGGGTTCGCGGTGCACTCCGCCATGGCCAGAGCTCCGTAGAGGCGAAGTCGCAGAACGGTTGCGTGGCTGACTAACAGACCCCACTTGTCAGCGAACACGGAGGAAGGAAGCGCGCACGTGATGGCTAGCTGGGTCCCACTAGCCAGCGGGTTTGCAGAAGCGAGGGCACAGCACAACTGACATGCGAGTCCCGCCTAGCAGTGTCTGGTGTTCTCCCATGCGCGCGCCGCATTCGCCCGGGCCCGCCTATCGGCGACAGCGCGTGAATGGGGCTGGGCCGCGTGGACAAAATCGGGAAGTGGGCCAAGGAAGGGGGAAATTGAGCCCAGGTGCATAGTTCTCCCTTCCTTTTTCTTTTCTATTTTATTTTTCCTATTCATTTTCTTCTTTTCCAAATTCAAATTCCAATTCCAATTCAGATTCAAACTTACTAGTACATTTATTTTCTCATAAAATGCACATCTTAAACATGGCTTGGGCGAATTTTATTTATTTATTTATTTATGTTTATATTGTGATAACTTGTGCTCTCCTTCTCAAATTCTAAAATTCTAATTTAAGTATTACTTCCAATTTGAACATTAAGATCTTTTTATAAAATTTTATTACTAACATATGCACACACACATAAAATCCTCAGCATGATGCACATATTATTTTAGGTGTCATTAGTTAATTAATTACTTTTGAAGTGTTGATTCACCTGTTATAATAAACAGAGGCAAAAACATGTATGTAAATCAACTATGTTTTCAATTTTACATTTTTGAGTATTACAAATCCTACCCCCTTAACAAGAATCTTGTCCTCGAGATTTAGGAAGGACTAGGGAATAGATAGGGAAAATCTATGCGAAGCTCTTCTTCGCTCTCCCATGTAGCCTGATCTTCTCCATGATGACTTCATTGCACTTTGCACATCTTTATCACCTTATTTCTTGTAACTCTAGTCAAAGTATGAAGAATCTTAATCAGATATTCCGTATAAATCAAATCACCCAAAACACAGAGCTCTTCATTGGTAGCTATTCCTCAGGGACACGGAGACACTTCTTAAGTTGAGACACGTGGAATACATTATACACATCATATAGATTATCAGGTAGCTTGAGTTGATAGGCCATCTCCCCAACTCGCCTAAAAACTCTGAAGGGTCCAATAAAGCGAGGGGATAATTTGCCTTTAACTTTGAATCTCCTCATTCCACGAAGTGGTGACACCTTGAGGTACACATGATCACCTTCCTCAAATTCCAGTGGTCTTCTTCTATTATCAGCATAGCTCTTCTGCCTGGTCTAAGCTACCCTCAAGTTCTCCCTGATTATACGGACTTGTTCTTCTGCCTCTTGAATAAGTTTAGGACCAAAGAACTATCTTTCTCCAGGTAACACCCCTGGTGTTACTGCCACTAAAACTTGAGCATAACATCATAAGCATTGGCATGTCATGTGTTTGTCACACTTAGAATGCATTCACTAGGCAAAAAGTTCAAACAAGTTGTACTGATGTGACTGGTCATGAGTAAAACCCTAGGGTACAGTACTTAACCCTAAACTGGGGCTTAAAAGAGGAAACAAAGCCTAAACAAGAGAAAGCTTCAAAACTTATTAGTAATGATCATAAAATGTCACCATTAATGGACTTAAGTGGCATCCAAACCCTAGAAGTACCAAAAACCCTAAATAGACCCCTGGAAAACCCTAGACTGAAACCCTAGGGGGTTATCTGTAAAAATGTGCACATTTTGGACCTAAGTGCAAAAACCATGGAATTAGGGTACCTCAAGTCATATAGTTCACATATTTGGAGATTTGCAAAAGAACCCTTGAGATTTGGGCCTAAATGCAAAAAGGCCATTTTTGTGATCATATAGCTAAGTCTAAAATTCAGTGCATTTGGACCAACTTTAGAACCCTATATCTTCCAAATTATGAGGATTTTGCCCTAGGTCAGCACATCAAGTTTGTAGAGCTATGTAAGGAGGACAACTTTTCTATAGGGATTAAGCCTTGGTGCTATGAAAGATTTTGAGAAAATTTGATCCAAAGTCAAGCTGTCAGGTCACCTTAAGTCTGAACTTTCAGTAACAGTGAGATTGGATGAACTTAGAGCTCGATTTTGAGTAAGATCCTGTGACTTTTTATGGATGCACACTGTAACAAAGTTAAAGCTGGTCTATTATGCTACAACTTTGCTGCAGAGCATTGATCTAGTCACCATACAAAATCAGGAGGAAATTTGCCCCAAACATAATCTGTCAGACTAACTGAAGAAGATCCTGATGGTACAGTGACCAGAAAAATCTGTTGGTTCAGTGAACCGGCCGCCAGCGACCCCTCGCGTGGATTTACGCCGGTGAGGTGATTCATGCTCACCGGTGCCCGGATAGCGTCTCGCGGTGAAAAGATCTTCCCCGCGGATGAGCTTAAGGCACTGTTCCGTCTGACCGTCGTGTCCGCTGTTCCCCGATCGCCTTGAATCAACCCTCGCAGGAGTTAGACACCTCGCGGTCTTGTGCCACGTGCCTCAGCACTTTAACCACGCCGCCGTGACTCGTACTGACCTATCCAGAGATCGCCGGTGAGGTTGCCACGGTTGCGGCCACCAATCGTGTGCGCCAGTGCCCCTCTTCCTCTCCGGCCGCCACCACGCCAAACCAAATTCACTAGCCACCGCTTAGCGCCCCTATAAATTGATGGCACGGTTCTGCTGCGCTAAGTTATCACCAAGCCAGAGCACCACTCTTGCCTCCGATTAGCCACCACAGCTCTCCAATTTCTCTTTCTCCCCAATTCTGTTTTCCGCTACCGTGATAGAGCCGTCACCGTGGTCAGCGTATTCCAGGTCTGTTCGTGCTCCCTGCTCTCTTGTTTCAGCATCCTTAGGTTCTCCTGATGCTCCTCGACCAATTCGATTGAGTTAAGCTGTCCTAGATCACCGGGAACACGTTTGTTCCTCTATTATCTGCGCTGTCTCCGTGGACCAAATGATTTAGAGCCTCGCTGGTGAAATTAATAGAGGGGAAACACTTTTTAGGGCTTGAATTAGGTCTCAGCCGAAGTAGAGCACCGATCATCGCATGTCCTGGCCAGTGCAGGCTCGCCAGATCTCGGTTCTCCGTCGTCCACCATCGGGGACCTCACCTTGCGAAGAAATAGAAAGGGAGGGGCCTTAGTGCATATGTTAGTGAGACAGAAACAGTGGAAAGGAGTCTTTACGGGTTTTTTCGAACGACCGGGGGCCTCTTTGTAAATCCACCAATGCGGGCGCGCGCGCACGTGGGCGTGTCCCCGTATTCTGTTTTGGGTTGGGCCGATTGGGTTAGTTTTGGCCCAACAATGTAGAACCTTTTTCTTTTTCCTTTTCTACCAGAGCTAGAGAATTTCCAGAAAATTATAGAAAAATACTAAAAATACCAAACCAATTTTGCTAGGCTTCTGATTTTCTATAGTATTTAATAAAAATAGTTTTAGGATTTTTATTCCAAATATAAAATTATAGAGTATTTAAAATAGCCAAAACCCATGCTTCTGGAATTTTAGAAATTAATTAATTTATTCCAAAAACCACCAAACTTTTTAGATAAGCTTTAAATATTATTTAGAAGCCTTCAGTAAAGTTTGGTATGATATGGACCATGTTTGATACCTAGAACCCAAAACCCTAACCCCCTGCCCTATGAACCTCACTATAGACTCCAAAAACCCTAGTTTCCGAGAGATCAGTGAAGGAAAGTTATATTCAATACTTAAGATAATATACTTTTGTTATCTTTGCACTTTCATGAGCATACATAAGCATTCATGATTATATATATGGCTATATATAGAAAACGAAGAAGAGATAAAAGTTGAAGATGCGAGGACTACACCACCACCACTTGAAGAACCTCAGGCAAGAAATTGCTTTTACTTTGACATATGTGGAACAGAGCCTGATTCACCAATCACATAAGGCAAGCCCCGGTGCATTTTCCACCTCCTTGCTATTTTAAAATCTTTCTCACTTGCTTGATGCATTAGGTGATAGGAGTTGTGTGCTAAACCTATTGCTTCATTTCCTTCCTTGGATTTGGTTACTTCTCCTTAATCCCTTGTTTTACAAAAAGGTTTTTCTTATGCTTAGCTTTGCTCTAGAAAAACAAAATGTTTTGTTTTGACAAAAGATGATGCTTCAAAGTGGGTGGGATGTTTTCAAAAATAAAACTTGATGGTGAATCCATCATGGCCATGATGGGTTCAACATCGGAAAATCTGTACCTCTGCCAGGTACCAAACTTTGGGTTGAAATGATAAAGCTGAGACCGAGCGGGTGACTTGCACGAGAGGAGAGTCTCGGTGTAGTGTCTCCGTCTGAGTCGATTAAGGACCTTGTCGATGTAGGCTTGCTGATTGAGGACCCTTTAACTGGTCACATGCCTCATCATGGGTAAGCTTTGCCTCGGGCAGACTAATACCAGAATAAGATAACACACAATGGGAGTGAAGAGATGGCGAGAGTAGCGTGTACCCTCCGTGGCAAGAGGCTGGAAGGTGGTGTATTTGTGCTCTCGGTTGGCGTGAACCTGATCTGGTCTTAAGAACCCCGGTGGTGAGTTGACATATGCAAGGGTTAAGTGCTATATATGTCGTGTGATTGGAGATCCTCAGCTGAGGTGCCAGATCATTCGGCGAGTAGAGATAATTCAGATTTGGCGCAAGATGACCCTTGCGATCCGACTACGACGAGCAAGCCCGAGGCGCCAATGCAATCGCTGAACCAACTCCCTGTGGTTACCGACCTTGCTGATGCGAGATCGGCCTGATCACGAAGATCGTTTCCTATGCGCAATCGAAGAACGAACAAGAAAAAGATGCGAGCAGTCTAATCTATTACTCGAGGGTGGAGTTCTGAATACACGAAGACAGCGCTGATTTGCACGTGTTCGAGAGTAGCTAAAGCTAACGTAAAACAAAACTCCAAGAACAAAGGAGGCGTAGCTCCTGGATAAATAGAGAGGGGGCGCAGCCCCTAGGGGTGGCCAACCATAGGTCATCCACTATGGGTCGCAGTTGGGCTGGTCGTCTATTCTTCTGGGCCCTCATTCTTCAGTAGCATGACGTAGTTAAGATCTCTGGCACGGGCCCGAGTGATTGGCCCTTGATGTGGAGGTGCTGCTGGTATAGTCGTACTCATAGTGATATCCTCATCATCCTCCCCTTCTTGAAGTGAAGTCGTCCTCGATGGCAACTCCTCATCCTCGACCATATATGGTTTCAAATCTGCAACATTAAAACTAGTGGAAACACCAAATTCCACAGGTAGATCAAGGATATAAGCATTATCATTAATCTTTGTTAGCACCTTAAAAGGACCAGCAGCACGAGGCATTAATTTAGAATGGCGCAAAGTAGGAAACCGAGCCTTTCTCAAGTGCAACCAAACCATATCACCTGGCTCAAAAGTAACAAGTTTTCTTCCTTTACTACCAGCAACCTGATTTTTTGCATTAGTAGCAGCAATGTTCTGTTTCATTTGTTCATGTATGGTAATCATTTGTTCAACATGTGCAGCAACATCTACATGTGGGGCGTTCGCAGCATTAAGTGAAATCAAATCAATAGGTGCCCTAGGGATGTAACCATAAACAATCTGGAAAGGGCACATCTTTGTAGAAGAATGTGTGGCATGATTCTAAGCAAATTCAACATGAGGCAAACAATCCTCCCAACGTCTCAAATTCTTGTCTAAAATAGCCCTAAGCATGGTAGATAAAGTTCTACTTACTACCTTAGTTTGTCCATCAGTCTGAGGGTGACAAGTAGTGCTAAACAGCAATTTAGTTCCCAATTTATTCCAAAGAGATCTCCAAAAATGGCTTAGAAACTTAGCATCGCGATCAGAGACTATTGTTTTTGGAATACCATGTAAACGAATAATTTCTCTAAAGAAAAATTCAGCAACAATGCTACCATCATCAGTTTTATGACAAGGTATAAAGTGAGCCATTTTAGAGAATCTATCAACAACCACAAAAATACTATCCCTCCCCTTCTTAGTTCTATGCAAGCCCAAAACAAAGTCCATAGAAATATCAAGCCAAGGAGAAGAAGGGACAAGCAAAGGCATATACAAACCATGGTTGCCCAAACGTGACTTAGCTTTCTAGCAAGTAGTGCAACATGCAACAAGACGCTCAACATCACGGCGCATCCGAGACCAAAAGAAGTGTGCGGCCAGCACCTCATGTGTCTTGTAAACGCCAAAGTGCCCCTTGAAACCGCCTCCATGAGCTTCCTGCAGCAACAAAAGACGAACCGAGCTTGCTGGAATACACAGTTTGTTAGCGCGGAACAAAAATCCATCCTATATGTGAAATTTTCCCCACGGTTTGCCATCCTTACAATGTATATAGAAATCTTTAAAATCAGCATCATCCACATATTGATCTTTCACAGTTTGCAAGCCAAAGATTCTAAATTCTAACTGTGAAAGCATGGTATATCTACGGGACAACGCATCAGCAATGATGTTTTCCTTCCCGTTCTTGTGTTTAATGATGTAAGGAAAGGACTCGATGAAAGCTACCCAACTAGCATGACGACAGTTCAGATTTGTTTGGGTACGAATATGTTTTAAAGCCTCATGATCAGAATGAATTATAAACTCACGAGGCCAAAGGTAGTGATGCCATGTTTGCAAAGTGCGAACTAAAGCATAAAGTTCCTTATCATAAGTAGAATATCTCAAGCTAGCACCGCTTAATTTTTCACTGAAATAAGCAACCAATTTTCCTTCTTGTAACAAAACAGCACCTAACCCAATACCACTAGCATCACATTCAAGTTCAAACACTTTCTAAAAGTCGGGCAATTGTAAGGGTGGAGCATGGGTTAACTTATCTTTCAAAGTGTTGAACGCCTCTTCTTGTGGGGGGTCCCAAGCAAAAGACACACCTTTCTTTGTGAGTTCATGCAAAGGGGCAGCGATGGAGCTACAATCACGCACAAAATGGCGGTAAAATCCTGCAAGTCCAAGAAAACTCCGAATTTGGGTGACCGTCGTTGGTGTAGGCCAGTCCTGAATGGCTTCAACCTTGCTGCTATCCACCTCAATGCCCTGCGGAGTAACCACATAACTAAGAAACGAGACACCTTGCGTGCAAAATGTGCACTTTTCCATGTTACCAAACAAGCGAGCAGCACATAAAGCATCAAAAACAGCACGCAAATGTTCTAAATGCTCCTCTATAGACTTGCTGTAAATAAGGATATCATCGAAATAAACAACAACAAACAAACCTATGAAGGCCTCGTTCATTAAACGCATAATGGTGCTGGGAGCATTAGTCAATCCAAATGGCATAACCAACCATTCATATAAACCAAATTTCGTTTTAAAAGCCGTTTTCCATTCATCACCAAGTTTCATTCTAATCTGATGGTAACCGCTACGCAAATCAACATTAGAGAAAATAACGGCACCACTAAGCTCATCTAACATATCATCAAGGCGTGGAATAGGATATCGATAACGAACTGTGATATTATTAATAGCACGACAATCTACACACATACACCATGACCCATCTTTCTTTGGAATGAGTAAAACAAGAACCGAGCAAGGGCTAAGAGACTCACGAATGTAACCTTTATCAAGAAGCATCTACACCTGGCGCTAGATCTCCTTCGTCTCATCTAGATTTGTACGGTACGGGGCGCGGTTCGGAAGAGAAGCGCTGGGGATGAGATCGATCTGATGCTCAACGCCATGGAGCGGAGGAAGACCCGATGGTAAGTCCATAGGAAAAACATCAGCATACTCCTGCAAAAGGTTAACAATAGCAGGGGGTATATCCAAAGACGGTGCATCATCAAGCGGAACAAGCATGCGCGAGCATACAAGTGCATAACAAGGCATATGAGCTTCATGGATATCATCAAAATCAGCACGTGTAGCAAGTAAAACAGAAGAGTGCAACTTGATTTTAGATTTAATAGGTGCGGCTGATGTCGATTTGACTTGTTGTGCAGTTTTAGCAGCCCTAGTAAGATCATTTTTCAAAATTTGGTTAGGGGTCATTGGATAATTATTTTCTGGCCTTTAAACATGAAAGAATAATGATTTGAACTACCATGATGTAAACTATCAGTATCATATTGCCAAGGTCGACCCAATAACAAAGAGCATGCTTCCATAGGAAAAACATCGCAATCAGCATAATTAGAATAAGAACCCAGCGAAAAGGGGACACATACTGAACGTGTTACCTTTATTTTACCACAATCATTAAGCCATTGAATGTGATACGGATGTGGGTGTGCACGAGTGGGCAAGGATAATTTCTCTACCAAAGCTGTACTTGCCAAATTGTTGCAGCTACCACTATCGATGATGATGCGAATCGACTGTTCGTGCACAACACCCTTGGTATGGAATAGAGTGTGTCGCTGATTTTTTTCGGCCTGGGCAACCTGTATGCTGAGAACATGCTGGACAACAAGACTCTCATACCTATCGGTGTCGATGGGATCAATGTGGACTTCCTCATTTTCTGCATGGTTAGTGGCAATCATAGCATGACTAGTTTCCTCGGAATCACTGGCTGAAGAGTACTCACCATTGTCACGTATAAGCAAGGTACACTTGTTTGGACAGTCCCGAATCATGTGCCCAAACCCTCTGCAATGATGGCACTGAATATCCCGTGTATGTCCTGTGGAAGAAGCGGCGCCTTTGGCAGGGGGCGCCGCTGGCTTGGTTGTCCCTGTGCGTGGTGTAGTGCTAGGCGTAGAAGGTGCAGGGCTGGAAGGAGTTGAGCTGTGTGTCGAACCCCGACCTGCAAGAGTTAGTATATGTCTTTGATCGTCGTCCCTGCACTTCACGTTTAGCTTTGCAAGCATATTCAAACAATGTAGTTATATCAAAATAATCCTTATAATCAAGTATATCCTTAATTTCCCTGTTCAAACCACCACGAAAACGCGTCATAGCAGCGTCATCCGACTCAACCAAACCACAACGAAGCATACCCTTTTGTAACTCCTCGTAATATTCCTCAACAGATTGTGAACCTTGTTGAAAATGCTGCATTTTGTTAAGCAAATCACGGGCATAATAGGAAGGAACAAATCTGTGGCGCATGGCAGTTTTTAATTAGGTCCAAGTAGTGACACTGTTAATGGGAAGTTTTTGTTTATACTCACGCCACCAAATTAAAGCAAAATTAGTAAATTCATTAATGGCAGCCTTCACTTGGCTATTAGCAGGAATATCATGGCATGAAAATTTCTGTTCTACCTCCAATTCCCAATCAAGATATGCAGCAGGATTATATTTACCATTAAAAGATGGATTTTTAAATTTAATCTTAGCAAATAAGTCATTAGGGGGATGACGAACCACACGGCGTGCACGACCACGGCGATCTCCATCGTCCTGCTCAGTGTCACCACCGTAGTCCTACTCCATCTTTGTGGTCAACGCATCAAGGCGTGCCAGGATGGTGTCGAGTGTGGTGCGAGTCGCCGTTTGAGCAAGGTCAAGCTGGTTGAAACGCGCGGTCATCGAAGTGACCGTTGAATCAATCCGTTCATGCATCGTCCTAATGTCAGCAGCAAGTCCATCAACTTGTCTCCTTACTTCCTACAACTGGACATCCACCGTGTCGTGTGCTCCTGCCATAGTTAGCGCAAACACCAAAACACCAAAAAGAGAAAAACCGACGACAATAGGGGAATGGTGGTGACAACTCGCTCAATGGAATGCTGTTATCAAGTTCTTATCTGTTCTTACCAAGCCACAGTGGTGAACTGCAACCAACAGGTGGAACTGGTGAAAGATTGGATGAGCGATTGCCTGGAGAAATAGAAACCTGCTCGTCGTAGAAATATGCGGAGTTCTGGGTAGGCTGCACTCAAGTCAAGGATTAGCACGATCAAACAATAATGCAAAGTTGAATTATAGTGCAAAACACAAAACTGTATTGCTGGCCACAAGTGCAAAGGATTGGAACTAGCAGAATGGCAGTACCGTAAATATTGTACTAGCGAGGCCAAAAAGGCACTAGTAGGAATCACAGGTGATTTTGTTTTTCTTTTTTGTGTGATTTTTTGATATTTTTATCAGCACAAGCAGCAACAAAATAGGAGCTACACCAAGTTTCACCTCAGAATGATGTCAACAAGCTCCTGTAAAAAGTTCAGATTTTTTGAACAACCGAGCGAAAAGTTATGCCCGGTTTAAGGAAGGTACCTCATGTTATGGTTAAAAACAACCGCTTTGTTTCCTTTCCCTATTTTTTGTTTGTTCTCTTGTTCTATCCTTTCTCTTTCATTTTCTTTTTTCTTTTCCTTTTTTTTGTTTCTGTTTTTTTTTACGTAACCGAAGGAGAAAAACAAGGAGACGACGTTGACTCGGTTTGTGGCGTGATCAAACAGGAGATGGTGGCGGCGCGCTAGGGTTTGAATGGTGGAAAACACAATGCGACCAGCAACAAATGACGTGAAAGCACACAAATTCAACAATGCAGATTATTGAAAGAAAGTGCGAGGCTCAAAAGGGTGCTGGGATAAGGTCTAACCTGAATTTTTATGTGGTTTTGTGGACTGTAGGAGAAAAAAACACTCGATAAACTCACCGATCAACCTGGAAATCTGATACCACTTGATATAGCTGAGGTGCCCGATCTTTCGACGAGTAGAGATAATTCCGATTTGGCGGAAGATGGCCCTTGCGATCCGACTACGACGAGCAAGCCCGAGGCGCCAATGCAATCGCTAAACCAACTCTCTGTGGTTACCGACCTTGCAGATGCGAGATCGACTTGATCACGAAGATCGTTTCCGGTGCGCAATCGAAGAACAAACAAGAAAAAGATGCGAGCAATCTAATCTATTACTCAAGGGTGGAGTTCTTAATACACGAAGACAACGCTGATTTGCGCGTGTTCGAGAGTAGCTAAAGCTAACGTAAAACAATGCTCCAAGAACAAAGGAGGCGCAGCTCCTGGATAAATAGAGAGGGGGCGTAGCCCCTAGGGGCGGCCAACCCTAGATCGTCCACTATGGGCCACAGTTGGGCTGGTCATCTATTCTTCTGGTCCCTCATTCTTCAGTAGCATGACGTAGTTAAGATCTCTAGCATGGGCCCGAGTGATTGGCCCTTGATGTGGAGGTGTTGCTGGTGTAGTCGTACTCATAGTGATATCCTCATCAGTAACTTCGCGGACATGAAGACTTGGTCACTACCCTACACGTAGCATTCCAGTGAATAAGAAGGGTTGAAAAGAAATTGGCTAGTATAGGTCAAGTGCCTGAACTAGGGTAGAAAGAGCTCTAGAACTCAGGTAAGGACTTAACTTGCTAATAAAACTGGATTTTTAAGGATCCACTATTAGTAAGCATTTCTACAAACAGAGTCTTTGATTATTGATAAGCCATACCTTGATTCCCAAAGGCCAGCATATCCTTGAGAGTCTTTTATTTTGATGGGTAAGACTTGCGAAAGTACACATCGTACTTAGGGCTTTGTCCCATGTTGTTTTAGGTGAAGAAGCAGCAAATTTTTGTTGCTTCTGTTCTAAGGTGGTGCCTAAAGAAGAAAATCAAGACTGAAGCTGCGGGAGGAAGTGTCCTGTGGCGGAACCACCTGAATTATTCAGATTAAGTGCCCAAGTCGCACACTTAAGGGCAGCAACACACTTAAACAGGAATAACCAGTCAGTCCCTCGGATCTAGTCCGATAAAGCCACTTACCAGGATCGAATACCACTAGCTCACTCGAAGGTGAGGCACAGAGAAATACAATAAAACATAATACCACAATTTTAGTAAGTATCATTAGTGATTACATTATCGGAGTTTCAGAAATAATAACCATAACTTTTAATGCAGCGGAAATAACTAACAGAGAAAACCGAGTAACATGGCAAAGCCTGGCCATGCTACTCCTCCTGGTCCTCTCCTGCGGAAGCAGTAACCCACTCGACCGTCTGTCCTGGTGGCAGGGACGAAGGCCAAGTCACACCATCAACCAATCATCCTAAGGAGTACCTGCAAAAATTATGCCACAAGCAAGGCTGAGTATACTAATACTCAGCTAGACTTACCTGGTGTGAGGAGTCTACTCCTCTACCTCTAGACATGCATCTGTTTGGCTGAGGGGTTTGGTTTGCCAAAAGCACTAGCTGAGTCTAAAGTTAAGTTTTAGCTTTTCAAGTTTTAGTATGATCCTTTTAACTAGATGTGTACCTAGCTAATCATACATGGTATCAAATATTTTATCAATCAACATCTTTTGCCATCTCATTTCCACTTATTACTCAATGCAGTACAATGGATCAAGCAGTCTCATTAGCTGTGAGAAGCAGACGATTCGAATCGAGTTTTTAAACCTTGCAAGGTAAACCTAAACACACGACGTGGCGAGGCACTCCGTCCCCAAACACATCAACCGTCCCCATCGATTCCCCGTCAGTAGAGAGGGGCTCACCGCCTTGGCGTACAATGCCTCACTGACCCCGACTGCCATCGTGTAGTGACCGCACTTGTATCCACCATAACCGGAATGGGAGACCACGTCTCAGGTCGCGTGAGAAGGGCAACCTGCTTCCAGGTTCACTAAGGTACTAGGCTTACCGATTTTCCATATTTCTCAGCATATGTTTAGTACGTTCAAACGCTTGACACAGGTATCCGCACGTTAATCGTTATTCCAATTTCTGTCTCGTAAACAACGCATCCCCATGGATCTGTGTCCATAGACCATCATTATTCTGATTTAAAAATGGATACAACCAATTCCTAACCTCGCGCGAGTGCAAGAAAAATCACTCGACTTCTACCGAGATCCCTAATTAGTAAAGCATCTACTCGACCTAGCATACTAGTATCCATCATAAAAGGAATCTTGAGTTCATGCAACTAGGGTTTCAGTCAACTCCTACACTTAAGTGCACAGTACAAGCCTACAAACATTAAGTGCAGTAAAATAGCATATATAACGGTTATGCATAAAACTGGGGCTTGCCTTTAATTTAACACGTAGATAGTGTTTGCTGGAGGAGGTACTCGCTTGGCGAGCATCTACTGGTTATGTCCATCAGTCTTCAGGTCGCCCACTAACTGCATCTTGTGGTTGGCACCACATCACGTGCACGATCAGCATCTCTCGGTCCTAAATGAGATGCAAGATGCATATGGATGAATATAATGAAAGTAGCACAAAGTAGCACAAGATATACAAAGACACAGTGGCGAACCAAACATTAAATTGTAAGACACTGCAACAACTATACGCAAGCGCTAGCTAGTCGTACGTTATCGATGTTCATCATTAACACCATTAAAAAGACAACAACATTTTAGATACTTACGCAACACAAATACGACATCACAATCAACTAAAGAAAGAAACATATAAAACGTGACACATATGTTATCTCACACTTAGTTGTGGCAAGTCTACATTAATTAGGAGCTAACCACACATTTTTAGCAAAAAGGGTGAACTCAACCATCAAATGGGCACTTGCAGTTTTTTGGACAGCAATACCGCAGTTAATTGTTTTAATCATAACTTTTCAAATATTAATCCAAAAATAGCAAACTAGGACTTTCTGGAAAGTTTAGAAAGTGCTCTACAGCTTTGGTATTGTCATCACAACATGATTCAACACTTAGCAAAGTCGAATTGTGCAACCACAGCAGCACTGTCTAGATTTGGACAGATTCAGAATTGGGGCTTCAAAATATCATAACTAAAGATTCAGACATCCAAACAAAGTTGTCGGCGTTTCGATCCCGGGGGGTCCCTGGACCGACGAGTAAATTGTCGTCGCGTGTCCCAGCCCAGATGGGTCGGCGCGAGACGGAGCACGAAGGGGGGGAGAAGAGAGGAAAAGGGGAAACCCGCGGCCTCCATTGTTTCCTGCACCCAGGTCGGGTGCGCTTGCAGTAGGGGGTTACAAGCGTCCGCGTGGGGGGAGAGCAAGGGACTCTACGCGCCATCCCGTCCTCCCGCGCGGCCAACCTTCTCGTAAGAGAGCCCTGGTCCTTCCCTTTATAGGCGTAAGGAGAGGGCCCAGGTGTACAGTGGGGGGTGTAGCAATGTGCTAACGTGTCTAGCAGGGAGGAGCTAGCGCCCTAAGTACATGCCGTCGTGGCAGCCGGAGAGGTCTTGACACCCTGTTCATGTGATGTCGTGGCCGTCGGAGGAGCGCTGGAGCCTTGAGGAAGGACAGCTGTCGGGGCTGTCGAGTCCTTGCTGACGTCTCCTTGCTTCCGTAAGGAGCTGAGAGCCGCCGTCGTCACGGAGCACGCGGGGTGCCATCATTATTATTTGTTTACTGGGGCGAGCCTGATGGGACGCCGGTCTTGTTCCCCGTAGCCTGAGCTAGCTAGGGGTAGGGTAATGATGGCCCCTCTTGCGACGTGGTCGGTCCGAGCCCTAGGTCGGGCGAGGTGGATGCTCCTCCGAGGTCGAGGTCGAGTCTGTCTTCCGAGGTCGAGGTCGAGTCTGAGCCCCGGGTCGGGCGAGGCGGAGACTGTCGTCCGAGGCCAAGGCCGAGTCCGAGCCCTGGGGTCGGGCGAGGCGGAGTTCGTCGTCTTCTGGGGCCGAGCCCGAGTCCGAGCCCTGGGGTCGGGCGAGGCGGAGTTCGTCGTCTTCCGGGGCCGAGCCCGAGTCTGAGCCCTGGGGTCGGGCGAGGCGGGGTTCGTCGTCTTCCGGGGCCGAGCCCAAGTCCGAGCCCTGGGGTCGGGCAAGGCGGAGTTCGTCGTCTTCCGGGGCCGAGCCCGAGTCTGAGCCCTGGGGTCGGCCGAGGCGGAGTTCGTCGTCTTCCAGGGCCAAGCCCGAGTCCGAGCCCTGGGGTCGGGCGAGGCGGAGTTTCCTATGGCGCTCGAGGCCAGACTTGGCTGCTGTCAGCCTCACTCTGTTGAGTGGCACAGCAGTCGGAGCGATGCAGGCGACGCTGTCAGGCCGGTCAGTGGAGCGGCGAAGTGACTGCGGTCACTTCGGCACTGTCGACTGAAGGGCGCGTGTCAAGATAAGGTGTCAGGCCATCCTTGCATTAAATGCTCCTGTGATACGGTCGGTCGGTGTGGCGATCTGGCCAAGGTTGCTTCTTGGCGAAGATTGGGCCTCGGGCGAGCCGAAGGTGTGTCCGTCGCTTGAGGGGGTCCTCGGGCGAGACATGAATCCTCTGGGGTCGGCTTCCCTTGCCCGAGGCTGGGCTCGAGCGAGGCGAGATCGTGTCCCTTGAGTGGACCGAGCCTTGACTTAATCGCACTCATCAGGCCTTTGCAGCTTTGTGCTGATGGGGTTTACCTGCTGAGATTAGGAGTCTTGGGGGTACCCCTAATTATGGTCCCCGACAGTAGCCCCCGAGCCTCGAAGGGAGTGTTGATACTCGCTTGGAGGCTTTTGTCGCACTTTTTTGCAAGGGGACCGGCCTTCCTCGGTTGCATTTTGTTCCGGTGGGTGCGCGCGAGCGCACCCGCCGGGTGTAGCCCCCAAGGCCTCGGAGGAGTAGTTTGACTCCTTCTAGGTCTTAGTACGTTCCGTAATGCTTCGGTCGGTCTGGTTGTTCCCTCATGCGAACTGGCCGTAGCCCGGGTGCACAGTCGAGTCCCAAGTTCTCGGGCTGGTATGTTGACGCTGTCAATGGTTTGGCCGGAGTCGGGTTTGCGAGAGCAGCCCCCGAGCCTCCGCATAGAGCGAGAGGACGGTCAGGGACAGACTCAGCTTTTTACATACGCCCCTGCGTCGCCTTTCCGCAAGGAGGAGGGGGGAAAGCGCCATGTTGCTCTCGGAGGGCGCCGAACATGGTGTCTCCAATGAGTTGCTAGCGGGCAATCCGAGTGGGCGCCCGTGCCCCATTTGTAAGGGGTCGGCTAGTGGCCCGGAGGCGCGCTCCAAAAGTACCTGCGAGTGATTTGCCGGACCCGGTCCCCTTTTGATGGGGTCCGAGGGCTCGATGCCTCCCTCTGGTGGGATACCGTTACAAAATCGTTCCCGTTGGTCTCGGAAATGTCCTAGGGTACCTCGGGACCGCTGCCCGAGCCTCGGTTATGTATTGAACGTACCCAGGGTCATCCCTCGCTCTGCGTCTGAGGCGGCTGTCGAACCCTTCGGGGGCCAGCCTTCGAACCCTGATCAGTAGTGGGCGTGGAGCCCGAGTGGCCTGAGGCGGCCGTTGAACCATTCCGAGGGGCCGGCCTTCGAACCTCTGACCAGTAGTGGGCGCGGAGCCTGAGTGCTCTGAGGCGGCTGTTGAACCCTTCCGAGGGGCCAGCCTTCGAACCTCTGATCAGTAGGGGGGCTTGGGGCCCGCTTCCATCGCGGAAAAGGATCCCTTTTGGAGTATCCCTTTTCTCAATCCCTGAGGCAAGAGAGAGAAAGAGGAAGTGGAAAAGGATACGAAATCGAATGACGTGGCGCACCTTTTTTGACGCGGTCATTATGGCAGAGGTGAAGCGTCGCCTGCTTCGCCTGCCAAAGTGCCGCCTGTCCTGCCGCAGAATTAATGCGATGGGACGAGTGGTTCACGGGGCGGCCGTTGTGTGTGTGCGAGCCGTTCGAGGAACGGAACGTGGACACGTCATCTTCACGCCGTGGGAGAAGGTCCTCTCGCTATCCCAGGAGGGGACGTGAGCTTGCTGACGACTTGACTGCCGCTTCAGCCCGCCTCCCACCACCATTACTGTCGGCCCCTTTCTGGCCGTATCGACCGTCGCGCCCTCTCCCGCGGCTGACTGACCCATGACCGATGTGCTCGGTTGGCACTGTCGGGTCATGCGTAGGGTCGCCTCGAGTCGCGGCACTGGTTCCGTAGTCGAGAAGGCGTGGTACTGGCGCGAGTGGCGGTGCAGTTTCTTGCACGTAGTAACCGGCGCGCCGATTACATGACGTGTGGGCCTGGGCCTCCATGCTGGACGCGTCGAAGTCGAAAGGGTGCGCCCCCTGGGTGCGGTTGCATGCCGCCTGCATGGCGGTCCACCCTTTCACCCGCTGGCCTGGGCGAAAGTGGAGGAATGCTCGTAACCGCTGGGCAGTTGCGCGCACCATGCACGGCGGTTTAGCTTTGTCTGTCCTGGGCCAGCTTGCATGACGCGTGGGACCCAGCCCCCGTGTCGTAGGGGGAGGACCTTGGAGCGTGTTGGAGAAGACTTAGCCCGCGAAGGCTGAGGACGCAAGTGGGGAGAGTTGCCTTTAAAAGGAGGGTGACCCCCTTGAAAGGCAACCATGTCTTAGCGCTCCCCTCATGCATCGCGTCTTTCCACCTTCCGAGCCCCCAGATGGGGGGTGCCCGCGGTTCTTCTGCCTTGTCGTCGTTGGGGGAACGCAACTTCGCGGAAGTTGGTACCTTTCAGCCATTGTTCGGCTTCAAGGATTTTCATCAGGCAGCCCGGCTGCATCCCCTCGCTGGTGGTCACCCAAGACGGTGACCGCCAGTTCGATGGTGGGGAGAAGCAAACTGGGCTGCGGCCTCTGCCCCTCCCTCAGCTTCAAGGATGTTCATCATCAGTGCTAGGGAGGGGAGTGCGCCGAGTTGGGGCCTGTCTCCGCGCGGGCAGCGGCCCGCTCCTTCCCTCAGTGATTGGGGGAAGGGCGTCCGCCGCTCGCGGCGCTGGCAACTGCCGCGTGCCTGGCTCCCCGGCCTGACCGGCTCCGGCGCTACTTCCGGTGCCACCTCCCACCAAGGCAGCCGAAAGAGGTTTCTCTGCCGACGGGATAGTCGGTGCCACCCACAGACTGACCTCCGACTCTTCGGCCTTCTGCTTGTCCTCGCCCCTCCAGTGGGGGCGTGGGCGAGGAGCTCGTCGCAGCAGCGTCCGCCCTGAGGTCATCGCTGCTACTGTTTGGCCACTTCAGAGCGGGCGTCGTTGTCGCTGCTACCGGAGCGGGTGTCGGCGAGTCACCAGGGGTTTTGTCGCCCCGCAGGCCCTCCAACGTGGGGGGTTGTTCGTTCCTGCGGGGGTGGAACCGGAGTTGCGTTTGTAATGGCACCTTGAGTGCTGGTGTTTGTTCATTATGGCTATCGGGGCCTGAACATGTATGTATCTTTTGGCATGAAGCCGTGTTTTTCCCTCATTCCGAGCACTAGGACTCGCCTGTCAGCTAACTGAACCGCTTCACCAAGTGTGAGTTGCCTAGGTGATGAGTGAGGTATCCGTATCCCAGAGGCGTAGGAGTCCCTCGGCTCGGTCGGCCTTGCCGCCCGAGGCTTCTCTTGCTTAGTTAAAGGAACCCTCGGCCGCTCTTCGATGAGCCGGAGCCGGAGGCAGCGGTATCAGCGTGGACAGAGGCAGAGTCAGCTCGAAAAGAAGACTTCGTCGGCCGGAGCCTGACCGGGCCGTCCACTGGCGGGACCGGCGCCGGAGTCGAGTTGCCGAGGCCATGAGCCGGGCTGATGTCCTCGGGGGACAGCTGGCTGAGGCTTCGGGGCGACCGCCCGAGCCGTCTGCTCGAGCCGGACTCCTGGAGGAGACCCTGGCGGCAATGGCTCGGGCGTGGTGCTGACGTCGTCCTTCGGAGCGGAGATCCTCCGACGGTGTTGCCGTTCGAGGCTCGGTCGGACTTCGCCGAAGGTGGTGTTGATGCCAAGGGTGCTGCTGCTCCCCCTCCATCGAGGTCCGAACCTGCAGGATCGTTTTATCTTGTAGTGTGCGTATGTTTTCTGCGGCCGCCGAGGCCCAAACATACTGTCGTTGTGTTGTAAAGCTGCGTTTCTTTTTCCCTTTGCTTCGAGTATCAAGACTTATTTGTCGGTAACAAATTTGTTTGTCTGAGCGAGAGTTACTTTTCACGGAAGGTGATGAGTGAGGTATCCGTATCCCGGAGGCGTAGGAGTTCCTCGGCTCGATCGACCTTGCCGCTTACGTTTACTCTTACTCGTCCGTAGGATTCTGCTAACAATGTAGTCGAGAAGGCCCAAAAAATCGTTTCGGCAGAAAGATCTTCGAGCATTAAGACTTGTTCGGTCAGCGGAATCGCTTATCCGAGCGTGAGTTACTTATCGCAGAAGGTGATGAGTGAGGTATCCGTATCCCGGAGGCGTAGGAGTCCCTCGGCTCGGTCGGCCTTGGCTGCTTACGTGTACTCTGTCGTTTTCAGGATCCCACTTTTGAAGTAGTCAAAAAGCACGAAGGACGTTCTGGCAGAAAGACTTTTTCCGAGGAAAATTTTGACGCGGAGGGGGTTCCCCCCTTCTAGCCCCCGAGGGAGGGTCGGGCTTTGCCGAGGCAAGGCCGACCCTTCCTTGATGGTTAGACTTTGTATGTGAACGAGGTGCACGAACAACTTTAAAACATCTTAAGGGTAGAAGCGACGTAGCTGTCGGATGTTCCAAGCATTGCTGTAGACCTCGCCTTGGCTGTTGGCCAGCTTGTATGTCCCGGGCTTCAGAACCTTGGCGATGACAAACGACCCTTCCTAGGGAGGCGTGAGCTTGTGCCACCCTCGGGCGTCTTGTCGCAGCCAAAGCACCAAGTCGCCCACTTGGAGGTCTCGGGACCGAACCCCTCGGGCGTGGTAGCATCGCAGGGACTGCTGGTACCGCGCCGAGTGTAGTAAGGCCATGTCCCGAGCCTCTTAGAGCTGGTCCAGTGAGTCTTCTCGGTCGGTCTGGTTTCTTCGGTCGTCGTACGCCCTCGTCCTCGGGGAAACGTATTCTAAGTCCGTGTGCAAGATGGCCTCGGCCCCATAGACTAGAAAGAACGGTGTGAAGCTTGTGGCTCGGCTCGGCGTTGTCCTCAGACTCCAGACCACCGAGGGGAGTTCCTTCATCCATCACCTGCCGAACTTGTGGAGGTCGTTGTAGATCCTCGGCTTGAGTCCTTGCAGAATCATGCCATTGGCACGCTCTACTTGCCCATTCGTCATGGGGTGAGCCACGGCGGCCCAGTCCACCCGGATGTGGTGATCCTCGCAGAAGTCCAGGAACTTTCTGCCGGTGAACTAGGTGTCGTTGTCGGTGATGATGGAGTTCGGGACCCCAAAGCGATGGATGATGTTGGTGAAGAATGCCACCGCCTGTTCGGACCTAATGCTGTTCAGGGGTCGGACCTCGATGCTCTTGGAGAATTTGTCGATGGCGACCAGCAGGTGCGTGTAGCCCCCGGGTGCCTTCTGCAAGGGACCGACGAGGTCTAGTCCCCACACAGCAAACAGCCAGGTGATGGGTATTGTCTGCAGAGCCTGAGCGAGCAGGTGGGTCTGCCTTGCGTAGAATTGACACCCTTGGCAGGCGTGGACAATTCTAGTGGCGTCGGCCACCGCGGTCGGCCAGTAGAAACCTTGTCGGAAGGCGTTTCCAACGAGGGCTCGGGGCGCTGCGTGATGACCGCAAGCCCCCGAGTGTATTTCTTATAAGAGCTCCTGGCCTTCGACGATGGATATGCATCGCTGGAGGATGCCGGAGGGGCTGCGGTGGTAGAGCTCCTTCCCGTCACCCAGTAAGACGAACGACTTGGCACGCCGTGCCAGTCGCCGAGCCTCGGCTCGGTCGAGGGGCAGCTCTCCTTGGTGGAGATATTGTAGGTACAGGGCCTGCTAGTCTCGATTAGGCTGGACCCCATTCCGCTCTTCCTCGACGTGCAGTGCCTCACCCTCGGGGGCCAAGGGTGCCTCGGGCCGAGCCGAGGGCGCCTCGGGCTGGGCCGAGGCCATCTCGGGCTCGGGCATGTCGTCGGTCTTGACTGAGGGTTGCTGTAGGTCTCGGGAGAAGACGTCCGGGGGAACCGTTGTCCACCCCGAGGCTATCTTAGCCAGCTCGTCCGCAGTCTCATTGTATCATCGGGCGATGTGGTTGAGCTCGAGCCCGTAGAACTTGTCCTCCAGGCGCCGAACCTCATCGCAGTAGGCTTCCATCTTGGGGTCGCGGCAGTGGGAGTTCTTCATAACTTGGTCGATGACGAGCTACGAGTCACCGCGAGCGTCGAGGCATTGGACCCCTAGCTCAATGGCGATGCGCAACCCGTTGACCAGAGCTTCGTACTCAGCCACATTGTTGGACGCCGAGAAATGGAGGCGCAGTACGTAGCATAGGTGCTTCCCGAGGGGCGAGATGAAGAGCAGGCCCGCGCCTGCCCCTGTTTTCATTAGCGACCCATCAAAAGACATGGTCCAGAGTTCCGGTTGGATCGGAGCCGCCGGGAGCTGGGTGTCGACCCATTCAGCTACAAAGTCCGCCAAGACTTGGGACTTGATGGCCTTCCGAGGGGCGAACGAGATGGTCTCGCCCATGATTTCCACTGCCCACTTTGCAATCTACTCGAGGCCTCTTGGCCCTAGATGATCTCTCCCAGGGGGAAGGATGACACCACAGTCACCGGATGAGACTCGAAGTAGTGTTGCAACTTCCGCCGCGTCAGGATCACCGCGTACAGCCGCTTCTGAATTTGCGGGTAGCGGATCTTGGTCTCGGATAGTACCTCACTGATGAAGTAAACCGGCCTCTGGACGGGCAATGCATGCCCTGCTTCTCGTCTCTCAACCACGATCGCAGCGCTGACCACCTGAGTGGTAACGGCGACGTAGATCAAGAGGGCTTCTACGGCGGCGGCGGGCACCAAGATGGGCGCATTCGTAAGGAGCGCCTTCAGGTTCCCGAGGGCTTCCTCGGCCTCGGAGGTCCAAGTGAAGCACTCGGTCTTTCTTAAGAGGCGGTACAGAGATAGGCCTCTTTCGCCGAGGCGCGAGATGAAATGGCTCAGAGCCGCAAGGCATCCCATGACCCTCTGTACGCCTTTCAAGTCCTTGATGGGTCCCATGTTGGTGATGGCCGCGATTTTCTCTGGGTTGGCCTCGATGCCCCGCTCGGAGACGATGAACCCCAAGAGCATGCCTCGGGGGACTCCGAAGACACACTTCTCGGGATTGAGTTTTACGCCTTTCGCCTTGAGACACCGGAATGTCGTTTCAAGGTCAGAAAGGAGGTCGGAGGCTTTCCTCGTCTTGACTACGATGTCATCGACATAAGCCTCGACTGTTCGACCAATGTGTTCGCCGAACACGTGGTTCATGCACCTTTGATACGTCGCACCCGCATTCCTCAAACCAAATGGCATAGTAACATAGCAGTACATGCCAAAAGGTGTGATGAAAGAAGTCGCGAGCTGGTCGGACTCTTTCATCCTGATTTGGTGATACCCTGAGTAGGCATCGAGGAAAGAAAGGGTTTCGCATCCAGCAGTGGAATCCACGATTTGATCGATGCGAGGCAGAGGATAGGGAACTTTTGGACATGCTTTGTTTAGACCAGTGTAGTCTACACACATTCGCCATTTCCCTCCTTTCTTTCTCATAAGCACGGGGTTGGCAAGCCATTCGGGATGGAATACCTCTTTGATGAACCCTGCGGCCATCAGCTTGTGGATCTCCTCGCCTATGGCTCTGCGCTTTTCTTTGTCGAATCAGCGCAGAGGTTGCTTCACGGGTCGGGCTCCAGCTCGGATATCCAGCGAGTACTCGGCGACATCCCTCGGTATGCCAGGCATGTCCGAGGGACTCCACGCGAAAACTTCGGCGTTTGCATGGAGAAAGTCGACGAGCACTGCTACCTATTTGGGGTCGAGCTCGGAGCCGATCCATATCTGCTTGGAGGCGTCGTTGCTGGGATCGAGAGGGACGGACTTAACCGTCTCCGCTGGCTCGAAGTTGCCGGCATGGCGCTTCACGTCTAGCGCCTCCTTGGAGAGGCTCTCCAGGTCGGCGATGAGGGCCTCGGATTTGGCGAGGGCCTCGGCGTACTCCACGCACTCCACATCGCATTCGTACGCGTGTCGGTACGTGGGGCCGACGGTGATGACCCCATTGGGGCCCGGCATCTTGAGCTTGAGGTAGGTGTAGTTGGGGACGACCATGAACTTGGCTTAGCATGGCCTCCCAACACTGCGTGGTAGGTTCCTCGGAACCCGACCACCTCGAACGTGAGGGTTTCCCTTCTGAAGTTGGAGGGAGTCCCGAAGTAGACGGGTAGATCGAGTTGTCCGAGGGGTCGGACGCATTTCTCGGGGATGATCCCGTGAAAAGGCGCCGCACCGGCCCGGACCGAGGATAGATCGATCTGCAGGAGCTCGAGGGTCTCGGCGTAGATGATGTTGAGGCTGCTGCCTCCGTCCATGAGGACCTTGGTGAGCCTGACGTTGCCGATGATGGGGTCGACAACGAGCGGATATTTCCCCGGGCTCGGCACGCGGTTGGGGTGATCGCCCTGGTCGAAGGTGATGGGCTTGTCGGACCAGTCTAGGTAGACTGGCGCTGCCACCTTTACCGAGCAGACCTCCCGACGCTCTTGCTTGCGGTGCCGAGCCGAGGCGTTCGCCACTTGCCCACCGTAGATCATGAAGCAGTCGCGGACCTCGGGGAACTCCTCAGCCTTGTGATCCTCCTTGTCGTCGTGGTGGGCCCTGCCACCCTCCGCAGGTGGCCCGGCTCTGTGAAAGTGGCGCCGAAGCATGGCGCACTCCTCAAGGGTGTGCTTGACGGGTCCTTGATGATAGGGGCACGGCTCCTTGAGCATCTTGTCGAAGAGATTGGCACCTCCGGGAGGTTTCCGAGGGTTCTTGTACTCAGCAGCGGCGACAAGGTCCGCGTCGGCGGCGTCGCGTTTCGCTTGCGACTTCTTCTTGCCTTCTTGGTGCCGCGCTGAGTGGATGCCTCGGGAATATCTTCCGGCTGGCGGCCCTGGGGCTGCTTGTCCTTCTGGAAGATGGCCTCAACCGCCTCCTGGCCAGAGGCAAACTTGGTGGCGATGTCCATCAGCTCGCTCGCCCTGGTGGGGGTCTTGCGACCCATCTTGCTCACCAGGTCGCGGCAGGTGGTGCCGGCGAGGAATGCGCCGATGACATCCGAATCAGTGACGTTGGGCAGCTTGGTGCGCTGCTTGGAGAATCGCCGGATGTAGTCCCAGAGAGACTCTCCCAACTGCTGGCGACAGCTTTGGAGATCCCAGGAGTTCCTAGGGCGCACGTACGTGCCCTGGAAGTTACCTGTGAAGGCTTGGACCAGGTCATCCCAGTTGGAGATCTGCCCCGGAGGCAGATGCTCCAGCCAGACTCGAGATGTGTCGGAGAGGAACAGGGGGAGGTTGCGGATGATGAGGTTGTCATCGTCCGTTCCACCTAGTTGGCAGGCCAGCCGGTAGTCCGCGAGCCACAGTTCCGGCCTTGTCTCCCTCGAGTACTTTGTGATGGTAGTCGGGGTTCGGAACCAGGTCGGGAATGGCGCCCATCATACGGCTTGGCTGAAAGCGTGCGGACTGGGTGGTTTGGGCGAGGGACTCCGATCCTCCCCGTTGTCGTAGCGTCCCCCACGCCTGGGATGGTAGCCTCGGCGCACCCTCTCATCGAGGTGGGCTCGATGGTTGCGGTGGTGGTGCTCGTTGCCGAGGCGACCCAGGGCCGCAGGCGCTGTGTGTGCGCGTGCGCCCGGTGTGGACCGAGGCTTCCCGCATGAATCAGGAAGTCGTGGCGTGATGCTCCGAGGGTTATCCCTGCCTTCGGGAGGCAGAGCTTTCGGCCCATCGGACCGCGGTATCCTCCAAGAGATTCTTGAGCTCTCCCCAGATACGCCACCCTTCGGTGGTTGATGGTTCCGACATTGTGCGGAGAAGTATCGCTGCTGCAGCCAGGTTCTGGCCGACCCCACTGGAAGCCGGTGGTGGCCTTGCCCTGACGTCGTCGGTGATGCGGAGCTGGATGCCCTGGGGTAGATGACGCGCTTCTCCGGCCGGAGCTTGGTCTACCCATTCCTGCCCGATGTTCCGGCGGAGTGGCTCAAGTGTTCCTGCTCCCTCGTCGAGCCTGGCCTGCATCTCGCGGATTTGCTCGAGCTGTGCGTCCTAACCCCCCGCAGGGACTAGGAGCATAGCTAGCTCCTGAAGGATGTCAATGCGAGGCGTAGGCCTAGGGGGATCACCGTTTTCCGGTATACTAAGATGGTTGCCTTCGTCGGGACCCCCTAGATCGACGTGGAAACATTCACGACTTGGGCCACAGCCTTCGTCGCCGAAGCTGCGGCTACCGTCAGAACAATCGGAAAGGCAGTAGTCGCATGCGGTCATGAAGTCCCGCATGGCACTGGGGTTACCGAGCCCGGAGAAATCCCAACCAAAGTCGGGCTCATCATCTTCCTCGGAACTCAAGGGTCCGTAGGTCGAGACGACCGTCAGCCGGTCCCAGGGTGACCGCATATGATACCCCGGAGGGTTGGTGGATGCATCTATGAAGGCTTCCACCAAAGCGGGGTCGCTTGGTGGGTCGAGGCTGAATCCGAAAGGCACGAGATGGGAATCGGTCGGTACCACTTGGTCGACAGGCGGTGACGAAGTCACGTTAGGGGCGGACTGCACCATCGTCTCAGGTACGAGGGTGACGCCCAGCAAGTCCTTTGCGAGCGTGCTGGCGTCGTCCGTCCGCTTGGAGTTGGCGTGTTGCGGGGAAACGGCGCTCGTCTTCGTCTCAGACGCGAGGTTGACGCCCGACGTGTCCCCCGTCGGGGCGCCGGCGCCGTCGACTCGCTCGACAGCCGACGAGGTGCCGCCTCCTGCTTGACCACGGTTGCCCCGCCTCCTCCTCCGTCGGCGGGGGAGGTGACGGGACAAACTCGGATGTTGTTCTTCCGCCACGTGGGGAAGACGTCGTTGATTCCGCCGCCGGCGAGCGGGTTGTCGGCCGCCATTGTCACCGTAGCGCGGCGGAGGAAGGAGTATCATGTCGTAGCTGCCGTCGAGGGATATGGACTCAAGACTCCCGAAACGGAGCACCGTCCCGGGTTGGAAAGGTTGCTGGAGACTACCCATCTGGAGCTTGACGGGAAGCTGTTCGTCAACACGCAGCAGGCCCCTACCTGGCGCGCCAACTGTCGGCGTTTCGACCCCGGGGGGTCCCTGGACCGACGAGTAAATTATCGCCTCGTGTCCCAGCCCAGATGGGTCGGCGCGAGATGGAGCACGAAGGGGGGAAAAGATAGGAAAAGGGGAAACCTGCGGCCTCCGTGTTGTCCTGCACCCAGGTCGGGTGCGCTTGCAGTAGGGGGTTACAAGCGTCCGCGTGGGGGGAAAGCGAGGGACTCTACGCGCTGTCCCGTCCTCCCGCGCGGCCAACCTTCTCATAAGAGAGCCCTGGTCCTTCCCTTTATAGGCGTAAGGAGAGGGCCCAGGTGTACAGTGGGGGTGTAGCAATGTGCTAACGTGTCTAGCAGAGAGGAGCTAGCGCCCTCAGTACATGCCATCGTGGCAGCCGGAGAGGTCTTGACACCCTGTTCATGTGATGTCGTGGTCGTCGGAGGAGCGCTGGCGCCTTGAGGAAGGACAGCTGTCGGGGCTGTCGAGTCCTTGCTGACGTCTCCTTGCTTCCGTAAGGGGCTGAGAGCCGCCGTCGTCACGGAGCACGCGGGGCGCCATCATTATTATTTATTTACCAGGGCGAGCCTGATGGGACGCCGGTCTTGCTCCCCGTAGCCTGAGCTAGCTAGGGGTAGGGTAATGATGGCCCCTCTTGCGATGTGGTCGGTCCGAGCCCTAGGTCGGGCGAGGTGGATGCTCCTCCGAGGTCGAGGTCGAGTCTGTCTTCCGAGGTCGAGGTCGAGTCCGAGCGCCGGGTCGGGCGAGGCGGAGACTGTCGTCCGAGGCCAAGGCCGAGTCCGAGCCCTGGGGTCGGGCGAGGCGGAGTTCGTCGTCTTCCGGGGCCGAGCCCGAGTCCGAGCCCTGGGGTCGGGCGAGGCGGAGTTCGTCGTCTTCCGGGGCCGAGCCTGAGTCCGAGCCCTGGGGTCGAGCGAGGCGGGGTTCGTCGTCTTCCGGGGCCGAACCCGAGTCCGAGCCCTGGGGTCGGGCGAGGCGGAGTTCGTCGTCTTCCAGGGCCGAGCCCGAGTCCGAGCCCTGGGGTCGGCGCGAGGCGGAGTTTCCTATGGCGTCCGAGGCCGGACTTGGCTGCTGTCAGCCTCACTCTGTCGAGTGGCACAGCAGTCGGAGCGACGCAGGCGGCGTTGTCTTCTTATCAGGCCGGTCAGTGAAGCGGCGAAGTGACTGCGGTCACTTCGGCTCTGTCGACTGAAGGGCGTGTGTCAGGATAAGGTGTCAGGCCATCCTTGCATTAAATGATCCTGCGATACGGTCGGTCGGTGTGGCGATCTGGCCAAGGTTGCTTCTTGGCGAAGACTGGGCCTCGGGCGAGCCGAAGGTGTGTCCGTCGCTTGAGGGGGTCCTCGAGCGAGACGTGAATCCTCCGGGGTCGGCTGCCCTTGCCCGAGGCTGGGCTTGGGCGAGACGAGATCGTGTCCCTTGAGTGGACCGAGCCTTGACTTAATCGCACCCATGAGGCCTTTGCAGCTTTGTGCTGATGGGGGTTACCAGCTGAGATTAGGAGTCTTGGGGGTACGCCTAATTATGGTCCCCGACAAAAGAGATCCTAGACTTTATAGAAAGCTAATTAAATGTTCTACAAATTATTTATAAACATCTCAAGGTGATTCAGTATTTAACTAAGGATAAAAGACACTAGAAGATTTTGCTATCCAGAACTAGACAGATTCAGTCTTCACACTTTAAACATTCATAACTCAAGCTTCAGATCACCAAAAAGAGTGATCCAAGACTTTTTGGAAAGCTTAGCAAAAGTACTACATAACTTTTATAATCACCAAGAAGTGATTCAATGTTTAACTAAATCAAACAACACAGTTTTCAAAATCTGTTCTGACGGTGGACAGAACACATCAACCAGTTTGTAAAATTGATAACTCCTATACTGTCAGGCCTATGGTTATGAAATTTTAACACAAGCAAGATAAAAAAAGCATCTACAACTTTCTTATAACGACCACGAACAGATTGTAAAATTAACTTAAGCAAACAACTCAATCTCTGAAATCTGTACAGAATTTGGACAGATTCAGTTACTGAAGTTGTAAAAAGCATAACTCCTAAACTGTCAGACCTATGGCTGTCAAATTTTAACAGCAGCAATATAATAAAGTTATCTACCACTTTTATATAGAACATATCTACATAAAACACAATTTAGTTCATCAAACATACAGCACGGGGAAATCACTGCGTGCAGTCCAAAACAACAATTAGTAAATTTTAGCTCCTATACAATTCAAGAATTGCTGCGTTCTAGATACTTGAATTATTCTAACACTTTGACAATTGTTAGAGTTAAAATAACTAAGTGAGAACTAACAAGTAGGCATACTAATTTTTATCCGTGTCATTTCGAGCACTAGAAGTACCATACTCAATTAACAACACATTCTCTACGATAATCCATATCGAAGCGCTTTTCACCCAATAGTTTGCATTTTTGCGTAGACATCACATGAGCAGTACTACTTTTCATTCGCGACCATAACCATAAACATTTAGACCACAACAAGCAATTCATCGTGATTATGAGCTTAACCAAAGCCATCTAACAAGTTGATTAATCAGAGCAGCAACCTAGGCCGCTATACAACATACTTGTCGACTAGCCTATTATCATCGAAATCCGAGACACAACATATATATAACAATCACTTAACGAAATCGACTCCTACTTAACATGAGTTGGTTAATCACAGAATAAGACTTAGCAAACTATTTTAAACATCGCAACTCAAAACATGGTTTGGAGCAGATTAATCAGCGTTTCTTACCCATGGCTCAACTTAATTTAGTTAACACACCAGTCACCTAAAACAGCACATTGTTGGGGTCTAACATAGAGGCATTATATATAGTGTAAAATTCCATAAGACTTACATTTGCTACTGAAGAACCTAAAGCACTTATGTGCATATCTTAGCGGATTGTTCTTCAATTTTAACAAGGACCGACTTGTGAACGCTACTTGCCTCCAATAATTATTGGGCTGCGATAACGCTCATATCAGACCTCTAATCAATCAACAAGACATTTATTTATCCCCTGGGCATGGAAGGTAGTGATTGATAAAGCGAAGCATCACATTGCCATACCACAAAAATCATGACAACACCGATAGAGGCTATCAACTAACCGTAAAAAAATACTAAACTTACTTCACGCTTTGCCACTACACCACCCTTTAGTCACATGACCATCGGGAGCATCCTTCACACGATTATACAATAGCAACCTAAACGTCGTGTTACACAATGCATACATCTTTCTTCATCGCGAGTATAACCATATCACGGCATATACCCGCACACCACAAATAAACACCTTACGCCACCATTACCATAATACACCACGGCACACACACATACGTGTACTAATTCAATCTTCACATAACTTGTATTTCCAGACTTACTCATCACATAAAACAAGCACGACACATTGGTTTACCAAAACGTGAATGCGACCTTGCCCCTGCATATAACCAAAACATTTTATACCCACATATAGTCAAACACCAATATACACCACATCGACCAAAACGTAATTAGACAAACTACAAACCGCACACATCAACAACCTCTAGCTCTCTAACCGCATATGCGATCCTACCAACATATATAGCGGAAACACTTTACATACATCGACATATATACATGCACTGCCCGACATCAACCAAAGCATATGTATTGCAAACTATAAATCAATCAACCTAAACGAGTCGGAACTAGACGCATGGGCTGTCCACATGGCTCGGCATTTCGTCGAACGGGCAAGGCGCGAAGCGCGGCGTCGACCACTAGCTGCGATTAGACACACACAACGGTTCAACATTTTTACCGAGCACACAAAAAAAAGTGATAGCAGCAAGGGGAGCGGGGAGTCTCACCGGGGGTCGACGACGTCACGAGCGGGGCTGCGCCAAAAATAGCATACACCCAGCGAGCGTCACGGCGTGCTGCAACAACACATCTCCCTCGACATCTTGCCGAACACTTGGCACGCGCGCGGCGGTGGCACCGAGACGAAGCGAGGGAAGGTGTCGGGGCTGTTGTTTTATGGGGAAGAGAGGGGGAGCAGGGGCCTAAAGCTGGGCGGCATTGGCCTCTCGCCATGGGTGGAGCTCGGATGGGGGCAATGCGACCATGGGAGAGGAGTTTTGTTGTCCTCCATGGCTATTCACATCTTAGGCACAGCAGGGGTTTATTTCAGGCGCTAAAACATGGAGGAGCAGAGGAAGGAAAGGGGGAGATTGCAGGAGGCGCCATGGAGCAGGGAACAGGGAGCTCGGCCATGGCGCTCATGGCAACAGCGGCTACCAAGGCCGGCCATCAGAAATGGAGGAGGCGAGCGCCTAGAGCAGGGCCACGAGCGCCATGGGGAGGAGGACAGGGAGCAGATGTGTCGTGCCATGGATGAGGGCGTAGGGAACTCGGACTGGAGATGGACGGTGTCAAGTTCCCGGCCACGGGGGCGCTGGAGCATCGGGCTTCATTCACCGAGCAGGGCGTCGGCCATAGGGGCTGCGCGTGGGAAGAGATGCAGTGGAGAAGAGGGCGACCTAGAGGAGTAGGCCACGACCATGGAGGCCCTAGCTGCTGGAGGTGCGAGAAATGGGGGGGGGGGCGTCGAGCGCCCTGGTGGCCGACGGGAGGAGATGAGCTCCCTGCGCTTGCCGCTCACTGGAGGAAGAAGAACCGTGATGGCTATTGATGCCGTGAAGGAGAAGACAGGGAAGGAGAAGGTGGCGGATAGGAAAATTAGAGGGGTGGGAATGGAAAATTTCCAAATTTGCAAGGGATAGGGCTGCTATTTATAGGCATGTGCTAGGGTTAGGGTTTCTTAGTGGGCCAATTAGGCTAGAATAGGCTTGGCCGAAAACATTCAAACGGGCTGTGCTAATTTATTTTTAGAAATAAAAATGTTCCTGCGGAATTCGTTTCTACGGGGAACAGAGCGAATTAGAGTTCCGACGAACGGACGATTGAGCGATTAATTCGGCCGAGAGTTTGATTTGACTTTGCTCGGCAATAATTCCCTATGCATGATTCGAAATTAAATTGTCTCGGGATACGACCGACTTTCGGATTTATGATTGAAAGAGATAAATCGTGACATTTAAAAATCATCGCCGATGTTGATTTTTGAAATCAGATCAGACACAGAGGTATTAAGCCGAGTCAGATAGGAATTGATTAGAGGACGACATATTGAGTATTCCATTTGAGAGTACGGACTCGGATTAAAATAGTTGGACATCGATCGGGGTTCGAGGAATTAGACTCGGGCTCAGACCAAATAACAGCCATCGAGAGTTTGATGAGCTTCAGATGAGATTTATAATTCGAGGTGGATTATCGAGTTCATATTCGTGCCGAGAATTAAAAGTTTTAACAGGCTCCAAATTCGGCCTTCTGTGAGACTAAATAACTCCAAATTCGGTGAATCGTGAATGAATAATCTGGATAATCAGAGACATACGCGAGCGAGAAATAGAAATTTTTACTGAGCATCCGAGATTAGGATAAATCTCCCATCATAACACGAAACCGACACCTGGGTCTCACAACCTTCCCCCCTTAAAAGAATCTCGTCCTAAGATTCGGATGAGGATTTTCAAGGGTGGAGAAGCATGTAACTCTCAGGCTGATGATAGATGCAAATTCATGAGATGGGATCTGACAAGATACTGAAGATAGATTTGGATAGAATATCGCGACATATTGAGACAAAATGCAGCGATCACTTTGAGACAAGGTCCACGAAAGATAGCACCTCAGTATAGTCTCGTAATGGACCACGACTATTAACCGCGATACCAGCACGTGTCGAGCAGCTCAACCATGTGTGCGTGCCCACAAGAGGCTCTCAGTTTCGTCGTGGCACCATCAGTCGTTAGTCATAATACCATTACCAAACGCAACCAACGATAAATCTACGTGACACAATTAGATGGAGCCCATGAGAATATGGCTCAGAAAATGTGACTAAAGTTGAAGCAGATATTATCGGCAAAAGAACATCACTTGAGAATTTTCTTCAACTCAGCGAACTATTTTATGATCAACACGTAGATTATCAGGCCAGATATTAGCACGAGATTTGATATGAGGATGAACCAACCATGAGATCAAAATAGATTGTTGAGCTTTTAGAGACATGAGAGAACCAAGGGCAACATCGAAATCCATCAATCCACATGGATATGCCATTTAAAGATAAGGTTGGCTAAAATGACGTCATTATGCCTAGAGAGAGAGCATCGAAAAGACTAGAAACGAGAGATTAGATTGATCGACATCCGATACTTGAGAACAGGTTATACCAGACAACCAGATAACGGGGCAGAATGATTAAGGGATCCGGAGATTTGGATGATAGGGTCACAACATGATGCACAAGGAAAATGATTACCAATTTCTGACAAAGGAGGTAGGAAAACAAGAGCTGCTAGGATGATCAGCAGAAGTGCTATGAAGCTTTAGGGGCAAGAATTTTATGGAAAAAACATAGCTTCCATATGGTTTGCGCAACTAGACACAATTTTTTTACACGACAAGTGCGTAAGGAGAATTGGGTTGATCTAGCGGTCAAGCTATGGGTGTCTATAAGTTGTGCAGGTGCAATTTCAAGCGTAAAACACACAAGGGCTAGAAACACCAAAACAAGCACGTGATTTGATTTTTTATGAGTTTCACTCGGGAACCACTAGATTATTTGGGGAAGGGGGTCTTTTCATGAGCAGGACAGACAATATTTTTTTGGTTAGAGGCAAAATAGACTAAACAACTATCGTACCTTCTAGAAAGCAAGGCAAGAGAAACACATATCACGACCTAGTCAAGACTTACCAATCCGACATAAGGTAAAGCATTTCTTATAGTTCCTAACATAGCAGTACATCACATTATTCACAAGTTATTATTGGAATAAAGGTGAGAGAAGCATGTTGGTGCACAAGAGACATTTATAATGCGACAATCATGATGCATGCTCATTCTAGTCGTCTTCTCATACCTAACTAATTTTTCGGGTGCTTGCTACAGCATCCTTATTAATAGTAGTAGAAGCCTTTATGGCCTAAATAACTAGCCACCTAGCTACCCATCTATTCCTAGGGCTTCACGTCCTAGGTCTATCCTTATCGTCCTGACGATCTATCCAACATTGGTTTCTAAGCAAGTTTTACTTTTGAAAAGGTTGGTAATCATGACTTATTGACTTCTCTATAATGGTATTCGCTCCGATACCAGCTGTGGAGGAACCGCCCGAATTATTCCAGCTTAAGTGCCCAAGTCGCACCCTTAAGGGCACCAACACACTTGAACAGGAATAACCCATCAGTCCCTCGGATCTAGTCCGATAAAGCCACTTACCAGGATCGAATACCACTAGCTCACTCGAAGGTGAGGCACAGAGAAATACAATAAAACATAATACCACAATTTTAATAAGTATCATTGGTGATTACATTATCGGAGTTTCAGAAATAATAATCATAACTTTTAATGCAGCGGAAATAACTAACAGAGAAAACCGAGTAACATAGCGATGCTTGGCCATGCTACTCCTCCTGGTCCTCTTCTGCGGAAGCAGTAACCCACTCGACCGTCTGTCCCGGTGGCAGGGACGAAGGCCAAGTCACACCATCAACCAATCATCCTAAGGAGTACCTGCAAAAATTATGCCACAAGCAAGGCTGAGTATACTAATACTCAGCTAGACTTACCCGGTGTGAGGAGTCTACTCATCTATCTCTAGACATGCAGTTGTTTGGCTGAGGGGTTTGGTTTGCCAAAAGCACTAGCTAAGTCTAAAATTAAGTTTTAGCTTTTCAAGTTTTACTATGATCCTTTTAACTAGATGTGTACCTAGCTAATCATACATGGTATCAAACATTTTATCAATCAACATCTTTTGCCATCTCATTTCCACTTATTACTTAATGTAGTACAATGGATCAAGCAGTCTCATTAGCTGCGAGAAGCAGACGATTCGAATCGAGTTTTTAAACCTTGCAAGGTAAACCTAAACACACGACGTGGCGAGGCACTCAGTCCCCACACACATCAACCGTCCCCATCGATTCCTCGTCAGCAGAGAGGGGCTCACCGCCTTGGCGTATAATGCCTCACTGACCCCGACTGCCATCGTGCAGTGACCGCACTTGTACCCACCATAACCGGAATGGGAGACCACGTCTCAAGTCGCGTGAGGAGGGCAATCTGCTGTCAGGTTCACTCAAGTACTAGGCTTACCGATTTACCATATTTCTCGGCATATGTTTCGTACGTTCAAACGCTTGACACAGGTATCCGCACGTTAATCCTTATTCCAATTTCCATCTCATAAACAACGCATCCCCATGGATCCGTGTCCATAGACCATCATTATTCTGATTTAAAAATGGATACAACCAATTCCTGACCTCGGGCGAGTGCTAGAAAAATCACTCGACTTCTACCGAGATCCCTAATTAGTAAAGCAGCTACTCGACCTAGCATACTAGTATCCATCTCAAAAGGAATCCTGAGTTCATGCAATTAGGGTTTCAGTCAACTCCTACACTTAAGTGCACAGTACAAGCCTAGAAACATTAAGTGCAGTAAAATAGCATATATAACGGTTATGCATAAAACTGGGGCTTGCCTTTAGTTTAACACTTAGATAGTGTTTGCTGGAGGAGGTACTCGCTTGGCGAGCATCTACTGGTTATGTCCATCAGTCTTCAGGTCGCCCACTAACTGCATCTTGTGGTTGGCACCACATCACGTGCACATCAGCATCTCTCGGTCCTAAATGAGATGCAAGATGCATATGGATGAATATAATGAAAGTAGCACAAAGTAGCACAAGATATATAAAGACACAGTGGCGAACCAAACATTAAATTATAAGACACTGCAACAACTATATGCAAGCACTAGCTAGTCGTACGTTATCGACGTTCATCATTAACACCATTAAAAAGACAACAACGTTTTAGATACTTACGCAACACAAATACGACATCACAATCAACTAAAGAAAGAAACATATAAAACATGACACATATGTTATCTCACGCTTAGTCGTGGTAAGTCTACATTAATTAGGAGCTAACCACACATTTTTAGCAAAAAGGGTGAACTCAACCATCAAATGGGCACTTGCAGTTTTTTGGACAACAATACCGCAGAAATTGTTTTAATCATAACTTTTCAAATATTAATCCAAAAATAACAAACTAGGACTTTCTGGAAAGTTTAGAAAGTGCTCTACAGCTTTGGTATTGTCATCACAACATGATTCAACACTTAGCAAAGTCGAATTGTGCAACCACAGCAGCTCTGTCCAGATTTGGACAGATTCAGACTTGGAGCTTCAAAATTTCATAACTCAAGATTCATACATCCAAACAAAGGGATCCTAGACTTTATGGAAAGCTAATTAAATGTTCTACAGATTATTTATAAACATCTCAAGGTGATTCAGTATTTAACTAAGGATAAAAGACACTAGAAGACTTTATTGTCCAGAACTAGACAGATTCACTCTTCACACTTTAAACATTCATAACTCAAGCTTCAAATCACCAAAAAGAGTGATCCAAGACTTTTTGGAAATCTTATAAAAAGTACTACAAACTTTTATAATCACCAAGAAGTGATTCAATGTTTAACTAAATCAAACAACACAGTTTTTGAAATCTGTTCTGACGGTGGACAGAACACATCAACCAGTTTGTAAAATTCATAACTCCTATACTGGCAGGCCTATGGTTATGAAATTTTAACACAAGCAAGATAAGAAAAGCATCTACAACTTTCTTATAACGACCACGAACAGATTGTAATATTAACTTAAGAAAACAACTCAATCTCTGAAATCTGTACAGAATTTGGACAGATTCAGTTACTGAAGTTTTAAAAAGCATAACTCCTAAACTGTCAGACCTATGGCTGTCAAATTTTAACACTAGCAATATAATAAAGTTATCTACCACTTTTATATAGCACATATCTACAGAAAACACAATTTAGTTCATCAAACATACAGCACGGGGAAATCACTGCGTGCAGTCCAAAACAGCAATTAGTAAATTTCAGCTCCTATACAATTCAAGAATTGCCGCGTTCTAGATACTTGAATTATTCTAATACTTTGACAATTGTTAGAGTTAAAATAACCAAGTGAGAACTAACAAGTAGGCATACTAATTTTTATCCGTGTCATTTCGAGCACTAGATGTACCATACTCAATTAACAACGCATTCTCTACGATAATCCATATCGAAGCGCTTTTCACCCAATAGTTTGCATTTTTACGTAGACATCACATGAGCACTACTACTTTTCATTCGTGACCATAACCATACACATTTAGACCACAACAAGCAATTCATCGCAATTACGAGCTTAACCAAAGCCATCTAACAAGTTGGTTAATCAGAGCAGCAACCTAGGCCACTATACAACATACTTGTCGACTAGCCTATTATCATCGAAATCCGAGACACAACATATATATAACAATCACTTAACAAAATCGACTCCTACTTAACATGAGTTGGCTAATCACAGAATAAGACTTAGCAAACTATTTTAGACATCGCAACTCAAATCATGGTTTGGAGCAGATTAATCAGCGTTTCTTACCCATGGCTCAATTTAATTTAGTTAACACACCAGTCACCTAAAACAGCACATTGTTGGGGTCTAACATAGAGGCATTTACATATAGCGTAAAATTCCATAAGACTTACATTTCCTACTGAAGGGCCTAAAACACTTATGTGCATATCTTAGCGGATTATTCTTCAATTTTAACAAGGACCTACTTGTGAACGCTACTTGCCTCCAGTAATTATTAGGCTGCGATAACGCTCATATCAGACCTCTAATCGATCAACAAGACATTTATTTATCCCCTGAGCATGGAAGGTAGTGATTGATAAAGCGAAGCATCACATTGCCATACCACAAAATCATGACAACACCGATAGAGGCTATCAACTAACCGTAAAAAAATACTAAACTTACTTCTCGCTTTGCCACTAAACCACCCTTTAGTCACATGACCACCGGGAGCATCCTTCACACGATTATACAATAGCAACCTAAATGTCGTGTTACACAATGTATACATCTTTCTTCGTCGCGAGTATAACCATATCACGGCATATACCCACACACCTCAAATAAACACCTTACGCCACCGTTACCATAATACACCACGGCACACACACACATACGTGTACTAATTCAATCTTCACATAACTTGTATTTCCAGACTTGCTCATCACATAAAACAAGCACGACACATTGGTTTACCAAAACATGAATGCGACCTTGCCACTGCATATAACCAAAACATTTTATACCCACATATAGTCAAACACCAATATACACCACATCGACCAAAATGTAATTAGACAAACTACAAACTACACACATCAACAACCTCTAGCTCTCTAACCGCAAATGCGATCCTACCAACGTGTATAGCCAAAACACTTTACATACATCCACATATACACATGCACTGCCCGACATCAACCAAAGCATATGTATTGCAAACTATAAATCAATCAACCTGAACGAGTCGGAACTAGACGCATGGGCTGTCCACATGGCTCGACATTTCGTCGAACGGGCAAGGCGCGAAGCGCGGCGTTGACCACTAGCTGCGATTAGACACACACAACGGTTCAACATTTTTACCGAGCACACAAAAAAATGTGATAGCAGCAAGGGGAGCGGGGAGTCTCACAGGGGGTCGACGACGTCGCGAGCGGGGCTGCGCCAAAAATAGCATACACCCGGCGAGCGTCACGGCGTGCTGCAACAACACATCTCCCTCGACATTTTGCCGAACACTTGGCACGCGCGCGTCGGTGGTAGCGAGACGAAGCGAGGGAAGGTGTCGGGGTTGTTGTTTTGTAGGGAAGAGAGGGGGAATAGGGGCCTAAAGCTGGGCGGCATTGGCCTCTCGCCATGGGTGGAGCTCGGATGGGGGCAATGCTGCCATGGGAGAGGAGTTTTGTTGTCCTCCATGGCTGTTCAGATCTTAGGCACAGCAGGGGTTTATTTCAGGCGCTGAAACATGGAGGAGCAGTGGAAGGAAAGGGGGAGATTGCAGTGGGCGCCATGGAGCAGGGAACAGGGAGCTCGGCCATGGCGCTCATGGCAACAGCGGCTACCAAGGCCGGCCATCCGAAATGGAGGATGCGAGCGCCTAGAGCAGGGGCACGGGTGCCATGGAGAGGAGGACGGGAAGCCAATGTGTCGTGCCATGGCTGAGGGCGTAGGGAACTCGGACTGGAGATGGACGATGTCAAGTTCCTGGCCATGGGGCGCTGGAGCATCGGGCTTCATTCACCAAGCAGGGCGTCGGCCATAGGGGCTGCGCGTGGGAAGAGATACAGTGGAGAAGAGGGCGACCTAGAGGAGTAGGCCACGGCCATGGAGGCCCTGGCTGCTAGGGGTGGGCTTTTTAAAACCGAAAATCGAACCCGAACCCGAACCGAACCCGAATAGACCGAATTGTCGGTCTATTTGAATTTTCGGGTTCGGGTTCGGTTCCTATATGTGCTATATTTCGGGGTATGGGTTCGGGTTCGGTTCCTAACCTTTAAAACCCGAATAGACCTAATAACCCGAAATATAAAAAAGCTCTTAATATATGATGGTATTATTATATGATTTATGAACTTATTAGCTAGAAATAATGATATCATCTTAACGATATTATATATATCTTTGTATGCTAATTTTTATAGTCACTTGTTGTAGTAATAGTACTTTCAATTAATTATTCATTGTATATATTTTAACAAACATACTAGTCTCTCTACAATTCGGGTCTATTCGGTGGACCGAATAGACCGAACCGAAATTGTGAGTCTATTCGGGTTCGGTTCCTAAAATATTTTTGAAAATTTTGGTTCTCATTTTTCAGAACCCGAAATCTCACAAACCCGAATAGACCGAACCGAATTACCATAATAGACCGAATGCCCAGCCCTACTGGATGCTGGAGGTGCGAGAAATGGGGGGTGTCGAATAACTCCAAATTTTTACTCCAAATTCGGTGAAACGTGAATGAATAATCTGGATAATCAGAGACATACGCGAGCGAGAAATAGAAATTTTTACTGAGCATCCGAGATTAGGATAAATCTCCCATCATAACACGAAAACGACACCTGGGGTGTCACATGTCCTCCGTCAAGAAAAACTTTTTACTGTTTATCGAGAGGGGTTTTTGCCTCCCAGGTTATGTAATAATAATACTTCTGCACTCTTATATTCGCTCTGGTCTGTAATAATACAACTCTTTCTTACTTTAATATAAAGTAAGTTATTGTAATTGCTTCTGCATTCTCGTTCCTCCGATGTGTTGTAATGTCTGCGTGATGGGTGAAATGCTCTTGGGCAACGTAAAGATTACAGATACCGAACTTGTTAAGTGATAAGGTGCACCTGCAGGGTTGTGTGAGGGCCCGATGGACAAGGACAACTGTAGGTGGGCCTAATGACTTGGAAGGTTCCGTCACAGCTGGTATCAGAGCGAAGCCCATCTCTGCAGATGTTATGCGGCATTTTGCAAAAAGGATTTTCAAAGACTTACCTAAGAAAATTTCTTTCCTTCTTATCTAACCACCTTCTGAAGTACTTATTTTAAAGAATAGATAGTAGAGTGCAATGTATAGAAGGTTGTGAATCAACTAAGGTTGATTCTGTAATTATGCATGCATCATGATAAAAATTATACTAATAAGATTTTCCCCTTATGGAGATATGCCGCCGTGCACAAGGAAAACTGCGTGCAAGTCTACCGGACCGATTGGCATGCCTCGCCACCAACTGGCTCCAAGACAGGAAGATAGCAGTAGCGGCAGCAATGATCCCATTGGAGATTTGGAAGCTCAGGTGGAGCAGCTTCGTGCAGAGTTACGTCATAGGAACGACGTATGGGTCGAGGATGGTCAGCGAATAAACGAGTCAAGAACTGACATCCGACATCTGCAAGACCAACTTGCTGAACGGGATTTAGCACTTGATTGGGCTGTTAACTCATGTTCACTTGCTTGGGCCAAGGAAGCCAAAGCTCGAGCTCGTGTGGAGGAGCTTAGCATAGCCGTGGACAACTTGCAGGTGTACTGTAATACACTACATGAGGAAGTTCATGTATTGTATTCGAGACTGCACCCTGACGTACCAGCAGATCCTGTCGGAATGGGAGCCAGAGCTTCTGGAACAGCGGGTGAAGCCCTTGGTGGGGAACTGGACCTTTTCAGGCCCCCTCCTTCAATGAATCTGGTTGATGAATGGTCCCCTACACCCAACAGTGAAGCTACCAAAAGTGATAAGAAGCTAGAGTAGTGTAGTTTAGATATTATAATGTATAATAGGTAATGTAGTCATGTTGTAAATTCGAGTCTGTATCATTACCTTTTAAGTAATGTAAAATGATAGTGTGCTTTGGCATATTATATTTTCCAAATGTTCTTTGCCTTAGATGCCATCCAGAACTCGTGGATAGGATAGTGCGGGAACCTCCCGTGGGAGGGAAACTACTCCTAATCCGCCACCAGTACCCCCAACCTTGGCTGAGGCTATCGCTGCCTTAGTCAATGCAATAGCCGATAATACCTGTTTCCTTCGCAAAATGGCAGGACAACAATATCAGCAGCAAGGCGGGTGAGCTTATCCGTAGGGACCCCGCGAAACTTCATATTTGGATTTCTCACAAACGCGTCCCCTGCTATTTGTCAAGGCTGAAGATCCCCTTGAAGCGGACGAGTGGATCCGGGTTATCGAGCAGAAGTTTGGTCTTCCCTGATGCATGGAGACTCAGAAGCCCTTGTTTGCGGCGCAACAGTTAAGAGGCCCTACCACCACCTGGTGGGGAAATTATGTGGCTATCCAGCCGGCTGGTCATCAAGTTACCTGGGATGAATTTAAACTGGCATTTCGGGAGCACTACATTCCAGAAGGGGTGCTCCATATGAAGCAAGAAGAATTTATGAAGCTTAGTATCTCAACAAGTCAACCATTTGTCCTAGTATGCCATTGATTAGGTCAACACTGATCTGGAGAAGAGAAATTGTTTTATGAGGGGCCTTAATGACCGGCTACAGCGGAAAATGGCCACCTGCCTCGACCCCTCCTACAGCAGGGCTGTCAGCATGGCATTGGTAGTTCAAGCCAAATATGCAGGCCCAGGAAAGTCAAAGGGCTATGGAGGTGTGTCACACCCGGCTTTAAGGAACAAAGCCAGGTGCATCTCATACATGCGCCAAGAAGACAACATATATAATAACAGAGTGCATAGAGATAAATGTCACAATAATCAGAGTATTTATTACATAGCGGAAGTCTTACAAAATAAATGATAAATATAAAACGAACTAAGGATCGTCGGCGCCAATGTCAACTGAGAAACGCCACCTAGATCAGATCAAACTCCTCGCCTTGTGGCTCCTCCTAAACCACCTGTTCTTCTCCTGTGGGGGGGGTGTGAGACAGCAAGAGTGAGCTCACATACGTTCATAGCTCAACAAGTCGTGGGGAATAATGTGGCATGAACTCACCAAAGGTGGGAGTTCATGAAGTGTAAGGCTGATCAATGAAATAAAGGCTGAAGCTGAGCATTGCTTTTATAAGTTTGTCAAAATTTTATTAGCAGTTACTAAGTGTAAGTGAATTCCAAACCATAGTAATAATAAATAGAAGTAATAGTAAAATAAACCCAAATGCAATGATATGACAAATTAAGTTTAGGTTCCATAAATTAATCATGTGAGTGTTCGAGCCGCTCATGGCCGTGAGCATGGCTAGTATACCAGTTTTACACTCTGCAGAGGTTGCGCATCTTTACCCACAAGTCGTGTTACCCATTTGCCACGGAGTTGATCAGACTCCATACACCTCTACCAAGGAAGCGAGGCAGGGTACCACTACGAGGCCTTTACAAAGTTCCACTAGCTTCAGACTACCCGCTACAGTTTATAGGAAGCTCCAGTGCAGGGTTCTTGCCTGACCGCCATCGCAGAAAAATCAAACCAAGGACCTCCCTACACTGACCACTCCCCTACTGCCCTTGTCCCTTTCGGGTAAGGTAGCCCTCCACTAGCTTTCCTAGTTAATCAGCCAAGGGCGTCCCATTAAACCCTTGTGGTAGCACTGTTTTCCCGGGTGGTTCTCCATGTTCCCATTAACATAATGATCTTATCATGAACATAGAATAATGAACAAATAATAACAAGTGTAATCATGAGTAGTGAATATCTCCATACCCAAAACCATATAAAGCAATAGCATGTACTACCCAAAACTTTAGTAGTAAAACCAGTGGTGAATCAAGGTATAAAGATAGTCAAAATCTAGGGTATCCTATTGGGTCCCAGCAAAATTATCCTATGCAGATCATTATGAATAATAAGAACATGAATGGGTAAAAGAAGTGATCAAGGGCACAACATGCCTTCCACGAGCTCCTGCTCAGCTATCTCTACTTGTTGAACCTCAGATTCCACAGTGGCTTGCTCGACTACTCGCATCCATACAATACATACATGGTATAGCAAAAATTAACATCACACTAAACATATAAACAAAATACACAGTAATAATCTAGACATTAAAGTAAGATCACAGGAACTGGAATCATTAAATTTGGAGTTATATATTTTAAGTTATGAATTTCCAAAGATTTTATGCATTTAATATAGGGTTAAGTGAGAAATAAAATTTAATGGGTATTTCATGTAAAAACAGTGGTACTATTTGATAAAGAATAACATTACAAAATTATAGGAACTGGAATGGGCCAATTTGGAGTTCATATGGATTTTCTACAATTTAAACAAGTTTCTGCAATTAAATTTGTACTAAAAATCTATTTTTAAATTAATTTCCTTGTTTTATCTGACCTCGGGACTGGGCCTCAAATCCTAGAAAGCGCAGGGGTCCATCTATAATTGTTCCCAAGACACAAACCGCCTCCCTACTGGACGGCGAGTTAATTTATAGTTTCACCAGGGACTCTTAAGCAAAAGGGGCAGCCGAAGAGGTATCGTGCATTGTGGGCCGCACGATCGGGATTCACTGGCTTGGATTGAATCTAGTCTTTAATGAATCGGTACGCGCCGAGCGTCATTGATCACGAAATCAACGGTCACGATCAAATGCGCGAAGGGGTGTACTACCGTTTGATCTGAATCACACAATAACCATCCCACGGCCCTATCCCTACCTGACCCTGGGCCGTTCATCCCGAGATCAACGGCAGCGACGTTCTCTTCCTCCCTGAGCTCGCGTGACACTACCCCCAATCCGGCTACGGCGAGGCGGTCAGCTGGAGATGCAACCCGCGAATCCAATCGCACAAGGCTAGAATACGTAGGTGCTCGACTACCCTAAGGGTGCAGCGATCCTAGGGGACTACACAATTTTACCCCGGAAGCGAGGGTGAGGCCGACCCACGGCGCTGGGCGGAACTTGCGGTGAGGAAACAAGGTTGGCGCCCAATTCCAGTTCTTGGTCACTAATTCCATATTCAAATCGATGCTGGCCCTGCCGGGAAATGCTTATGGGTTATCGGAGGGAAGGCCATACCAGATTCGGTGGAATTCGACGGCGATGTTCGAGGCGATTTACTGGCGGCGCCAACACCGGCTCAATCTCCGCCCTGGGTGATGGAGATGCCACAGGACCGCAAGAGAAGACCCCACGGACGATGGTGACGTGCTCACGCTAGTCACCAGGGACCTAGCGATGGCGTTAGCGCGAACCGATGGCGGCGGCAAGACCGATTCTCCTCCCTCCTCCGCACGCCGCAATCCAGTGGCCAGTCTTGATGGTTCTTCGTGTGGGTGCGGTCAAACAAGAGCGGATGCGCCTAGGTCCTTATACTGGTTGAGGGAAGCACGACCGGTGCGCGGTTGTTGGCATGCACCGATTTCTCCGGCGATGGAGTCGGCGCGTTCGTTGCGGACCGGAGAGAAGAAGGTGCTGACACGCAGGGCCCCCTGGGCAGCGACCCGAGGACATTCCGCGCGCCCGACCCTGGACCCACGCGTCAGACACAGCGATGAGCGCAGCAGAGGCAGACCGAACGGCCCCACCCGTCGGCGCGACTTGCCAGGTTGGGCTGCGCGGCGGGGGATTTGGGATAATGGGCCGAATGCGTGGTTAGGGCCCAGTTAGGTTAGTTTGTTTTTAATCTTTTCTTTTCTATTTCTTTTCCTTTTTTTTCATTTTCAACTCTAAAATTTAAATTCAAATCTTGTGCATACTTTGTCTCGTATTATATTGTGAACTTTAAAAAAAATACCACTTTGGGAAATATTTTATTTATATTTTATATACTTTCTTCTTCTTTTTCTTATTTTCAACCCTAGTTTTCCATTTAGGATTTTAATCCGACTTCTAGTAAATCTTACCTTACTATTATTATCCTTAATATTTATTTAATGCACAATCATAAAAAAAACTCAGCATGATGCATGATTTATTTAGGTGTTATTGGTCATTCAATCCCCCTTTTGATGGTGTTTATTCTCATGTGATATTACTAAAGATGGTACACACACATAAATAAAGAAGATAGTCTCTCTTCATATGAGTTACAAATTTAGGTATTACAAATCCTACCCCCCTTAAAAATAATCTCGTCCTCGAGATTTAAGAAGATCTAGGGAAAAGATGGGGGAAGTCTATGCGAAGCTCTTCTTCTCTTTCCCAAGTGGCTTCATCTTCACCATGGTGACTCCATTGTACCTTGCACATCTTTATCACCTTATTTCTTGTAACTCAAGTCAAAGTGTCCATAATTTTGATAGGGTACTCTGCATAAGTCAGATCATCTTGAACACTAAGGTCTTCCATTGGTAGTTGCTCCTCAGGTACCCTAAGGCACTTCTTTAGCTGAGATACATGGAACACATCATGTACATCTGACAGATGATCGGGTAGCTTCAGTTGATATGCAACTTCTCCCACTCGCCTTAAGATCAAGAAAGGTCCAATGAAGCGAGGGGACAACTTTCCTTTAACTTTAAATCTCCTCATACCCCGGAGTGGTGACACCTTCAAGTAGACATGATCACCCTCCTTAAACTCCAGTAGTCTCCTTCTATTATCAGCATAGCTCTTTTGCCTGGACTGTGCAATTCTCAAATTTTCTCTTATCATTCGAACTTGTTCCTCTGCCTCTTGTATAAGTTCAGGCCCAAAGAACTGTCTTTCTCCAGTTTGATCCTAGTACAGTGGAGTCCTGCATTTTCTACCATACAGAGCTTCAAATGGTGACATCTTCAAACTGGCCTGATAGCTATTATTATAAGAAAACTCAGCATAGGGTAAGCTCTTCTCCCAACTGCCACCATGCTTGAGAGCACAAGCTCTTAACATATCTTCCAGCACTTGATTAGTTCTCTCTGTCTGTTCCATCAGTCTGGGGATGGTAGGCTGAACTAAAATTCAACTTTGTATCCAAGCTCTCATGCAACTTCTTCCAAAATCGAGAAGTAAACTGCGATCCACGATCTGACACGATCTTCTTAGGCACTCCATGTAGACAAACTATCCGAGTCATATACAATTCTGCTAGCTTGGCTCCCGTGTAATTAGTCCTCACAGGTATGAAATGAGCCACTTTCGTCAATCTGTCCACAATTACCCAAATAGAGTCATACCCAGCAGGGGTGCAGGGTAGTCCAACAATGAAATCCATACCAATTTCTTCCCATTTCCACTCGGGTATCTTCAATGGTGCAATAGTCCAGCGGGTCTTTGATGTTCAGCCTTAACTCTTTGACACACATCACACTTAGCCACATGGGCCAGCAACATCTCTTTTCAGTCCATACCACCAATACTTTTGCTTCAGATCTTGATACATCTTAGTGCTACCAGGGTTGAATAGAGTAATCAGAATCATGAGCTTCTTTCAATATAGTCTCCCGGAGGCTATCAATCTCTGGAACACATATCCGATCTTTGAACCATATGGTACCTTGCTCCTCCTCCGTGAACTCCGGGAACTCGACACTTCCGTAATCAGACCCTTAATCTCTTGAATCTTAGCATCACCAACCTGACCTTTACGAATCTCTTGCTCCAAGGTAGGTTCCAATTCAATGGTAACTCCTTCAGTGTGAGTAACAATTCCTAGGTTGAGCTTCTCAAAATCTTTTGCTAATTCATCGGGTAGCTGGGACAACGAAAGCGGAGTGAACATGCTCCTTCCGACTCAAGCATCTGCAACCAAATTTGCCTTGCCCGGGTGATAGTGAATCTCCAAATCATAATCCTTAATAAGCTCCAACCAACGACGTTGCCTAAGGTTGAGATCCTTCTGAGTGAATATATACTTCAAACTCTTATCATACCAGCCTTCTGAGTGAATATATACCTCTACCACATGCTATAACGGCCTTTGCCTTTCTTAGCCATGACATACCAAGGATCAGATCTATACTGCTTGACTCTAATATTATAGCAGTAACTCCAAATTCTCTACCCATAATGGTCAATGTCAATCTACGTGTCATTTGATTCGCCTCAACAGGCCCTTTAGGTGTAATTACTATCATGGGTTTTCTCATATTTAGCAGTGGTATTTCATTGTGTTGGCATAACGAGCAGACATGAATGAATGTGTAGCACCAGAATCAAATAATATTGTTGCAGGAATTGCATTAACATAAACACATACCAAGTACGCTGTCACCACCATCAGGAGTATCATCAACGCTGACTTGATTCAACCTGGCTATAGAATATCCCTTGCCAGGAGTCTGTTGTTGTTCTGAACTGGAGTAGTAGCAATCCTCTGTGGGCAGACATTTGCATAATGACCAGTCTTCCCACACTTGAAACAAGTAGTGCCTGAACTCTGTCCTGAAAACTTTGTCGGGGTGCCAGTGGGGGTAGCCTGCTGAGGAGGTGGAGTCCTCAGTGGTGATTGCTGAACTGGGCGCGGTCCTCCTGGTCGAGTCGGTGTACCCTGTGGTGAACTGTAGCGAGGACGAACGCTGCTGCTACCCTGTCCTTGTGAGATAGCCTTCCTCTTCAAATCACCCAATTGAACACGCTTGTGTTCAATAGCAGAGCCTTATCCAGTAGCCTCTGAAAGGATGGAAAGGTGTGTGCAACCAGTGCATACTGCAAGGGTCCATTAAGTCCTTCAATGAAGTGCTCCTGCTTCCTCTCATCCTCAGCAACTTCCTCGGAGCATATCTCGACAGCTGAATAAACTTGTCTCTGTACTCACTGACCGACATGCTGCCTTGCTTCAATGACAGAAACTCCTTCTTCTTTATCTTTATCATACCAGCTGGAATATGGTAGTTCCTGATCTGCGTACTAAACTCTGCCCATGTGATAGTATCAGCAGCATCATGGGCAGCAGTATAAGAATCCCACCAGTCAGCAGCAGGGACCTGTCAGACGACCTGAGGCATAAAGAACTTTCTCCCGGTCCGTGCACTGTGCAATATTCAGCATCTTCTCAACGGACTTCAGCCAGTCATCCGCGTCCAGGGGGATCAGGTGAGTTAGCGAATGTAGGTGGCTTATGGCTCATAAACTCCTGGTGCTTATCACGAGGTGGAACTGGTGGTGGTGGTGGAGGCAATGGCACTTGCTGCTGTTGTTGCTGTTGTTGAAGTTGTTGTTGCTAGCTGCTGTTGTTGCGCCCTCCTTTCTTGGCGTATCGCCTCTCTCTCTCCTGGCGCAACTCCTGGCGTATATCTTCTCTTTCCTGACGCATTTCCTGGCGTTCTTGCTGCATCTGGGCACGCATATCAGCCATAGTGTCCGCCATTTGCTGCATACCGCCATCTGAGCAGCAACCAGCGGGTCAACTCCGCTGGTGGAGGATTAGGATGATTCATCTCTGCAGGCTTGTGGCTGAGGTTGTCTATATATCCTTCGAGTGTGTCGATTAGGAGCAATCAATTCCACCACCCCTCCTGGTATTGACCATCTGAGTTAGATACATATGGTAAGAAAGAGCAGTAGACAAGGCAGTAATTACAATCATGTTACTTGGGGGATTTATTAGCTAAGCAGTTTAATGTTTTACCTACCATAGCTAATTTATTACCTTACGCTGGCACATGCTAAGATGTCCATATATAATATCTCAATCAATCAAAGAAGCAAATCAGGCATTGATCATCAGAACAATCAACCAATATTTTTAATAGAGAAAATAGTTTTAATTTTGTCTTAGGCTTCCTATCTCTTAAAATGTCGTAAGGGTAGGGATTCCAAGGTGTGAAATCCATCTTGTCGAAGAGTAGAAAAGGTAAGAATGATCAGAGTAGAGCAGTAGAAGGTGAGGCAGGATCAAGATGAGTGTAGAAAGAATCAGAGTAAAGGTAAGTATAGAATGAATCAGAATAAGATTAAGTAGGTAAGGGTTGTCCATTTCTATCTAGGTTTCGTCTATAGTCACATTTCCTCTGATACCACTTCTGTCACACCCGGCTTTAAGGAACAAAGCCAGGTGCATCTCATACATGCGCCAAGAAGACAACATATATAATAACATAGTGGCATAGAGATAAATGTCACAATAATCAGAGTATTTATTACATAGCGGAAGTCTTACAAATAAATGATAAATATAAAACGAACTAAGGATCGTCGGCGCCAATGGTCAAACTGAGAAACGCCATCTAGATCAGATCAAACTCCTCGCCTTGTGGCTCCTCCTGAACCACCTGTTCTTCTCCTGTGGGGGGGTGTGAGACAGCAAGAGTGAGCTCACATACGTTCATAGCTCAACAAGTCGTGGGGAATAATGTGGCATGAACTCACCAAAGGTGGGAGTTCATGAAGTGTAAGGCTGATCAATGAAATAAAGGTTGGTCAAAATTTTATTAGCATTACTAAGTGTAAGTGAATACCAAACCATAGTAATAATAAATAGAAGTAATAGTAAAATAAACCCAAATGCA
>JAOPSE010000009.1:150048299-150136780 GCA_029449295.1 Zea luxurians | reverse complement strand
ACTTCGGTAGCAGAAGGTGTCGAAGGAGCTCCCTCTTCTATCTCAGCCATCTTTGGCTCTGGAGTTGCAGTTTTTCTTTTCTTCGAGGTCGCCACCTTCGGCTTGGACTAGATTTTCTTTTTCAAAGTTTTTTCATCTTCTTTACCATCCTAGCAGCATGTCTGCTCATAACACTGACAACCCTTTTTCTCTTTGGCCCTTCGGCACCTTTGCTTAGTCATTCAAAGTCAGGGTATTCAAAGTTTAAGGCATCCATTACCGATTCAACCTTCTTTTTGGTCGGGTGCCGAAGGCTGCAGTCATCAGTTGATCTTCCTTTTTGGTATAATTGCCCAAAATTTCATTGCACATACCCTCAATCATCTCTAGCCACTCTTGGCAAGGCTCTTTGAATTGTTTTTCAAACTTGAAGCGATAGGGCAATCGGACAAGTTCATCCTTCTTCTTCGTTCTTTTCAGCTTCCGCATACTCCAACCACTCAATGTTGGAGATACCCTGTTCACCAAGTATTCTTGCACTAGATCCCTAGTACTGATATGTTCAGCCACCACTCTGAATTCTGCCACGGCTAGCTGGCATGGTAACCCTGGCTTCATGTTGCACAAGGGTCTGGTCATCCCGGAGCTTAAGCTCAGAGGGCTCATAACCATCGTCTTCAGCTTCTCCCTCTTTTTCTCATCAGCCTTGATATAAAACCACTCACTTTTCCAGCCAGTTGGCCATTTGGTCCGATAGCTAAGGACCGGGGCCTTCGTATCCTTGCGATCGCGAAGTTATAACAACAAAAATTTTCATGTAGCCCGTCTTCTCTAGCCTTTGTTTGGTTATGTAGTTGATGCACTCGGCAAAAAGGTTCGGCATTTGGGTCCATCCCTTGGCTTCGAAGGGCCCAGATGAATATGCTGAGCCTAACTATGGTGTTAGGGATCAGTTGATGAAGAAATATTTCATAATTATCCAAAATTTCTCCAATTATCTTGTTCAGCGGAAACCGTAATCCTGCTCTGAAAAAACTTTTGAAAACTACCACCTCATCATCTTTTGGTGTTGGAGTAGTTTCTTCCCCGGCAAAACGAATCAGCTTCTCCGAAGTAGCCCAGCTTCATCATCATGGGCATATCAGCTTCAGAAATAGTAGATTTTTCAAAATCCAAGTGGCTGGGTTTTGACGGGATCAGAATGCTATAATCTTCTTCTCCTTCATCAGCGATTTCTTCCTTAACATCTTGTTCAGTTTCGGCAGCAGGTGCACCTTGTTCAATGGCTCCCTCTGTCACAACTAGTCCGATTGTCTCATCACTTCGGAGATCAGGGGCAGTCTCGGTGGCTTCGGCCTCCTCTTTGTCATGGGTCACCCTCGTAGTTGAGCGTACTCTGGCCATCTGATGTTGAATTTCTTGCAGTTCTTACGAAGTTGATGTTTTATTACAATTTTTTGATGAAGCTCCCTCTTTTGACGAAGCTAATTCAAGACGATGGCTCGCTCGAAAATGCACTGAAAAAGCTTCGGCTATGGTTAAAATTTTCAACAGCACAACAGTGCAATGACAATGAATGTTGTGGTAACTTCACACCTACCCATCTGTTTATATAGTGCTGCAGGTGGGAAGGTGAATCGCCAAGTTGCCCGCACCCGCTGAACAGTTTACTTGCACCCGCTGAACGGTGGACCACCCAGCGCTTGGGAGGAGAATCGATAGACCGTGCGTACCCGCAGCATGGTGGGCCACCTCATGCTCGGAATATTTTAATCGTTTCTCGACAATGAGCTCAGGGATGGTGTTTTTCGGACCTTCGGCATTCCGAAGCCTTGGAGATATTTTTCACGGATCAAGCTCGTTACGAAAAACGATCTAGCACCGCGAAGGGGCTACTGTTGGGGGTCTGCTTCGTCGCCGAAGGTCCTTTAAGAAGAAACACCTTCGGAAGATCAGCACAGAAGCAAACATAGCACGAAGGTACACGCCGAAGCTACCTTCCAGGGAGCATCGGCATAGCGACATGCCTTGATACGAAGGGCTGCACCGACTTGAAGAGGAAAAGACCAATTGGCCCATGGTAATTTGTGTCATGATTGTAACTAGTTGTGAAGGACATAAATGTAATTTTGACCGGGCTGCGTCCCGTGCCTATAAATAGGTGAACAGTACCCCTGTACTATTCACGCTTGACTTGTACTAGCTCGTGCGTCACGCTTGTACTTTTGCCTTCTGTCAAGCCAAAGGTACAAATGTAATTCAATATTGTTCTTATTCATCCATGATTATATAATAAGGACATATAAATGTTGTTATATGATTATTCATGTTGTTTCTCATGTTTCATACGCTTCTTCTTTCATCAATGTAAACTGTGATGATGAAGGTATGTCCTTCATGACCTTTGTCCGAAGATCGTTATATCCTAAGGGAAATAATGCTTCGAAAGACGAAGGCCATTAACCAATAACTTCTTTCTATGTTGTCTTGTTCTTAATTCATAGCATTTGAGGACAAGTCTCCAACACCGTCCATCATGGCATCGGCGGTCCGCGTTGATCGCTCAAACCATTGCCTTCTGGATCTAATCTGGGCCATGAGTCACTAATCGAGCGGTCAGCGTGTGTCTATACCCCTTCGCTGAGCCCAATTCGCATTTGAGCCCCTCTGCTTTTACAAAAATAACCCGTGGTCCTCGGGCCTGTTCTCTGTGTCTTAGAAGATTTTACCCAATGACCCTGCGCTTTCCAGAAAATGAGGCCCAATCCAGACAACTCGAAAATCAGAGAAAATAAAATAGAAATAGATTTTTAATATATAAATAATTGCTAGAAACTTGTTTATTCCATAGAAAATCCATACTTAGTCCAAGTTAATCCATTCCAATTTTTAAAATTTTATAATATTATTCTCTATCACTTATAGTCTCTTTTTTGTCATGAAAACAGTAAGAAAAATAGTTTCTCACTTAATCCTATTTAAGCACATAAAACCTTGGAAATTCATATCTTAAAATCTATAACTCCAAAAAATATGATTCCTATTCCTAGGATTTTTATTTTTATGTGTAGATTTTTATTATGTATTTTGTTTACATGTTTGGTGTGATGTTAATTTTCTCTATATACTATGTATGTTTGTATTGATGCGAGTAGAAGAGCCAGTGGCTGAGGATACTGGTGACCAGTAGATAGAAGTTGCTGAGCAGGAGCTCATTGTAGGCATGTTGTGCCCTTGACCACTTTTGTTACCCAATAATGTTCTTTATAATCATTTACCATGCATAGGCTTAACTTTGATGGGACCCGATAGGTCACCATAGATTGTTTATCTCTTTACCTTGTTATCCCTGAATCACTTGGGTAGTTTGGCTATTGCTTTACATGGTTTTGGGATAATATTTCATTATATCCATGTTCCAGTTATTTTGTTATTCTATTTATGTTCATATCACGATCATTAATATTAATTGGAACATGGAGCTTAACTTGAGAAACACGTGCCACCACAAGGTAGTATGGGATGCCCTTGGCTGACTAATTAGGAAAGCTAGTGGAAGACTACATTACCCGAAAGGGGCAAGGGCAGTAGGGGAGTTGCATGCAAGGAGGTTCTCAGGTCGATTTTGCTGCGATGGCGGTCAGACGGGGGATTCTTGCAAGTGCTCTTCCCATAACTGTAGCGGGTTTTCGGAATCTAGTGGAAATTTGTAAAGGCCTCGTAATGTTGCCCTTCCTCGCTTCCTTGGTAGAGGTGTATGGGAGTCGCGATCCCTTGGCAGATGGGTAACATGACTTGTGGGTACAGGGTACAACCTCTACAGAGTGTAAAACGGGTATACTAGCTGTGCTCGTTGTCATGAGCAGCTCAGGACTCTCGCATGATTAATTTATGGAACTTAAATTCAATTTGTCATTGGCATTGCATGCAATTATTTATTAATTTTGTTTTATCATTTTATTAAGGTTTGGTATTTACTTACATCTAGTAATTGCTAATAAAATTTTGACCAACTAATTAAAAGCAATGCTCAGATTTAACCCCTGGTGTTGATTATCCTTAGACATCACATGGACTCCCACCTTTGGTGAGTTCATGCCCACTGGTTTCCCCACAACTTGTTGAGCTATGATCATGTGTGAGCTCACTCTTGCTGTCTCACACCCCCCCACAGGAGAAGAACAGGTGGATCAGGAGGAGCCACAAAGCGAGGAGTTTGATCTGATCTAGGTGGCGTTTCCCCAGTTGACTTTTGCACCAATGATGATCCTTAGTTCATTTTATATTAATCTTTTATTTTGTAATAAGACTTCCGCTATGTAATAAATACTCTGATGTTATTGTGACATTTATAACTATACACTCTGTTATTATATAGGTTGTCTTCTTGGCGCATGTATGAGATGCACCCGGCTTGGTTCCTTAAAGCCCGGGTGTTACATGTCATGATAGTCTAGAGCTAAATGTTTGTGATGCTTCAACATAAACTTGCTAGATTGTTAAGTATTATTGCCATGAGCTGAAATTGTTGCACGTATGTTCTCTATTGTTGTTGGCAACACTAATCTTTCGCATGTAGTGGCATGAAAGCGTGTGCGAATCGGAGAAACGGACAAGTTGTGTTGTTTGATGTGATTAGTAAGTAAGAAGTGTCGGTTTGTGCGAAGGATGTTTTATTTGATATGTGTGTCAGAGTGCGTTGTATAAATGAATATGTAAGGTTTGATGGAAGTGATTTGAATGCATGCCGATGTCGTAATATGGTTGTATTCAAGACAGGGAAGTATAGGTGTTGCGCGGTATGAAGGTGTGGTCGGTATGGTTAAAAATTTGAGTTGGCTTGTGTAGTGAAGTGGTGGCATGCCAAAGTATTCATCGCTTCCTCTATCTTCATAAGTCGAGTCAATGGCGCATTATGCTATCATTGATTTACGTTTTGCATATAGTGCATGGTTGTGTTCGTAAAGGTGAAGTAAACCCATCGTCCTTATTTAGTGAAGTAAGGTTTATAACGCAAGCGATGCGAGGAATGATTGGGTAAATGTGTATGTGATGTATGATCGAAACAAGTCACTGTTGCACAGTTGTCCTAAACATGTGGTCATGGTTGATTGCTCCACTCTCTTGTCTTGCTTGTGTATGATTGATCGTGTTACTTGATAGTGCTTATGGTAATAGATTCATGTGGTTGATGACATGTTACCACTGTCTTCTACTTGTGCTCCTAATCTTGAATATTACCGAATAACCAACCTCATTAAAAATTATAATATGTAATTATGATTAGACTATCTCCTCCTTTGTGTTCTACTTGGTGTGTGCATGCATTAGAATATTGTGATTATTACTTTTTAACTAAATATGTCTATGTAGAAGTCATAGCAAATTTATGTGTACTTAACTAGTCTAATAATAAAGTAACCATTGAATGATTAAAGTGAATGTGGTAAATGCTTGTACTTGTGATGTTGTGTTTGAGTTGGTTAAGTATAGGAAGTGTTCGTCGTCTTTCCAATGGTGCCATTTCCGTGTGCCCGATGACATATAGGTAACTAGCGTTTGTGTATAGTCGTTTACAGTGTCTTACTATTTAGTGTTTAGATCACTATCGTGTGCCTTGGAGTGTCTTGTGCTTTTTTCCATCATGTTCATACATATGCATCCTGCATCTCATTTAGGATCGAGAGATGATGATTGTGCGAAATGAAGGACGTGAAGTGGAGCTGACCACGAGGCGAAGTAGGTAGACAACTCGAAGAAGGATGGACTGAACAAGTGGATGGTCGCCAAGTGAGTACAATCTAGCAAACACTAACAAGTGTTGGATTCCAGGCAAGCCTCGGTTTTTATGCATAACCGTAATATATGCTATTTTACTGCAATTATTGTTTGTAGGCTTGTACTGTGCACTAAGTGTAGGAATTGTTTGAAACCGTAGATGCATGAACTCAAGTTCCTTTTTGAGATGGATACTAGTATGCTTGGTTGAGTAGTTTCTATGCTGAATAGAGACCTCGGTAGAAGTCGATTGACTTTTCTAGCACTCGCGCGAGGTTAGGAAATTGGTTGTATTCACCTTGATAATGGGATAATGTTGTTTGTGGACACAAATTTCTAGGGAATGCCCTGTCTATGACATGGAACTGGAATAAGGATTATGTGTGGTATTGTGTGTCAAGACTTTGAACGTACTAAGAACATGCCGAGAAATATGGTAACTATTAAGCCTAGTACCTGATGTAACCTACCCACAGATGCATTACCCACTTGCCTGAGACTTGATCTCCCATGCCGGATTATGATGGGTACAAGTGTGGTCACTTCACGGCAGTGGCCGGGGTTAGTGGAGCATTGTATGCCATGGGAATGGGGTCCAATCTGTTGACGGGGAATCAATGGGGATAGTTGATGTGTGTGGGGATAGAGTGCCCCTACATGTCGCGTGTTTAGGTTTACTTTGCAAGGTTAAAAACTCGATTTGAATCGTCTACTTCTCGCAGCTAATGAGACTGCTTGATCCATGTTGCTGCATCGAGTAAGAAGTGAAATGAGGTTTGATGATGTAAAGGGTTCCTTGCACTAAATGCTTGTTACCATGTATGGTTAGAAGGATGCTAACCTAGCTTAAGGAATATTATAGAACATGAAAATCTAAAACTTGTTTTAGACTCAGCTAGTGCTTTAGGCAAACCAAACCCCTCAGCCAAATAGCTTCACAATATAGAGGTAGAGGAGTAGACTCCTCACACTGGGTAAGTCTAGCTAAGTATTAGTATACTCAGCCTTGCTTGTGCCATAATTTTACAAGTACTTCCTTGGATGAAATGGTTGTTGGTGTGACTTGGCCTTCCTCCCTGTGACTGGGATGGACGGTTGAGGGGTTGCTGCCTCTATAGGAGAGGACCAGGAGGAGTGACTTGGCCAGGCTTCACTTTGTTACCTAGTATCTTCGTTAGTTATTTCCTCTGCATCAAAAACTATGATTTACTTCGTCTGAAACTTCGATAATGCATTTCTCTGTGCCATTGTACATTATTGTATTTCTCTGTGCCTCACCTTCGTGAGCATGTGGTACTCGATCCTTGTTGAGTGGTTTTATCGAACTAGATCCGACAGACTGACAGTTTATTCCGATTTAAGTGTGCCGTTGCCTATAAGGCAAGACTTGGGCACTTAAACTAGTATAATCTGGGTGGTTCCGCCATAGTAGAGCTTTGGCTCGTGCTTCGGGGAGCTTCACTAGGCTCTGGGGAAGTTGACAGTGGGATCGGTTCAGGTGGAGAGCACCTGGATTGGCCTGACCATGGTGGTCGGTTCTTGGGGTGAGTTGGCTAGCGGTGGGGCTCTCTAATCTCAAGCGATCACCGACGACCGGTCTCGGGCAAGGGCCAGGGGAATGTGGGGTAGTCAGACTAAGGGCTAGGGCGGGCTTTATAGTAGTGGGCACGAGCAGATGGGGCTATGGCCGACCATGGGCACGGGGGCGCGCAGGAGCGGGTTGGTCACGCTTTCGTTTGCCAGCCCACGTCGAACACGTGGTCGCTGCTCATCTGCTCTTCTTCTCGCATGTGTAGTCACTCATCCATGGCTGATCTCTATTTATGGCATCTTCTCCTATCCCTAAGCTAACTCTTTTGTATGGAGGTTGAAAGATTTCGTCCACTGGTTAGGGAGATATGGGAGGGGGAAAGTCGGTCTATCACCATGGCTAAAACCAAGAGCAAAACATTGTTTTGTCTTGTCAAAACTCCAAGTCCCAAGGCCATCTTTTGGTATGTGTTAGTTAAGGTAATTAGGCACAAGTTTGGTAATTAGAGTCCACTAGTTTTGGGTTTGTAGTTTAGTGAACACTTAAGGTCTTTAATGAAGGGCTGATTTCGAGTTAATGAATTTTCTGATTTCTCCTCCCTTCTCACACACATTTGACATGACAGGGATTTTGCGAAGCCTTTTTGGTGCTTAATCCCTAAAAACTTTTGTTAGTTATTTAGTGGACTACAACTTTAGTTAATGGTCCACTTTGTGATGAGGGAATTTAGTTAGTTTTCTTAATCACTTGTTTTTGGTGCTCTCTTTGTTTCAAGGGTGAACTTAGAGTTGTAGGTTAATTCCCTCCCTTTGGTTCCATGAGATGGTTAAGTTAAACCCTTTAGGATGGTTAGCGCCTAATTAGAGCCTTGTTTTTTAAGTGTGGTGACTTTTGCTATAAGTGAACCGCGTAAGATAATGGGTTAAGTAGTGTGTGTTGGGTCGGTCCCCTTTTCTAACACCTGAGGTGTTACACTACGGACCTCTGCCCAATAAAATTGGCCACCTCCATGGCATTCACACGTAAGATGGTGGAGCTAGACTTCAAATCGTTCCAAGACTTCGCCAACGATGTGGTGAACAAGTAGTCGAAGGCCAGCACTGAAGAACGCCTCGAAGGCCATCAATTCGCCCTTAAGTTCTAGGACCTCTTTGGCTCCTGGAGCATGCCACCAGACCCAAAATACCCTAATCTTTGCATATCGTGCACACAGACTGAGGAAATTCGAGACATCCCAAATTCCACCGTGTGCACGGGTAACAACTCAGCAAATGGTGTTGGATTGCAAACTGTGTTCTCCGATGACTATGCATTCGACGACACTGTAGTGCTGGACAGTGATCATGAAGAAGACGACATCACGTACCATCTATGGAGGCTAGCAGTTTGATTCACCCGGGCCAGGTCGTCGCCGGCAAACAATTTAGCGGCGCAATCCACTTGAGCAAATATGTGGCAGCGTCGGTGGTAGAGCACAAAATCATCTGAGGAAACAAGTGAAAAGTTTCCCCATGCGCCCTACAGAGTTTGTATAGTATGCATGAACGCCTCGAGAAGCCAATAGTCGCATAGTAAAACATCACACAACACAACAGTCACATCCCAATGGTCACATTACAAAACTCCAACCTGAGGCCACTTCAACATGTGATCGAGGGTAGCCTTTAACCATCTCCCGAAAATAGACTTTGGGACCAGCTCACAAAATTGAACCAGTCCCTCAGGGGGCTATTGTTGGAGCGAAGGACAAACCAGACCTCGATTAGACTTATCCGACCATGATTAACCATGTCTGAGCACAGGGATAGCAACAACGGAGGACTTCACCTCGTGCCAGCGATGGAGTCCTCGACCACAGCTATAGGAGAAGACTGAGTGAATGCCCATGCAAGAAGAGGGGGCTCGCAGTAACCCTCGTCACGTGTCCTAAAAGCTCGACTTCTCCCTCAAATAGTGGAGTCAAAGCCCCAATGAGGGTGTAATAACTTCGCTTACCAGAAAGGGGCTATTTTTCTGCCCTTAGTGTATCATATGAAATGGCCAAATGCATAGGTGAAGGAATGGTTCTACATGAAGAACGACGTGAAAAAGCGAGAAGATATTAAGGGTATTATCCAGAATCCTATCCTCCCAACTTCGGGTTGAAAAGGCCGAACTGTTATACAAATTTTGAAGCTTAAGCTTCTTTTATTACCTTTAACGCGGTGTGCACCCACATAAGGATGAGGGATCTTGTTCAAGAACATCTAGCATTCAATACATGACCGATAAGGGTTGAGTGGGATATGCTTGAGACGACTGAGAAGGATGCATTGGAAGCATAGCCTGGTCTGATTAGGCTTCGTTACAAATATAAGTTCAAAGCTTAGTTTGGAGAACCCTATGATGAATGGTAAGATTCTATTAAGGATAAGTGCAACATAATTCTTGATAATTATATCAAGAAGGACGCATAAATCTTTGAATCTGACCTTCGCAGGCCAAAAAAAGTGTCGATTAAATCATGTATTTGATATTATTAGATTCTTTTATCCTGAATACCCCCTTGTAATCTAGGAGGCGAAGAATAATTGGAAGCAAAAAACATGCCAAGGTGACTTCCAAATAGGGCAAAGTTTGTGTTTCCAAAAAGAAAGCCGAGGCAAGGACTACTCAAGCTTCAGAAGAGGCAAAGGTATAACACATTTTTTTGAATTCTATTATCTGACTACCAAACTTCGTTTGTTTAGTCATTCTTATATTTTGTAGACTAACTCCGAGGACAACAAAGTTGTCAAGTTACCCATTCTTGAGGAAACTCCACTATCAAGCGTTGCTTCTGAGCCAAAGGAAGCTTCTTCTTCGGAGTATCTCCAAGCAATGCAGAGGAGCATGAACGCATAGCTCCCATGATGAGTGTGTTCTTTTTTATGATGAAGACACCATCAATGAGGAAAATGTCACACCCGGATTTAAGGGACAAAGCCAGGTGCATCACATATATGCGCCAAAGAAGACAACACATATAATAAAAGAGTGTATAGAGATAAATGTCACAATAACATCAGAGTACTTATTACATGGTGGAAGTCTTACAAAATAAATTATAAATAATAAATGAACTAAAGTCCATCCTTGGCGCTATAAAGTCAACTGGCAGACGCCACCTAGATCAAGTCGAACTCCTCGCTATGAGGCTCCTCTTGAACCACCAGTTCATCTCCTATGGGGGGTGTGAGACAGCAAGAGTGAGCTCACACATGTTCATCGCTCAACAAGTTGTGGGGAATAATGTGCATGAACTCACCAATGGCGGGAGTTCATGTGAAGTGTAAGGCTGATCAATAAAATAAAGGTTGAAGCTGAGCGTCGCTTTTATAAGCTGGTCAAAATTTTATTAGCAGTTACTAAGTGTAAGTAAACACCAAACCATAGTAATAATAAATAAAAGTAATAATAAAATAATCCCAATGCGATGCAAATGACAAATTGAATTTAATTCCATAAATTAATCATGTGAGTGTCCGAGCCGCTCATGACCGTGAACACGGCTAGTATACCAGTTTTATACTCTGCAGAGGTTGTACCCTGTACACATAAGTCGTGTATCCCATGTCGCCAGGGTTTGCAAGGCCCTTAGACACTACCAAGGTGAATGGCTATGGATCCACTACGAGGCCTTTACAAAGTTCCACTAGCTTCCGAAAACCCGCTACAGTTTATGGGAAGAGCACTTGCAAGAATCACTCGTCTGACCGCCATCGCAGCAAAGTCAACCCTAGAACCTCTCTGCATGAAACTCCCCTACTGCCCTTGCCCCTTTCGGGTAGGTAGTCTTCCACTAGCTTTCCTAGTTAGTTAGCCAAGGGTGTCCCATTTAACCCTTGTGGTGGCACTGTTTTCTCGGGTGGTTCTCCATGTTCCCATTAACATAATGATCTTATCATGAACAGTAAATAATAAACTGATAACAAAAGTGTGAACATGAGTAATGTATATCTCTATACCCAAAACCACATAAATCAATAGCATATACTACCCAAAAATTCAGTGGTAAAACAAGGTATAAAGATAGTCAAAACTAGGGTAACCTATTGGATCCTATCAAATTAACCTATGCAGATCATTATGATTAATAAGAACATGACTGGGTAAAAAGGAAGTGATCAAGGGCACAACTTGCTTTCAATGAGCTCCTGCTCAGCAACTTCTATCTGCTGGGCACCAGGATCCTCAGTCACAAGCTATTCTACTCGCCATAATACAAACAAGCACAGTACATAGAGGAAATTAACGTCACACCAAACATGTAAACAAAATACATAATAATAATCTACAAATTAAAATAAGATCCTAGGAACAGGAATCATTAATTTTGGAGTTCTAGATTTTAAATTATGAATTTCCAAAGGTTTTATGTGCTTGATATATGATTAAGTGAGAAATTAGTTTAATACTGTTTTCATGCCAAAACAGAGACACTAGAGGATAAACAATAATATTACAAAATTTTAGAAACTAGAATGGATCAATTTGGAGTTCATACTATGATTTATACAAGTTCTAGCATTTATTTATACACTAAAACGTATTTTCCAAAGGATTTTATTCATTTTCCCAGATCCCTAGATTGCGCACACTAAAACAAAGAAACACAGGGGCCCAGGTGTAAATATCCCTAAGACTCAGAATGACTCCGCTGTGGACCGCGGGTTGGTTTCCCTAAACTCCAGGGACTCTTTTACAAAACCAGCACAGCGAAGGGGTAAGTTCTAATCTGGACCATCCGATCAACAACGGGTGGCGCAGATTAGATATAACTTAAACCGAAACGGTACGCGCTATTAGCCGCTAGATCCGAGTTCCACGGCCACGGTTTAATGAAACTAGATCTAATCTGAGCCGAGGGATGGCAGATCTACGGTGTAACACCCCAGAATGCTACTAAACTACACATCTAACATTCATATATAAAATTTTGACAGCATCCCCTTTGAAAATTGCATAAACGGGGAAGCAACAAAGTATAAATAGATATCATGATAAGAAAACGTAATAGACATTAATAATCTGCTAGCAATGGAAAGACAACCATAATGGCATGAACTAAATCAACCAGTGCGCACAACTAGTTAGAAACAATATCCTTTGACAAGAAGTTTCTAATTAAATCATGACAGCGCCTAAGCAGCGTTATTATGAGAGTGAAGGTGGATGTTCTGCTACTCACTTCCCTTGATGAGCAACAAGCACCTGCATTGAGTAATGCAAGAGTGAGATGAAACACCTCAGCAAGCGAATTGTTTTGACAAGATTGAATTAATCAACATTTTAATCAACATTTTAAAAGAATCACAATTAAGATCATAAATACTTGTAGATAAAGAACTCAGTAGTCTCAATATAACAATACCATCTCATTTCCTTGAACAACCACAATAGTTTGTATAACACTTCCCTGTGTCAACAATACCTGCAAATATCACTTCAATGTATGCATAGGAACGCAAAGTGTAGGTACTTTGTCTTCATACCTCTGAGGGTATGAAACCACATCATCTGCAAATATCACTTCAATGAATGCAATGCATATGTCCTCAGCTTTAATACCTCTAAGGGTATGAAGCCGCATCGTACCCCTCCTCGAGAAACGTATGATGCTAAGTTGTACCGGTATGGTCGGACCATAGGTCACGACCCAACTTCAGATGCAAGTGAATCATGCAATGTATGTGGCATGCTGCATTTATCAATATACTTAACTTCCTTCACATGCAATACAAACCTCAAATAATACTTCATTTACCTTCAGATACAATACAAACCTCAAATAATACTTCATTTACCTTCAGGGGTGTGAATTAATCTCATGAGTCATACTCGAATCATAATCATCATCAATATATGATTGAGCATCTGGATAATGCAAGCAAGTAAAGCAACACCATGGAGTCCAATTATGAAAGAATCCAATAATTATAAATACTAGAGTGTAGGCGATAGAAATAACAGGTCACAATGGAAGCAACCACCCCTACATTCACTTGCCTTCATCGAAGAAGAAAATATACTAGGCATGATCTGGAGTGTAGCCACCTGCTAGCGGGCATAAAACTTAGTACAAATATTTCACAAACATTTGCCAACAATCAATAAATCGCTCCTACACCTGAAACCAAGACCTCGTGGAGAACCTCCCACTCTGAACCACATGCCATACAGCAGCAACACTATTTGTTAATTTTGTATCTTTAAAATTATAACAGGGGTGATATCAAACAAATACTCTAGGAGTATCTACACAAAATACTCTACAACTTCGGCATTCGATGGATAATTAAATTCTGCCATCTATAAGTTCTAAAACATCTGACAAGATAACTGACTTAATCTGTTTTAGACAGCAGCATAGTTAACTTTCAAAATTCGATATCTCACAAACTACTCAACCAAAAATCATGAAATTCTGCTGCAAGTAAGAACTTTTATCCCTCTACAAAAGTCTCCATAGCTGTGAGAGCCAATTCGGCCATTTACCTAATGAAACCTACCAGTGAACAGACCAGCTCATTTCTGTGAGGCCAACAGAAACAGCCACAGTAAAACAAACATAACTGGAGTTTCATAATTCATATCAATGCACTCTTTAACAATCTGGAAAGATTATAAAATTATCTCCATCTTTTCTTACAAACCCAAGGTTTAATTCTGTTGATAAAATTGCCTAAATCTTAAGAGAACAGATTCTGCATATAATTAAGAGACCGAAAAACTGCTATAATCAAACTGCAATAACTCTCTGATCTGACGTCCGATTGAGGTGTTCTTCACGGTCACGGAAAGATCTACAAATTATCTACGACTCATTTATAGAATTTTATTTTTTTGAGGCCACTAAGACCACGGAAAACTGGCATGAACAGAAATTGTCGAATCTGCAATCTGCAGAAAACTAAATTCGAGATCAAAACCTAACCCCACATCTAATCCAACCTCTAATCCTTTAATTCCCATGATCCACAACCTCCAAAAGCACATAATTATAGGGAGGAACAAGGATCTCATCCATACCTAGGGTTTCCCTAAGAAATTCTACAAGAAGAGATGGGGAAGAACATCTCCTTGATCCTCAACGTGCTCCTCCAGTCCTCCTCTTCTCGATCCTTGCTGCGCGGGGGGAGATCTAGAGGGAGGAGGAAGTCGTGGAGAGGGGCTGCCGTGGGAGGAGAGGACGGCCAGCCCAAGGGGAAAGGAGGGAGGGGCGGCCAAGTGTGGGAGGGGGGGAAAGGGGTGGCGGCCAAGTAGGGGCAAAAGGGGGAAAAGGCCACCACTAGGGTTTTCTTTGCGGGAGAAAAGAAGCGACGCCACAGATGACTCCGACTTAGCATCCAACAGTCCACAACCCTTTTACCACATCCACGCACCAAAGATCAACCTTTGGCAACATTTTTTATGGGATATTACACTCTACCCCCCTTAAAAAGAATTCGTCCTCGAATTCGTCCACTCCAAACAAAACATCCAAGGTACCCCATATAGCACCACCATTCCAAAACATGGTTCCATTATTGGTCTTAATTAACACAAGAACTTCTACCTCGGACTAAATGTCTAAGGAAACTACACCACCTGACATCAAGCAAGAACCAACATGTAATGAAGCTCAAACCAAGTCATAGATGCAATCAACACTACGATTTCACAACATCGAATTTGGATGCAGCCATACATCCGCATCAATGTCTTAAAATGACACTCTTTTATGAAGGTGTAATATGCACTAAGCACAACCTTTACCAACTTCAACAATTCATTTTAATTTAATGGTGAAACATCCACACCAGATGAATGTATAAGAAGATCAAACACCTCACCTCACAGCACCACGAAACAAGTAGTTCTATTGAAACAAAACTCCTAATCTTCCTAAACCTTGTTCTTGCCATAATGAAAAGATAATCATGTAATCTAACATTCTTTGTACCCCACCGAAAGGGAGAAAATCTACAGAACTAATGGAGCAATAAAACCGACAAGAAGCCAATAACATTCTGCGTGGCACAGTTCATCGAAGAAATGCCAAAAACTCCACATAGAGCACTGACAGCCCAACGACAACACAATACTTGCTTAACCCATGTCACTATACTTCATCCAACAACTCAACTAAGAAAAATATCCAAACTAGTAAGGTTAACCTACACATAATATAAGTCTTCATCTACTGTAGTTCAGAAACTTACATTTCATTCTATCATATGATGCACTCAGAGTACCAAACATAAAGGGTCAATACTAACCCCGTAATCCTTAACAGATTTGGCAAACATCCCAAGCTGATGTAAAAACCACATCATTTAGGAATAGGTGACTAACCACACACAACCAACTCTAGTCTAGGCAATGACTTCATTCAAACCAATAGATAAGTGGTCCGACAATGGCTCCACAAACATGCATCAGGAAGAGAACCATCAAATCCTCAACGTATTAATACATAATCAATAGATCAAGAAAAAAATCAAAGATTTATTCTACAATTAGCATGACTAACATGCAACCACTATAAACCACATCTAGGCTTTGTGGCTACTAAAACACACGATAGAAGAGAGACATGTAAGCCATTCTGGCTATGTAAAGACATCCCCCAAAAATCCATATAAAAGTACCAACATTCATTTCTTTCAGAACTGGTTTCTCAACATAAACAATCATTCTTTGCAAAGATAGTTGGAGCTATCCACCAACCGCTCAACAACTTAAATTCAAATTGATGATTACCTTGTACCCCAAAACACGCAATTCACAATCCTCTTAGAAACATCCTCAATCAAGCATATATAACAATATTATTGTAACAAAACTCAACCATGAAAAACATGGTGAAATCAACATAGGCATACTTGTATATCACAAGCATAATAACAACTTCATTCTCACAAATGACCAGTGATATCTACCGCATTAATAAAATAATATCAAAATTTCAGAAATAAATTAAATCAAGCATTAAGCCATAAACAACTTACCACATCACCGTAAAGGAATAGGGAGGGGTGAGGTTATCGTCATTTGCACTTCAAAGACACTAACATATATCAAAGATATTTAAACCCATACCCTTCCTATATGTGCGAGTGTGTCAAATTTATCTTCAAATTGCCAAGAATCTAGAGCCTATGCTTTGATACCAACTGTAACACCCCGGGATCCACAAACACCCCAGAATGCTACTAAACTACACATCTAACATTCATATATAAAATATTGACAGCATCCCCTTTGAAAATTGCATAAACGGGGAAGAAACAAAGTATAAATATATATCATGATAAGAAAACATAATAGACATTAATAATCTGCTAGCAATGGAAAGACAACCATAACGGCATGAACTAAATCAACCAGTGCGCACAACTAGTTAGAAACAACATTCTTTGACAAGAAGTTTCTAATTAAATTATGACTGCGCCTAAGCAGCGTTATTATGAGAGTGAAGGTGGATATGCTGCTACTTCCCACTTCCCTTGATGAGCAACAAGCATCTGCATTGAGTAATGCAAGAGTGAGATGAAACATCTCAGCAAGAGAATTGTTTTGACAAGATATTCAAACCACAAATTGAATTAATCAATATTTTAAAAGAATCACAATTAAGACCAGAAATACTTGTAGGTATAGAACTCAGTAGTCTCAATATAACCAATACCATCTCATTTCCTTGAACAACCACAATAGTTTGTATAACACTTCCCTGCGTCAACAATACCTGCAAATATCACTTCAATGTATGCATAGGAATGCAAAGTGTAGGTACTCTGTCTTCATACCTCTGAGGGTACAAAACCACATCATCTGCAAATATCACTTCAATTAATGCATATGAATGCAATGCATATGTCCTCTGCCTTCATACCTCTAAGGGTATGAAGCCGCATCGTACTCCTCCTCGGGCAACGTACGATGCTAAGTTGTACCGGTACGGTCGGACCATAGGTCACGATCCAACTTCAGATGCAAGTGAATCATGCAATGTATGTGGCATGCTGCATTTATCAATATACTTAACTTCCTTCACATGCAATACAAACCTCAAATAATACTTCATTTACCTTCAGATACAATACAAACCCCAAATAATACTTCATTTACCTTCAGGGGTGTGAATTAATCTCATGAGTCGTACTCGAATCGTAATCATCATCAATATATGATTGAGCATCAGGATAATGCAAGCAAGTAAAGCAACACCGTGGAGTCCAATTATGAAAGAATCCAATAATTCTGAATACTAGAGTGTAGGCGATAGAAATAACAGGTCAGAACAGAAGCAACCACCCCTACATTCACTTGCCTTCATCGAAGAAGAAAAATGTAATAGGCATGATCTGGAGTGTAGCCACCCTGCTAGCGGGCATAAATCTTAGTACAAATATTTCACAAACATTTGCCAACAATGAACAAATTGCTCCTACACCTGAAACCAAGACCTGGTGGAAAACCTCCCACTCCGAACCACATGCCATACAGCAGCAACGCTGTTTGTTAATTTTGTATCTTTAAAATTATAACAGTGGTGATATCAAACAAATACTCTAGGAGTATCTACACAAAATACTCTAGAACTTCGGCATTCGATGGATAATTAAATTCTGCCATCTATAAGTTCTAAAACATCTGACAAGATAACTGACTGAATCTATTTCTGTCAGGCCAACAGAAACAGCCATAGTAAAACAAACATAACTGGAGTTTCATAATTCATATGAATGCACTCTTTAACAATCTGGAAAGCTTATGAAATTATCTACATCTTTTCTTACAAACATAAAGTTTAATTCTGTAGATAAAATTGCCTAAATCTTAAGAGAACAGATTCTGCACAGAATTAAGAGACCGAAAAACTCTATAATCAAACAGCAATAACTCTCTGATCTGATGTCCGATTGAGGTGTTCTTCGCGGACACGGAAAGATCTATAAATTATCTACGACTCATATATAGACTTTCTATTTTTTTTGAGGCCACTAAGACCACGGAAAACTGGCATGAACAGAAACTGTCGAATCTGCCATTCTGCAGAAAACTAAATTCGAGATCAAAACCTAACCCCACATCCAATCCAACCTCTAATCCTTTAATTTCCATGATCCACAACCTCCAAAAGCACATAATTACAGGGAGGAACAAGGATCTCATCCATACCTAGGGTTTCCCTAAGAAATTCTGCAAGAAGAGATGGGGAAGAATATCTCCTTGATCCTCTCTTCCCCTTCAATTCAACGTGCTCCTCCAGTCCTCCTCTTCTCGATCCTTGCTGCGAGGGGGAGATCTAGAGGGAGGAGGAAGCCATGGAGAGGGGCTGCCATGGGAGGAGAGGACGGCCAGCCCAAGGGGAAAGGAGGGAGGGGCGGCCATGTGTGGGAGGTGGGGGGGAAGGGGTGGCGACCAAGTAGGGGCAAAAGGGGGAAAAGGCCACCACTAGTGTTTTCTTTGCGGGAGAAAAGAAGCGACGCCACAGATGACTCTGACTTAGCATCCAATGGTCCACAACACTTTTCCCACATCCACGCACCGAAGATCAACCTTTGGCAACATTTTTTTTTGGGATATTACATACGGTGCCTGCTCGATCGCGTGAACAGTAAGGGGTTACCTAATCTCGGTCATTGAATACCGGATCAACAGTGCCAAGTCATCTTCTACCTCGAGTCTGGCCACGCAACGGTGTCGTTCTCCCCCGCGGCGGACGACCCCGGCGAGCACTGACCGCCGATTCACAGCCTCAAATGCAATTCCGAGACTACCGATCCGATCCTAATGATCTAGCAAATGCCAAGGCATAGTGGATACCACGAATCGAAACGCTGAAGACCCTGGCCACGGCAGCACCCGAGCGTGGCAGCTTTTCCAAGTCCGGCGAGGAATTGCCTTCGCCCCGCGGTTCGTACCACCCAATTGTTGGCGCAGACAGCTCCCACAGACGAGTACTATCCTCCCTAAACCAACTTCGAGAGTGGAGACCCCCAACGACGACTATCCCCGCGGCGACGTGAATCGGCCGCAATCTGCTCCACTTCTCACAGTAAAAGTGTCCTCAGGTGAAATGCGCACGGTGGTTTATGGCGGCCCAACCCGGTAGCTAGGATTCTTAAGTAGGGCGTGTGAGATAGGGAATGAGGAGGAACGGGTCCATCGAGACGTGCACGAGGTCTCCTGCGAAGTCACGTAATTGGTTTAGTGGAGGTTGCCTGACGTATTGGGCCCGCCTGGCAGAGGGCGCGGTTGCGGGTGTGAGATGAGGCACGGCGAGCGACTGTCCCGCGGGGCCCGAATGATAGTGAGCGAGGTCAGGCGTGGAGTAGAGTCTCATACATGTGGGTCTGGCCGTTCGGTGACAGCGTCAACACGCGAGTGGAGCGGGCCAGCGTGTGGACATCTCTTGTGGGCTGAGCGGAGGTAAGGAAATAAGTGGGCCGCATTGGTCGACAGGAGCCCAACCAAGCATTTTTCCCCTTTTTCTTTTATCTTTTCCTTTTTATTTTCTATTCTATTACAAAATTAAATTTCAAATTTGAATTCATACTTGTTGTGAGGTTCATACCTATGTTAACTGAATAAATTCAATTACCAATATGAACCTATTTTAATTAATTTATACATTTATTTTATCTTACCTGTGTAGTATTTCTCCTCTTTTCTCTATCCTTGAATTTCCTTTAGGATCTTAAGTTCCACTTTGGACTTTAATATATTTATTTTTATACTATTTTTACATTATCACAAAATGCACACAAAATAAAGTCAGCATGATGCATGATTTATTGACATGTCTTCTATTAATTATTTTTTTTTCTTTTAAGTGAGGTATTCACATGTGATGGTAAATGAAGAGTGCACATACAATAAGGAAATAATTTGTCTTTTAGAAGTCTCTTACAATTTGGGTATTACAAATCCTACCCCCCTTAATAAGAGTCTCGTCCTCGAGATTTAGGAAGGACTAGGGAAAAGATGGGGAAAATATATGCGAAGCTCTTCTTCTCTCTCCCATGTAGCTTCATCTTCTCCATGGTGGCTCCATTGCCCTTTGCACATCTTAATAACTTTATTTCTTGTAACTCGAGTCAAGCTGTCAAGAATCTTGATAGGATATTCCGTATAAGTTAGAACATCTTGAACACTAAGATCCGCCATCGATAGCTGCTCTTCAGGGACACGGAGACACTTCTTAAGTTGAGACACATGGAATACATCATGTACATCCGCAAGATGATCGGGTAGTTCTAGTTGATATGCAACTTCTCCCACTCGCTTTAAGATCAAGAAAGGTCCAATAAAGCGAGGGGACAACTTCCCTTTAACTTTAAATCTCCTCATACCCCGGATCGGTGACACCTTCAAATACACGTGATCACCCTCCTTAAATTCTAGCAGTCTTCTCCGGGTATCATCATAGCTCTTCTGCCTTGATTGTGTAGTTCTCAGATTCTCCCTTATGATTCGTAGTTGTTCTTCTGTTTCTTCTATAATTTCAGGCCCAAAGAACTATTGTTCACCAGTTTGATCCCAATACAGTGGAGTCCTGCATTTTCTGCCATATAGAGCCTCAAACGGTGACATCTTCAAACTGGCCTGGTAGCTATTATTGTAAGAGAACTCCACATATGGTAAGCTCTTATCCCAACTACCACCACATTTAAGGGCACAAGCTGTCAACATATCCTCCAACACTTGGTTGTTTCTCTCGGTCTACTCATTAGTTTGAGGATGGTAGGCTGAACTGAAATTCAACTGTGTGTCCAAGCACTCATGCAACTTCTTCCAAAACCGAGAAGTAAACTATGATCCTCGGTCTGACACGATCTTCTTGGGCACCCCATGTAGACAAACTATCTGAGTCATATACAATTCTGCTAGCTTGGCTCCCGTGTAGTTAGTTCTCACAGGCATGAAGTGAGCCACTTTCATTAGTCTGTCCACAATCACCCAAATAGAGTCATACCCTGCAGGAGTGCGGGGTAGTCTAACAATGAAATCCATACCAATTTCTTCCCACTTCCATTCAGGTATCTTTAATGGGTGCAATAGTCCAGCTGGTCTTTGGTGTTCAGCCTTGACTCTGACACACATCACATTTAGCAACGTGTGCAGCCACATCTCTTTTTAGCCCATACCACCAATACTTCTGCTTCAAATCCTGATACATCTTAGTGCTACTAGGATGAATAGAATAATCAGAGTCATGGGCTTCCTTCAATATAGTCTCACGAAGGCTATCAATATCAGGAGCACATATCCGGTCCTTGAACCATACCGTGCCTTGCTCATCCTCCGTGAATTCTGGCCCTCTACCTTCAGTAATAAGATCCTTGATCTCTTGTATTTTAGCATCAGCAATCTGACTCTTACGAATATCTTGCTCCAAGGTAGGTTCCAATTCAATGGTGACTCCTTCAGTGTGTGCAACAATCCCCAGGTTAAGTCTCCTGAAATCTTCAACAATCTCATCGGGTAGCTGGGCAACAATAGCGAAATGAATGTGCTCCTTCCGACTCAAGGCATCCGCAACTAGATTCGCCTTGTCTGGGTGATAGTGAATCTCTAAATCATAATCCTTAAAGAGCTCCAACCATCGACGTTGCCTAAGGTTGAGATCCTACTAAGTGAATATGTACTTCAAGCTCTTATGACGGGATATACTTGGCACTTGGTTCCCATAATATAGTGTCTCCAAATCTTGAGAGCATGCACAAGGGCTGCCAGTTCTAAATCATGAGTGGGGTAATTCAACTCATGTTTCCGCAACTGACGAGACGCGTAGGCAATCACGTGTCCTTCTTACATAAGCACACATCCCAAGCCTTGGCCACATGCATCACAATAGATATCAAATCCCTTCTGTAGATCTGGCATAACCAATACTGGGGGTGACATCAATCTCATCCTTAATTGATCAAAGCTATCTTGGCACTTCTTGTCCCACTTAAACTCTCTTCCCTTCTCCAGAAGTGAAGTCATGGGCTTACCAATCTTAGAAAATCCTTCAATGAATCTCCGATAATAGCCTGGAAGTCCCAAGAAACTCCGGACCTTAGTAACTATAGTGGGTATGCTCCACACCATTATCTCCTTGACTTTAGCAGGATCCACTGATATTCCACCATTAGAAATGATATGTCCAAGGAATGGCACCTCGTCAATCCAAAACTCGCATTTGCTATACTTGGCTTATAGTTGATTATCAATTAGTTTTTGTAGCACCAATCTCAGATGTTCCTCGTGATCACTATCACTCTTGGAATAAATAAGGATATCGTCAATGAATACCACGACAATCTGTTCAGATACTGCATGAACACCTTATTCATAAGATTCATAAAATAGGCCGATGCATTGGTCAGTCCGAATGACATAACTGTGAACTCATATAAACCATGTCGGGTTGAGAAAGCCGTCTTAGGAATATCAGATTGCCTAATCTTCATTTGGTGATAACCCGATCGGAGATCAATCTTCGAGAACACCCTAGCACCTCTCATCTGATCAAATAAATCCTCAATGCAGGGTAAAGGATACTTGTTCTTCACAATAACATCATTAAGGGATCTATAATCCACACACATTTGTTGTAATCCATCCTTCTTCTGTACAAACAGAACCGATGCTCCCTAAGGTGAAGAACTCGGACGTATGTACCCAGCCTCTTGTAACTCCGTTAACTGCTTCTTAAGTTCTTTTAACTCTTCTACAGACATCTTGTATGGCCGTTTAGAAATAGGAGCAGTCCCAGGTAAGAGATCAATGACAAACTCAACTTTCCTATCTGGTGGCATCCCTGGTAACTCCTCTGGAAAGACATCTGGAAAATCCCTAACGACACGGATGTTGTCACCCACAAACTTCTCATCTATAAAGAATGTCGCACGTCTGGTAGAGGTAGTTTCTGTAATTTCAACGTCAAATCTTTCTTTTTTAGGGCTGGTGAGTTCTACCGTACCCCTACCACTGTGTATAATGGCCTTTGTCTTTCTTAAGCATGACATACCAAGGATCAGATCTATACTGCTTTCCTCTAGTATTATAGTGGTAGCCCAGAATTCTCTTCCCATAATTGTCAATGTCAATTTATGGGTCATATGATTTGCCTCAACAGGCCCTTTAGGAGTAATCACTAGCATGGGTGTTTTCATATTTTTTTAGTGGTAACTCATTTGTGTTGGCATATCGAGCAGACATAAATGAATGTGTAGCTCCAGAATGAATTTATACTGTTGCAAGAATAGCATTAATATAAAACATACCAAGTGCGATGTCAGCTCCTTCAGCAGTAGCATCAGCGCTGACTTCATTAACCCTGGCAATAGAGAATCCCTTGCCAGATCCTGGAGTCTGCTGCTTGTTCTGCACAGGTGTAGTAGCACTCCTCTGCGGACAAACATTAGCATAATGACCTATCTTACCACACTTATAGCATGTGGTACCAGCACTCTGTCCTGAGAATTTCGCCGGGGTGCTAGTGGGGGCAGCCTGACGAGGCGGAGTCCCTTGAGGTGTGAACTAAGCTGGACGCTGGCCTCCTCCAGTGCGAACTGGTGTAGCCTGGGGTGGAGTGTAGCGAGGACGAACGTTGCTGCTTCCCTAACCCTAGGATATAGCCTTCCTCTTCAGATCTCCCAGCTGAACACGCTTGTGTTCAACAGCTAGGGCCTTGTCGAGCAGCCTCTAGAACGACGGAAAGGTGTGAGCCACTAGAGCATACTGCAGAGGTCCATTAAGTCCTTCAATAAAGTGCTCTTGTTTCCTCTCATCTTCAGCAACCTCATTCGGTGCATATCTGGAGAGCTGAATGAATTTGTCGCGGTACTCGCTGACTGACATGCTCCCCTGCTTCAGCGACAGAAACTCTTTCTTCTTAATCTTCATCAGTCCAGCAGGTATGTGATAGCTCCTGAACTGTGTAGTGAACTCTGCCCAAGTGATAGTATCCGCAGCATCATGGGCAGTAGTGTAGGAATCCCACCAATCAGGGCAGAACCAGTCAGATGACCAGAAGCATATAAAACCTTCTCCCGGTCAGAGCACTGAGCAATGTTCAACATCCTCTTTACTGACTTCAGCCAATCATCAGCGTCTAGTGGATCAGGAGAGTTAGCAAATGTCAGTGGCTTTTGGCTCATGAACTCCCAGTGCTTGTCCCGGGGTGGAACTGGGGTGGAGGTGGTGGCAGTGGTGCTTGCTGCTGTTGCGCCCGTCGCTCCTGGCGCATCTCCTCTCACTCTTGGCGCATCTCTTGGCGTTCCTGCCGCATCTGCGCGTGCATATCCGACATAGTGTCTGCCATCTATTGCATTATCCTCATCTGAGCTGCAACAGCCAGGTCTATGGCGGAACCGCCCGAATTATTCCAACTTAAGTGCCTGAGTCCCGCCTTAGAGGCTAGATCACACTTAAATAGGAATAACACGTCAGTCCCTCGGATCTAGTCCGACGATGCCACTAACAGGATCAAGTACCATGTACTCACTCGATGGTGAGGCACAGAGCAAATACAATAAAGCATAAAACCATACATTAAGGAGTATCAAATTTATTACAACATCATCAGAGTTTTAGCAAAAGTAGTGATCATTGTTCGGAATGCAGCGGAATAAAACAAACGATAAATAAACGGAGAGATGGGGAAGCCTGTCCCATCACTCCTCATGCTCCTCCTCAGCCGAGGTAGGGTCCCACTCGACTATCCATCCCAGTGGCAAGATGGACGGCCAAGTCACTCCAGCAACCATGTCCTCCAGAGAACCTATAAAACTATGCCACAAGGAAGGCTGAGTATACTAATACTCAGCTAGACTTACCCAGTGTGAGGAGTCTACTCCTCTACCTCTAGACATGAAGTTGTTTGGCTGAGGGGTTTGGTTGCCAAAACCCCTAGCAGAGTCTAAAAATCAAGTTTTAGCTTTTTCAAGTTTTAGTGTGACTCTCTTAAGACTAAATGTGTACCTATCTAATCATTCATGGTATCAAGCATTTAGCAATCAATAACTTTTGCCAAGTCATCACATTTCCACTTGTTACTCAATGCAGTACAATGGATCAAGCAGTCTCATTAGCTGCGAGAAGCAGACGATTCGAATCAAGTTTTTATCCTTGCAAGGTAAACCTAAACACACGATGCGGTGAGGCACTCCATCCCCACACACATCAACCGTCCCCATCGATTCCCCGCGAGCAGATCAGGGCTCACCGCCTTGGCGTACAATGCCTCACTGACCCCGACTGCCGTCGTCCAGTGACCGCACTTGTACCCACCATAACCAGAATGCGAGACCACGTCTCAGGTCGCGTGAGGGGCAAAGTCTGCTGCCAGGTTCAATCAGGTACTAGGCTTACCGATTTACCATATTTCTCGGCATGTGCTTAGTACGTTCAAACACTTGACACAGGTATCCGCACGTTAATCCTTATTCCAATTTCATCTCATAGACCACTCATCCCCATGGATCCGTGTCCACAGACCATCATCATTCTGATATAAAAATGGATACATTCAATTCCTGACCTCGCGCGAGTGCTAGAAAAATCACTCGACTTCTACCGAGATCCCTAATTAGTAAAGCAGCTACTCGACCTAGCATACTAGTATCCATCTCAAAAGGTATCCTGAGTCATGCAACTAAGGTTCCAAACAACTCCTACACTTAGGTGCACATTACAAACCTACAAACAATAGGTGTAGTAAAATAGAATAATAAGTAGGTTATGCATAAAACCGGGGCTTGCCTTCCAAAGCTGGGGCAGGCAGATCCTCGATGGCAGGTTCTGGTGCTGGATCCTGGGCTACCTCCTAAGCAACTCCTTGCTCTGGCACGAGGATGTACTCTCCGTCAGTGAGGTTGCAATCTATCGAATGCAATGAATAAGATATATGTATGCTATGATATGCAGAATTTAGTAACCATTATGCATAGTGAAGAAAAACTAAGTTAGTTGACAACTTACGGTTTCCTTGTTATACGAAGCTCTTAGTGGTTTATGCTTAGCAATCTATGTTTGAGGTTTTGCATAGAGGCAAACGTAGTGGATTAAGACTTGGATTGCCCCTTAAAGGTTCTATTAGGTACTCAAGGGGGTTTTGCTGGGTTGGTTAGGGTAACGTTAATCTCCACTACTAATTCCCCTTTTCATTTTCTATTTATGCTGTTAAGGTGGGTTTGAACTACAACAGTGATTTCAAATTTTCCAAAAATTCTGTAAAAATTACAGTGGGTTAATATTGGTCACTTTAGTCTGTCCTATAAATTTGAGGTCAAAAATAAATAAAATATGTCCTGGACAAAAATAACAAAAGTTGGGGCAGAGGGGTCACTTTGCACTACAACTCTTATCTAGGTGTGGGTTCTATACTAAGAGTTATTTTTGCTGGTATCTATGGGTAATAACATGCTTCTGTGCCAAAAATCACAGAGGGTTACTTAGTGGTTATTTAGTTATGATTTTCTAAAGTTTAATGCCAAAAAGACACTTATAACTAACTTGCTATTTGAAAAATATCAAACAACAGAACTTGTATTTTTTTCCTAGGTTCTTCTTAGCACAAGAGCATTCATTCCTAAGGTAGGGGTGTTTTCTCCTTAGGATTATTTTCTTATGACTTTTCAAAGTTTTCTCTGTTTTCCATGAATAAATGGGAGTGCAATTTCTTTTCACTGGACTATGGTTCAACAGATTTTTCTTGTGAACTACATCACTTAGGCATGCTAGGAAAAATATGGCTGCCCTCTGGTTTCCATTTTCAATCCCTTTTTTTATTTTTCCTAAGTTTGAGCATAAACAAGTTTTAGTGAATAAATCTTCCTTAACCTTGTATACTGGGGTGTTTATTAATTTTAAACAGTGTAACTACTAGGTTAGTGTCTCCACTATTTTTCTCAACCCTGGTCTAACAACATTTCCATCTTTTCCTTTATTATAAGTTTTGGGCAGTTTTCTTATTTGAATCAAAACTCTATAAAACATTACATGAACTATGGGGTTTACTATTTTTGCTTGATAGTTTATATTTCACAAAGTCTAGCAAAATTGGTTTGACTAATTTTGGATGATTATTCTTCAAGTTATGTATTTATCAAGTTCTCTAAAATATTTAAAAGAAAAGTAAATTCGAAATGGGAAAAGAAAAATAGATTTGCGCTGAAGTCCCTGGATTTTCTTCCCCCTTTTCTCTCACAAATCAGCCCTCGGTCTACTATTCACATGAGTCACTGACCTTACGCATAACCCCCTGGACTTATCCTATATCTAACCCGCGATCCTTGGCTGGCTGGAACAGTAACCGGGGCAAAGATCACAGCGGCGAGGCTTACCGGCGGCAGTAGAGCTTCGGTGGGGTGGTCGGTGACGTCAGGGAGGTCACGACGGTCACGTCGGTGTGCGGGTCGGCGTCGGAGGTGGCTGGAGCTGCTCTGGCCACGAGCGCAGGCGGCGGAGGTCGTCGGCGGCACTTGCTCCGGCCAAACCACGGCGGTAGGGTTCAATCAAGGTGCACGAGAAGCTCCTCTGGGTGACGTAGAGGCTATGCGGGCAAGGAATCGAGAAATGGTTCAGTGGATTACCCGGTCCACGTGCTCCGGTGGGGTCACGAACTCCAGCGAGCGTGATTGCACTGTTCCGGTGGGGCTGGTCCTCGGCTCAAGCTTGGGAAAGCTTCACGGCCTCTCAAGGAAGCTATCCGAGGGCTCGGATCGAGCAAAGGTGGGCGGGAATGGTTTGGCCACGGCGGGTGCCCTCGGGCGGCTGTGGCGGGTCGCGGGGAGGTCGCTGGAGCTGCGGGCTGGCTCGGGAAAGCTAGGTGCGGTGCGGAGGGGGTAACAGGGAAGATGGCTGTGCATGAGGGCGGGCTTTATAGCCACTCGCGGGCATGACACGGGTGTGGGCACGGGGGTGGCCGAGGGCGCGCATGCGAGCGTGCTCTGGGCGCGTTCCCGAGTGCCTGCCCACGTCGAACACGTGGTGGTTTGCTTCTGCTGGTGTTCAAAGGCCTGTTTAGTCACCTTAGCGTGCAGATCTCAGCAAAAATCCCATGTAAGGTATCTTCTCTGCACCATATCCTATCTTTTCAATGTGAGTTCCAAGCAAAGATATGGTCGGGGTTGAGAGATATTGTGGTGTGAAGTTGGCTCTGTCCGAGCTGTCCAGCCTGAGACAAAAACCGTGTCAAGTCATGTCAAACGACTTAGGGTTGGGTTCAAATTTTTCCAGGGTGTTCTAGGGGTCTTTAGGCACCATTTTGTTAATTGGGCCCTATGGTTTTGAGGTTTGGAAAAATGTGAACATGTTTGATCTTTGAAAGAGGGCTGGTTTTGAAAGTGAGAAAAATCTGATTTTTCTTTTATGCCCTTCTCTTTGGTGACCTTTTTGGGGTTTTTCTGAAACCTTTTTGGGGTCACTCTCTTACTATTTTTTTGTAGGGTATTAAGTGTACTACAACTTTTATAATTAGCCCAAGTCATGATAATGTGGTTTACATAGCCTTTTTGCTATACTCCCCTCTAGGGCTCCATTTGCCAAAAGGGATTTGAATTAGGGTTTGAGCCATTCTCTCCTCTTTAGGTGCATGATAAGGCCAAAACATGACTTCTAAGATGGGTTACACCTACTTAGGACATTGACCCCCAAGTTTGGTGTCTTTTGCTAAAATTAAACCACATGTGATGATGGGTTCACTAGTGTAGGCTTGAGTGAAAACCCTAAGTAACACCTGGGGTGTTACAGCCCTCCCCCTTAAAGGAATCTCGTCCCGAGATTTTGGGTAGGGGTCCTTTAGAGGGTGTACCAAGAAGGTGTGCTGGGGTGTTGCATTTTCCTTTATCCAAGTTTCTCTAGTTAACTGCTCTTCGAATGTCATTCTCTTTGCAACTTCAGAAGGAAGTCCTTTTAAAGTCATTTTCAAAGCTTAAAATACCCTTAACATCTAAGTTTTCTTATATTTAGATTCAAAGGGCAGGTGGGGGTGGGGTTTTGGATTACGTACCGACTCCTTTGGGCAGAAAGTCGGGGAAGCGGGAACGTAGAAAATACTCAGTCTCCCACATAGCCTCTTCTACTGAATGGTGACTCCACTAAACCTTATACATCCTGATCGACCTTGCCCGCGTTGCTCTCTCCTTTTGATCCAATACCTTGACGGGGTGCTCTTGATAGGACAAGTCTGGTTCTATCTCCAATTCTGGTTCAGGTAGCACTTCTGTGGGTAAACGGACACACTTTCATAGCTGAGATACGTGGAACACATCATGAACTGCTGACATATGGGGTGGCAACTTCAATTGATATGCTATAGGCCCACAAGTTTCTTTGATCTCATAGGGCCCAATGTAGCGAGGAGCTAACTTGCCCTTGATTCCAAATCTCTGAACACCTTTGGTGGGTGACACCTTAAGATAAACATGATCTCCCACTTCAAACTATAGAGGCTTCCTCCTCTTGTCATGATAGCTCTTTTGCCAGGCCTGAGCAGCTTCTAAGTTCTTCTTAATGACTCTGACTTTCTCCTCTGCTTCAAGAACCAGGTCAGGTCCAAAAATTTCCCTCTCTCTAGCTTGTGACCAATTTAGCGATGTCCTACACCTTGTCCCATACAAGGCCTCAGAAGGTGCCATCTTTAGGCTGGACTGGTAGCTGTTGTTATATGAGAACTCCGCCAAGGAAAGGCACTTGTCCCAATTTTTACCATAGTGCAGCACACAGGCTCGCAACATGTCCTTGAGAATTTGATTCACTCTTTCTGTCTGACCATCAGTCTGCGGATGGTATGCTGAGCTTCTTATTACATGGGTCCCAAGTGACTTTTGGAGCTGCTCCCAAAAGCGTGCCACAAACAGTGCTCCTCTGTCAGATACAATAGTCTTCGGAATTCCATGCAAACGTATTTGATCAACATAGATTTCTATATATTTCTTTGTCTTGTGGGTGGTATGCACTGGCAAGAAATGAGCTGTCTTGGTCAATCTATCCACGATGACCCAAATAGAATCATGGTGTCGGGAGGTATTGGGCAATCCCACGATAAAATCCATGCAAATATCCTCCCATTTCCAAGATGATATGGGAAGGGGCTGTAAGGTGCCTGTCACCTTCAAATGACTGGCCTTGACCCTTTGGCAAGTGTCGCATTCAGATATATACTTAGCAATTTCCCTCTTCATTCTGGTCCACCAGTACAAGGATTTGAGGTCATGATACATCTTGTTACTGCTGGGGTGCATGGAGAATTTGGAAAGGTGAGCCTCATCCATTATTTTCTTTCTGAGCTCAGGGTTCTTGGGATCAACCAATCGGTCTCCAAACCATAGAATTCCTTTGCTGTCCTGACGAAAACATTTGTATTTGTCCACCCTTTGTTCGATTATTTCCTTAATGACTTGAACACCCTTGTCACCAATCTGTGCCATGACTATCTGCTCATGTAAAGTGGGCTCCACTGAAATATAACTTAAGGCACCAGAGGAAACAACTTCTATTTTCAGCTTGCACAACTCATCACACAGGGTGGTGATTTTTGCATCCATATTCACACAGTTACACTGGGCCTTCCGACTTAAGGCATCTGCCATAACATTGGCTTTGCCAGGATGGTAATGCACCTCCAAATCATAGTCCTTGATTAATTCTAACCATCTTCTCTGCCTCATATTAAGATCAGCTTGAGTGAAGATATATTTGAGACTCTTATGATCAGTGTAGATATTACAATGAGCTCCCATCAAGTAATGTCTCCAAATCTTGAGAGCATGAACTATGGCTGCTAACTCCAGATCATGTGTGGGGTAGTTCTACACATGGGGTCTGAGTGCTCGGGAGGCGTAAGCAATGACTCTGTTGTCTTGCATTAAGACACATCCCAATCCAATACCGGAAGCATCGTAATAAACCTCAAAGGGTTTGGTGTTGTCAGGCTGAGCTAATACGGGTGTTGTTGTCAAATGCTGCCTTAGTGTATGAAAGGCATCCTCACATTTCTGGATCCATTCATACTTGACTCCTTTCTTCAACAATTCAGTCATTGGCTTGGCAATCCTGGAGAAATCCGGAATAAATCGTCGATAATACCCTGCCAATCCTACAAAACTATGAATCTGCCGTACAGTGGTAGGAGGTTTCCAATCCATCACTTCAGGATCAACTGATACCCCATCCTGAGAGATGGTGTGACCCAAAAATTTTATCTCCTTCAACCAGAAATCACATTTGGATAGCTTAGCATATAGACGATGATCGCGCAGTCGCTGAAGTACGATGTGTAGATGCTCAGCATGCTCAGCTTTATTTTTGGAATAAACCAGAATGTTGTCAATGAAAACCAGCACAAACTTGTCCAGCTCTGGCATAAAGACTGAATTCATCAAATGCATGAAGTAAGCCGGGGCATTGGTCAGCCCGAAAGACATCATCAAATACTCATAAAGCCCATATCTGGTAGAGAAAGCCGTCTTTGGAATATCACTGGCCCTGATCTTGATCCGATGGTAGCCCAAGTGAAGGTCTATCTTGGAGAATACTTTGGCTCCCACCAACTGATCAAACAATACATCAATGCGGGGCAATGGATACTTGTTCTTGATGGTCACCGCATTGAGAGGGCGGTAATCGACACACAATCTCAGACTCTCATCCTTCTTCTTTACGAACAAGGCTGGACATCCCCATGGTGAAGTACTTGGGCGAATGAACCCCTTGTCCAACAACTCTTGTAGTTGCTTTTTCAATTTCGCCAATTCTGCTGGAGGCATCCTATAGGGTCTCTTGGATATAGGTGCAGTTCTGGGATGTAATTCAATTGCGAACTCTATGTCTCTGTCAGGTGGCATTCCTGGTAACTCATCCGGAAAAACATCTGGGTAGTCACAGACCATTGGGATTTTCTCAACAAGCGACTCTATTATGGTGAAGGCACAGGAACGGGTACATCCCTGGTCGGGTAGGTACAAGGTGATCTCGCCATCTAGTGGGGATTGAATTTCTATGGCTCTAGCTGCGACTTCAATTACCGCATGTTGTCGCGATAACCAATCAGTCCCCAGGATGATATCCACACTATCCAATCCCACGATCAGGAGAGTGGTTTTAAATATAAAGCTACCCAACTTTATTGGTACGTGTCTATTGATCTGATAGGTGGCAACCCTACCTCCGGGTGTAGAAATTGTAATACCCCCATTGGTGTGGTGAAAAGGTAACTAGCACTTGGCACTAAATTTGGTACTAATAAAACTGTGTGATGCACCAGAATCAAAAAGAATAATTGCAGGATAATTCAAAACTGAAAAGATACCAGTCAAGATAGGTGCTCACTCTGGAATATCAGCCATGGTGGTGAAGTTCAGCCTGCCTTGCCTCACTTGCACCTTCTGCCTCTTGCCTTGGTTCTGGTTGGAATTCTGTCCCTGCCTCTGCTGGTTCCTAGGGCAATTCTTGGCATAGTGTCCCATGTTACCACAAGTGAAACACCTATTGTCATTGGCCTGACGGTACTGTTGTTGCTGTGGCTGATTGTTCCTCTGAACTAGGGGCTGAGAGCGGTTGGGTGCCTGCTACTGCTGTGGTCGAATCACCCAGCGTCCTTGCTACTGCTGAGGTCCCCTGTCCTGAGTGTCAGATACAATCCTGAAGCGCTGTGGTTGAGCTGATGATCCTTCCACAGGGGTCTTCCTCTTCTTTTCTGCCTGACGGGCTGTGATGCAGTCCTCCTGAGAAATGGCCATGTTAACTAACTCATTGTAATTGTTGGCCCTGACGGTGTTGAGATGGTCGCGGAGCTTAGTGCTGAGCCCCCTCCTGAACCTATCCCTCTTCTTCTCATCAGTGTCTGCGTGGTATCCAGCATACTGACACAGGTCATTGAAGGCCTGAGCGTACTGCAACACAGTACGATTCCCCTGAGTGAGTGCCAGAAACTCATTAAGCTTTCGGTCCATAATGTCTGCTGGTATATAATGCCCTCTGAAGGCTGCCTTGAACTCTCTCCATTCCACCACATGGTCAACTGGCTGCATAGTGAGGAAGTGCTCCCACCATGTCCGCGCGGGTCCGCGAAGCTGCTGGGTGGAGAATCTGACCTTAGCCTCATCTGAACAAACTCCATTTAGTAGTGGGAATTTGGATTCCACTACCCTAAGCCATACATCAGCATCAAGCGGATCCTCTGCCCGAGTAAACAACGGCGGCTGGGTGTTGAGGAACTCCTGATAAGTGGCTACTGCTGGGGGACGCTGATGGTGGTCACCACCACCATAGTGCTGAGGTGGTGGCTAACGCTGAGCCAACTATCGCAGAATCTCATTCTGCTGAGCCATCAATTCTTGCATGGTAGGAGGCGGTGGCGGTGGTGGAGGAATGCGTTCATTCTGTCCACGACGCGCTCTTCCTGCTATCTGAAAAATCAAGGATGTTCTCAATATCACATTTCTGATGTCAGGGTTCATACGCGGTGAAAGATTTGCAAGGGTAAAACCACTATTTCTTTGCATAATTCATAAAAAGATTCTACATGGCATAAAACTTTTCTTCATAAATTAAAGCTGACATCATTCATCATCCAAACTTCCAAAAGAGTTTGTTAGGATTACATCAGTGACCCAAAAGACTCAACTCTGTCTAGCCTAGTACCCCAAAGGTGCAAAAGCTAAGCTAGTTTCGAGGAGTTCTACCACCACACACTTCTAACTCTATCCCTGCAACCTAGTGAGCAAACGAGGCAACGCTCGACTCGGGGGAAGGTGGTCTCCCTGAGCCAGCAGTGTCCAAGCTGGATGCAGGCTCCGGCTCCTCTCCTCCCTCGATGTCGGCATCCTCATTGGCCTCCATGTCCTGGATCTCCTAGTGGTGCATATCCAAATGTTGGTTAGCCACCACAAGTTGCTGCTGAGTGTTGATTAGCTGATCCTCGAGAACCTCAATGGTGTTCTCCCTAGTTCCCACTAGCTCCTCAAGCTCCTGGATCTCATTGGACATCTGTTTCACCTATAGGTCCTTTTCCACCATCTCAGTGGATAGGTCTACCACAAGTTCCTCTCTGTTATCCAAGGTGATCTTGGTAGCCTCCAACAATGCCATTAGATGAGACATTGCCTCTCCTCGCATCACTTGTCGACGATACAGGGCATCCATGCATCGCATCGTCAAGTGAGCAGTCTACCGTGGGTAAAGAGCCCATATATCCTTGGCATGCTCCACTCGGTCCTTCCACATTGGGTCGTCCTCCTTCTCCGCGGGGAACAAGCCAATGGGAAGAGTAGACAGCTCCAAGGGTTGAAAACCACAGAAGGTGGTCAGCCCATGGAGAGCAATCGCCTCGATAATATCCTCAGCCCGGTATCCGAAAGACTCGGAGTCCAACGAACGCCAGCCTGGTTGTAAGGGATGAGGCTCAAGGGTCATCCTCACCCTACAACGGGGCACTCGATGCTTCTCGAACACCTGCACCGCGTACTGGGGAGGCGTCGTGTAACCTGCTCCCTGAAGTACGTCCCACAAGATACGGGGAAAACCCTCTCGTGCAAGTCCGTCCGTGTGGGACTATGTGTTCCCTCCTTCCGAGGATCCGTGAGAAGTCATCTGCGTATGGTTAAGCGTAAGTGAAAAAGAAAAGAATTATAAAATAAAAGGGAATCAAAACTCGGCCTCTCGATGGCTACGACAATGTCACTGAGTGTACTTCATCTGTCATTATCATGTATTAAAGTTTTTACCTAATTATCAAGTAGTTTAAATAAAAGATGCATGCATGCTCGTCCTAAACGACCTCATTTCAACTTAGAGGGAATAGGGAAGAACTCCCATCCCTTATAGTAGCCTGTAGGGCTTACTCAAATAGCCACCTAGCTTCACGTCCTAGGTCTATCCTGATCGTCCTGACGATCCATCCAACATTTGTTTCTATCAAGTTTTACTTTTGAAAAGGATGGTATTTATAGTTTATTGATTCCTCTGTGGTGGTACGAGCTCCGATACCAGCTGTGGCGGAGCCACCCGAATTATTCCAACTTAAGTGCCTGAGTCCCGCCTTAGAGGCTAGACCACACTTGAATAGGAATAACACGTCAGTCTCTCGGATCTAGTCCGATGAGGCCACTAACAGGATCAAGTACCACATACTCACTCGATGGCGAGGCACAGAGCAAATACAATAAAGCATAAAAACATACATTAAGGAGTATCAAATTTATTACAACATCATCGGAGTTTTAGCAAAAGTAGTGATCATTGTTCGGAATGCAGCGGAATAAAACTAACGATAAATAAACGGAGAGATGGGGAAGCCTATCCCATCACTCCTCATGCTCCTCCTCAGCCGAGGTAGGGTCCCACTCGACTGTCCATCCCGGTGGCAAGATGGACGGCCAAGTCACTACAGCAACCATGTCCTCTAGAGATCCTGTAAATTTATGCCACAAGCAAGGCTGAGTATACTAATACTCAGCTAGACTTACCCGGTGTGAGGAGTCTACTCCTCTACCTCTAGACATGCAGATGTTTGGCTGAGGGGTTTGGTTGCCAAAAGCACTAGCTGAGTCTAAAAATCAAGTTTTAGCTTTTTCAAGTTTTAGTGTGACTCTCTTAAGACTAAATGTGTACCTATCTAATCATTCATGGTATCAAGCATTTAGCAATCAACAACTTTTGCCAAGTCATCACATTTCCACCCACTTGTTACTCAATGCAGTACAATGGATCAAGCAGTCTCATTAGCTGCTAGAAGCAGACGATTTGAATCAAGTTTTTATCCTTGCAAGGTAAACCTAAACAAATGACGCGGCGAGGCACTCCGTCCCCACACACATCAACCGTCCCCATCGATTCCCCGTCAGCAGATCAGACCTCACCACCTTGGCGCACAATGCCTCACTGACCCCGACTGCCGTCGTGCAGTGACCGCACTTGTACCCACCATAACCGGAATGGGAGACCACGTCTCAGGTCGCATGAGGGGCAAAGTCTGCTGCCAGGATCAATCAGGTACTAGGCTTACCGATTTACCATATTTCTCGGCATGTGCTTAGTACGTTCAAACGCTTGACACAGGTATCCGCATGTTAATCCTTATTCCAATTTCATCTCGTAGACCACGCATTCCCATGGATCCATGTCCACAGACCATCATCATTCTAATATAAAAATGGATACATTCTATTCCTGACCTCGCGCGAGTGCTAGAAAAATCACTCGACTTCTACTGAGATCCCTAATTAGTAAAGCAGCTACTCGACCTAGCATACTAGTATCCATCTCAAAAGGTATCCTGAGTCATGCAACTAAGGTTCCAAACAACTCCTACACTTAACTACACATTACAAACCTACAAACAATAGGTGTAGTAAAATAGCATAATAAGTAGGTTATGCATAAAACCGAGGCTTGCCTTCCAAAGCTAGGGCAGGCAGATCCTCGATGGCAGGTTCTGGTGCTGGATCCTGGGCTACCTCCTGAGCAACTCCTTGCTCCGGCACGAGGATGTACTCTCCATCATCGAGGTTGCAATCTATCGAATGCAATGAATAAGATATATGTATGCTATGATATGCAGAATTTAGTAACCATTATGCATAGTGAAGAAAAACTAAGTTAGTTGACAACTTAGGGTTTCCTTGTTATAAGAAGCTCTTAGTGGTTTATGCTTAGCAATCTAGGTTTGAGGTTTTGCTTAGAGGAAAACGTAGTGGATTAAGACATGGATTGCCCCTTAAAGGTTCTTCTATTAGGTACTCAAGGGGTTTTGCTGGGTTGGTTAGGGTAACATTAATCTCCACTACTAATTTCCCTTTTTATTTTCTATTTATGCTCTTAAGGTGGGTTTGAACTACAACAATGATTTCAAATTTTCCAAAAATTCTGTAAAAACTACAGTGGGTTAATATTGGTCACTTTAGTCTATCCTATAAATTTGAGGTCAAAAATAAATAAAATATGTCCTAGACAAAAATAACAAAAGTTGGGGCAGAGGGGTCACTTTGCACTACAACTCTTATCTAGGTGTGAGTTCTGTACTAAGAGTTATTTTTGCTGGTATCTATGGGTAATAACATGCTTATGTGCCAAAAATCACAGAGGGTTACTTAGTCGTTTGTTGGGGACTTGTTCTCAAATGCTTCGGATTAAGAACAAGGCAACATAAAAAGTGTTAAACGTTAAGGCCCTTCGTCCTATTGAACATTATTCCCCTTCGGGAATAATGAGTTCCGGACGAAGGTCACAAGAGACATACCTTCGTAAATTCAACAAGTAATAACGAAGGACTTATATAAAACATGAAATGTAGATCATAGAATCATTTCTATTTTATTAACACAAAGAAATAGAAATGATTACAAATTACAAATGTACCTTCGGTCCTGAGAGAAGGTAAAAAGTACAAGCGTGACGCAAATGCCAATGCACCGTCAGCGTGAACAGTACGGGAGTACTGTTCATCTATTTATAGACGTGGGACGCAGCCCACGTAAAATTACATCCATGTCCACTACATTTGTTAATGACTTATGGAAATCTGTCGAGGCCCACGTAGTCTTTTCATCTTTAAGTCGGTTCCCTCTTCTGCTTATCGTGACGAAGCTTCCCCGCACACAGCTTCGGCTGCGCTCGTGCTTCGTCTGGTTCAGGCTTCGTCCTGGCCGTGCTTCGTATTCATGATTCTGAATCCGAGAATACCTGTTCACATAATCCACTTGGAAAACATTGTCAAATCATGTTTTTGAGGACCTTCGGAGGACGAAGGCCCCCAACAGTAGCCCCTCGCAATATTAATTTGTTAATAATAAATTCAGATTGCGATATGGACGAAGGCCTTGAGCCGAAGGTCCGAAAAAACACCTTCCCTTTGCTAGAATAGCAACCTTCACTGACAAGCGGGACCTTTCAATTGTCAACGCCCTGGGCGTATAAATAATATCGCACCGCAAACTCATTTGGTACGCACACTTGCCATCTGCTTCGGTCCACTAAAATTTTTAGCTCTTGCACTAAGATTTGCTGGTCTTTTTGATTTTGAAGCTTCGGCATCGGGAACAATTTTTTTTAGCGTTTCCGAAGATGTCTGAAGGCAAGAAGATCCCTGCTGAGACGAAGCTGAGTCTCGAGGAGGAGAAGAATTTGGGGTTCCTGATAGCGATGGCAGAGACCAATACAGAGAAAATCACCAAGGAAATTCTCGAAGGTTTGTCCGAAGATACTGGTGACAGCGACAGCTATGATGTAGAGAGTGGTGGGGAAGGGGCCGAAGATCGTCCATGGCGGCCAAGTCACACGGTTTTCGGGAAGACTACCATCAAGCAGAATCATGTTGATAATATGAGGGGGCGGTACTTTCGAGATTTATCTATTGTGAGGGCTGACGCTGGAGAAAAGACTTCCCCCACCCCAGAAGAAGATGAAGTTGTGATTTTCCGAAGCTTTCTCAAGGCTGGGCTTCGATTCCCCCTGAGCAACTTTGTTGTTGAGGTACTGAAAACATTCCAAGTCTACCTTCATCAACTCACTCCCGAAGCTATTATAAGAATGGGGATTTTTGTCTGGGCTGTGAGAAGCCAAGGTTTGGAACCAAACGCTAAAAGCTTCTGCAACATACACGAGTTATTGTACGAGACGAAGCCCTGGGGAAAAGAGCAATATCACAACAATTTTGGGTGCTACAGCTTCGGCGCCCGCTCCGGGTCAAGCTGCCCTGTGCCGACCTTTCGGAAGAGGTGGCCCGGAGCCTGGATGACTGAATGGTTTTATGTGAAAAATGATCTAACAGCGCAAGATAATGTCAAAAGTATCATTATGCACCCAATCTGGCAACGCTTCGGACTTCGAAGGCCGAAGGTTGAAATGGATGAGGCAGCCGAAGAGTGCCAAAGAGCCTTCGGCGTAGTTTGCTCCTTTATTGGGACAAGGGACTTAGTCCAAGAGCACATTGCCTTCAGGGTATGGCCACTTGCAGAAAAGTGGGAAATGCCGAAGGAAACTATTAAAGAGTCCGACGAAGGCGGACTAGTTAGACTGAAATACACATTCAAATATGCAGATAAATTTGTTGAACCTGATGATGACTGGCTGAAAAGCATTGAAACTTTAAGTGACGAACTACTTGGAGCATATTCGAAGGCCGAAAATACTGCGCTATCAGCAGCCTTCGGAGGCCGAAAAAAGAAGAGACTCAACCGGGTGTTTGACGCAATCGGGTACTTCTACCCCGATTATCGTTATCCCATTCGAGGGCAGAAGAGGAAAAACACAACCTCTGCAAAAGAAGAAGCTGCAACTGCTCCTAGCGAGCCAGAACCGAAAGGAAAAAGGTTGAAGGTCCTCACACACCGGCCACGCCATATTGAACCAGCTTCGGTGCCTGAGTTCACCGGAGAAACTTCTTCGGCCGCCGAAGCTGAACAGCCAACCTTGCTGCCAGAAATTGCAGAGATGGCCGCAGCGCCATCCACAGAAAAAATGGAAGAAGCAAAAAATCCGACTAAGGAAAAAGCATCAGAAGTTTTGAGTCCTGTAGCAAATGTCGAAACAGCAAAAATCCAAAAGGGTCCAACGGTGACCCCAAAAAGGAAAAGAATGGTAAACGTACTAGATGTCTTGGAGACAATTAAGTCTTCAAGCACAACTCCAAAAAATAGTGTTGAAGTTGCTGAAGCTTCTGCTGAAGTTTCGACGCAACAGGCTGAAGCTGAAGCTGGGCCTTCGGAGCCCTTGAAGGAGCAAACTTTGGAAGCCGAAGCAATAAAAATACCAGAACCAATTTTAGTTGAAGAAACTAACACTGCCATCCCCGAAGCGCCTGCCAGCATATGTGATTACATCATTCGACATGCTTCGGGGAAAAAATTATCTGAAGAAGAAACTCATGAAGCTAACCATTATGCGAGGGAGCTAAAATATCCGAAGGGGGCAGTGATATTCAATGGGACAAACGAAGATGATTTCCTGTACTGCCTCCCAGACAATAAAGAATTATCCGTCTGCCGAGAGATGGCCAGGAGTATAGGATTCCCGAAGCTGGAAGCTGGATTAAGCGCCATGTCGAAAGAGGATCTCGCAGACAGTCTTGCATACAATAGCCTAAAGGTTTAAGGATTAGACTTTTTGAAAAAATTTCTATAATACTTAATTCATTCCTTTATTCTTATATAGACTCTCTTTTTTTATAGGGTTTAATCCTGAGCAACGCATTGAGAGCGCAAAAAAGTGCCGAAGATGAGAGTTATGAGATTGCGTTCAACAATTTGCGCTCCGAAGTTATCAAACTGAGAAACGAAGCTCTAGAAAAGGATAAAATTCTTCTTTCGCTGATAGACAAAGTAAAGAAGGATGAAGCTGCCTCAAAAACCCAGGCCGAAGCCCAAAAGCGTGAAATTAAAGATCTTTAGAAACAGCTGACTAGAGCTAGAGAGGAGCGCGTCCTTGAGGAAACAAAACGAGAACTCAGCGATCATATGGTCGATAAATTGGAGTTAAGAGTTAAAGAGCTTCGTGCATCTCAGGGAAAATGTTATGTTAAATCTATAGAGTGTGTGAATAAAATTAAAACCAGCTTCGCCAGCGTAGGCGCCTTTTCCAGCGAAGAAAATTTCTCTCGAGGAAATCCCGAAGGTCCATTGGAATGGATTAGACACGAAGTAGAGGCCTTCGAGGAGATTCTGAGCAGTCGCGGTGATATCTGCGCTTTTTCGGGCGCCAGAGGAATTGCTTCTGTCTTAGAAAAAAAAGGTTGCGATCATGTAAAATTTCTAGCTCAGTCCGAAGCTACCTTTTCCTGTGAAGACATCAAAGACCCCTCGGCCGAAGCAAGCGTGGTTGGTGGCAAATTTTTTACTGACATCTGGAACGACGGCGGCCGAGGAATGGCACAAGAAATTATCCAAAGGAGCGAAAAAGGCATCCACGAAGCTAGGAAAGTGGCAGAAACTGCCGAAAAAAGTACGGAGCCCGAAAGACAATTAGGTATTAATTAGTCGTTCTTATTGTGTTGTAATTTTTGTTTCAAACTCTGCTCACAGTTTGTAATAGTAATGAAAAAATGTTCTTTTGCCTCAGAAGCTGCTGAATCGACTGTCGATCCCCACACAAAAGGGGATGATGAAATTAAACAAATGGCCGAAGCTATCATGGACAAAGTTGTTGATCAACTTTTAAATGAAGTCGCCGAAGCAGTATTAAGAGAAGACTAGATGCTATTTAGAAAAACAGTTAAATTGTGATCTATGTAACATTTGTACATTTGAATGTAATATACAAGTTTCTTTCCTTTATTCAATTCTTTACGATGCATGAAACTGTACATACATACCATTTTTGAGCCTTCGGCGAAAAAACACCTTCCCTTCTTTTCATGCTTCGTGAAGAATACATTCTTCGTTAAAACTGTTCTGATAAGACACATCCATGCTTCGTGAAAGCACTCTCCGAAGCTAAACAATTTTGATATTGCTCTGATGAAGCTCATCCATGCTTCGTAAAAACAGCCTCCGAAGCTATTTTCCGAAGATCATCATCATATTCCCTCGTGACTTTGCACGATTTGCACTTTCTCAAATCATTCTTTCGAAGGTTAATACTGTGTGCCCTTCTTTTGCCGTATGCAACATGATGTATGATGCTTATGCTATGCGAAATGATGTGATGATGTTATGTTATGCAAATGACGTCTGTTCCGAAGATACACACAAAACACATTCGTAAGCTCTGCATTCCCTTAGGAACGTCTTTGGAGCTTCTTCGTCTTTTACTTAGACGATCTCAGCGTTGACTTTTCGCTGTAAGCCTCCCTTAGGAGCTTCTTCGCCCTTTACTTAGGCGGTATCAGCGTTGACTTTTCACTGTAAGCCTCCCTTAGGAGCTTCTTCGCCCTTGACTTAGGCGGTATCAGCGTTGACTTTTCGCTGTAGGCTCTGCATTCCTTTAGGAACGACTTCTGAGCAGAAAACTTACACTGCGCTCCCTTTGGAACGGCTTTTGTGACTTCACAAACTTACTCTGTGTTCCTTAGAACGACTTTCCGTTACTCCGAAGGATTTTTAATTCGAAGGTCCTCCTTGGTAACGGAAAAAATTTTAAGCTTCAGCAACTTAAGCTTGTGGAGCAAATAGATCTTCCTCGTGGAAAACAACGAAATTATTACATGAAAACTATCAATGTTTTTTGCTTCACAGAAAATAAAACTGAATAGGAAAGACTGCTATCAAAGGTAGGATATGTGTCAATAAATGTGCTTCGACTCTGGCACAGTGCTGTTGACTGTGCGAGCTTCGGACTGCTCTCTGAAGTCCCTCTGATGTGGAGCGTATTGACTCCCTTCTGGCTGTTGACCTTGCTGCAATGGAGGTGGGGGCGGAAGCTGTTGCCAGGAAGCTTGAGGTTGACTTGCCGAAGCTACAGAAGCTGCAGGGTGGTTGTCTATGTATTGTGGGATATAAGGCGGATGATACGAAGCAGTATGCATGACCTGCTTCGGCTGAGCTTGTTGAGATGCAGCTTCGGCAATTACCTTTTGCTTCTGGATTGTAATATGGCATGACCTAGTGGTATGGCCCTTGCCTTCTCCACAGAACAAGCAAAACAGTCTCCTTGGCTGATCTCCGAATCTTCCGCCGAAGCCCCTGGCGCCTCTGCCTCTTGGAGCTGGTGGCCGGAAGGAAGTTTGTTGTTGCCCCGAAGCCTGTGAGGAGCATTGCGGTCTGTTCTGACTCCCCTTATCATCATTCTGAGTGTTGTGGATGGAACGGACATGTCTCGGGTAGTATCTTCCTCCGAAGCCCCTGGTCATTTCAGAAAATCTGAAGGCCTCCTCCCTTCTTTGACGAAAGTCATTGTCAGCACGAATGTACTCATCCATCTTTTGGAGCAATTTCTCCAAGGTCTGAGGAGGCTTTCTAGCAAAGTATTGAGCTGCAGGCCCAGGACGAAGCCCCTTGATCATGGCTTCGATAACAATTTCATTGGGCACCGTTGGTGCCTGCGCCCTCAATCGTAAAAACCTTCGGACATACGCCTGAAGGTACTCTTCGTGATCCTGAATACACTGGAACAGGGCTTGAGCTGTGACCGGCTTCGTCTGAAATCCTTGAAAGCTGGTCAGTAACATATCCTTCAGCTTCTGCCATGAAGTTATTGTTCCTGGCCGAAGGGAGGAATACCAGGTCTGAGCAACATTCCTGACGGCCATGACGAAAGACTTCGCCATGACTGCAGCATTGCCCCCGTACGAAGACACCGTTGCTTCGTAGCTCATCAAGAATTGCTTCGGGTCGGAGTGACCATCAAACATGGGGAGCTGGGGTGGCTTATAGGATGGAGGCCAAGGTGTAGCCTGCAGCTCAGCAGACAGAGGAGAAGCATCATCAAAAACAAAATTTCCCTGATGGAAATTATCATACCAGTCATCTTCGTTGACGAAGCCCTCCTGATGAAGGTCTTTCTGATGAGGCCTTCTGTTCTGCTCATCGTGAGTAAGATGGCGGACTTCCTCAGAGGCTTCGTCTATCTGCCTTTGCAACTCAGCTAGGCGGGCCATCTTCTCCTTCTTCCTTTGTACTTGTTGGTGTAGCATCTCCATATCCCTGATTTCTTGGTCTAGCTCTTCTTCCTGAAGTGTCGGGCTGACAGCCTTTCTCTTCTGGCTTCGGGCCTCCCGAAGAGAGACGGTCTCCTGGTTGTGGTCCAGCGGTTGCAGTGCTGAAGCCCCAGTCGCTGAAGCTTTCTTCGGCGCCATAGCTTCCGAAGGTGTTCAAAAAAGCTCGAAGTGGAAATGAGTTCACCGGAGGTGGGCGCCAATGTTGGGGACTTGTTCTCAAATGCTTCGGATTAAGAACAAGGCAACATAAAAAGTGTTAAACGTTAAGGCCCTTCGTCCTATTGAACATTATTCCCCTTCGGGAATAATGAGTTCCGGACGAAGGTCACAAGAGACATACCTTCGTAAATTCAACAAGTAATAACGAAGGACTTATATAAAACATGAAATGTAGATCATAGAATCATTTCTATTTTATTAACACAAAGAAATAGAAATGATTACAAATTACAAATGTACCTTCGGTCCTGAGAGAAGGTAAAAAGTACAAGCGTGACGCAAATGCCAATGCACCGTCAGCGTGAACAGTACGGGAGTACTGTTCATCTATTTATAGACGTGGGACGCAGCCCACGTAAAATTACATCCATGTCCACTACATTTGTTAATGACTTATGGAAATCTGTCGAGGCCCACGTAGTCTTTTCATCTTTAAGTCGGTTCCCTCTTCTGCTTATCGTGACGAAGCTTCCCCGCACACAGCTTCGGCTGCGCTCGTGCTTCGTCTGGTTCAGGCTTCGTCCTGGCCGTGCTTCGTATTCATGATTCTGAATCCGAGAATACCTGTTCACATAATCCACTTGGAAAACATTGTCAAATCATGTTTTTGAGGACCTTCGGAGGACGAAGGCCCCCAACATCGTTATTTAGTTACGATTTTCTAAAGTTTAATGCCAAAAAGACACTTATAACTAACTTGCTATTTGAAAAATATCAAACAACAGAACTTGTATTTTTTCCTAGGTTCTTCTTAGCACAAGAGCAGTCATTCCTAAGGTAGGGGTGTTTTCTCCTTAGGATTTTTTTCTTATGACTTTTCAAAGTTTTCTCTGTTTTCTATGAATAAATGGGAGTGCAATTTCTTTTCACTGGACTATGGTTCAACAAATTTTCTTGTGAACTACATCACTTAGGCATGCTAGGAAAAATATGGTTGCCCTCTGGTTTCCATTTTCTTTTCCTTTTTCTTTTTCTTTTTCCTAAGTTTGAGCATAAACAAGTTTTAGTGAATAAATCTTCCTTAACCTTGTATACTGGGGTGTTTATTAATTTTAAACAGTGTAACTACTAGGTTAGTGTCTCCACTATTTTTCTCAACCCTGGTCTAACAACATTTCCATCTTTTCGTTTATTATTAAGTTTTGGGCAGTTTTATTATTTAAATCAAAACTCTATAAAACATTACAGGAACTATGGGGTTTACTATTTTTGCTTGATAGTTTATATTTCACAAAGTCTAGCAAAATTGGTTTGACTAATTTTGGATGATTATTCTTCAAGTTATGTATTTATCAAGTTCTCTGATATATTTAAAAGAAAAGTAAATTCGAAATGGGAAAAGAAAAACAGATTTGCGCTGAAGTCCCTAGGTTTTCTTCCCCCTTTTCTCTCACAAATCAGCCCTCGGTCTACTATTCACATGAGTCACTGTCCTTACGCATAACCCCCTGGACTTATCCTATATCTAACCCGCGATCCTTGGCTGGCTGGAACAGTAACTGGGGCAAAGATCGCGGAAGCGAGGCTTACCGGCGGCAGTAGAGCTCTGGTGGGGTGGTCGGTGACGTCGGGGAGGTCACGGCAGTCACGTCGGTGTGCGGGTCGGCGTCGGAGGTGGCTGGAGCTGTTCTGGCCACGAGCGCAGGCGGCGGAAGTCGTCGGCGGCACCTGCTTCGGCCAAACCACGGCGGTAGGAGCTCCTCTGGGTGACGTAGAGGCTATGCGCGCAAGGAATCGAGAAATGGTTCAGTGGATTACCCGGTCCACGTGCTCCGGCGGGGTCACGAACTCCGGCGAGCGTGATTGCACTGTTCCGGTGGGGCTGGTCCTCGGCTCAAGCTTGGGAAAGCTTCACGTCCTCTCAAGCAAGCTATTTGAGGGCTCGAATCGAGCAGAGGTGGGCGGGAATGGTTTGGCCACGGTGGGCGCCCTCGGGCGGCTCTGGCGGGTCGCGGGGAGGTCGCCGGAGCTGCGGGCTGGCTCGGGAAAGCTAGGCGTGATGCAGAGGGGGTAACAGGGAAGATGGTCGTACATGAGGGCGGGCTTTATAGCCACTCGCGGGCACGACACGGGTGTGGGCACGGGGCGGCCGAGGGCGCGCGGGGGCGCACGTGCGAGCGTGCTCTGGGCTCGTTCCCGAGTGCCTGCCCACGTCGAACACGTGGTGGTTTGCTTCTGCCGGTGTTCAAAGGCCTGTTCGGTCGCCTTAGCGTGTAGATCTCAGCAAAAATCCCATGTAAGGTATCTTCTCTGCACAATATCCTATCTTTTCCATGTGAGTTCCAAGCAAAGATATGGTCGGGGTTGAGAGATATTGTGGTGTGAAGTTGGCTCTGTTCGAGCTGTCCAGCCCGAGACAAAAACCGTGTCAAGTCGTGTCAAACGACTTAGGGTTGGGTTCAAATTTTTCCAGGGTGTTCTAGGTGTCTTTAGGCGCCATTTTGTTAATTGGGCCCTATGGTTTTGAGTTTGGAAAAATGTGAACATGTTTGATCTTTGAAAGAGGGCTGGTTTTGAAAGTGAGAAAAATCTGATTTTCTTTTATGCCCTTCTCTTTGGTGACCTTTTTGGGGTTTTTTTGAAACCTTTTTGGGGTCACTCTCTTACTATTTTTTGTAGGGTATTAAGTGTACTACAACTTTTATAATTAGCACAAGTCATGATAATGTGGTTTACATAGCCTTTTTGCTATACTCCCCTCTAGGGCTCCATTTGCCTAAAGGGATTTGAATTAGGGTTTGAGCCATTCTCTCCTCTTTAGGTGCATGATAAGGCCAAAAATGACTTCTAAGATGGGTTACACCTACTTAGGACCTTGACCCCCAAGTTTGGTGTCTTTTGCTTAAATTAAACCACATGTGATGATGGGTTCACTAGTGTAGGCTTGAGTGAAATCCTTAAGTAACACCTGGGTGTTACAAGGTCAACTCTGGCTGGCGGAGGATTCAGAGGATTTGAAGGATTCATCTCAGCTTGTTGTTGTTGTGGTTGTCTAAATATCCTCTGAGTGTGTCGATTGGGAGGTAGATCAATTCCACCACCCTTCTTGGTATTGAACATCTGAGTTAGAAACATATGGTAAGAAAGAATTGTAGACAAGGCAGGTAATTACGAATCAGGTTACTTTGGGGGATTTATTAGCTAAGTAGATTAGTGTTTTACCTACTAAAGCTAATTCATTACCATATAGTGGTACATGCTAAGATGCCCTACTATAATGTTTCAATCAATCAAAGAAGCAAATCAGGTATTTATCATCAGAACAATCAACCAACATTTTTAATAGAGAAAATAGTTTTAATTTTGTCTTAGGTCTCCTATCTTCTAGAAAGGTCATAAATGTAGGATTCCAAAGTGTGAAATCCATCTTGTCTTAGAGTAGAAAAGGTAAGAGTAGTGAGAGTATGACAGCAAAAGGTGAGACAGGACCAAGACAAGATAAGTGTAGAATGAATCAGAGTAAGGTAAGTAGGTAAGGGTTTTGTCCATTTCTATCTAAGTTTCGTCCTACAGTCAACATTTGCTTTGATATCACTTCGGTCACACTCGGATTTAAGGGACAAAGCCGGGTGCATCTCATATATGCGCCAAAGAAGACAACACATATAATAACAGAGTGTATAGAGATAAATGTCACAATAACATTAGAGTACTTATTACATTGCGGAAGTCTTACAAAATAAATTATAAAAATAAACGAACTAAAGTCCATCCTTGGTGCCATAAAGTCAACTGGGAGACGCCACCTAGATCAAGTCGAACTCCTCGCTATGAGGCTTCTCTTGAACCACCTGTTCTTCTCCTGTGGGGGGTGTGAGACAGCAAGGGTGAGCTCACACATGTTCATCGGTCAACAAGTTGTGGGGAATAATGTGCATGAACTCACCAAAGGCGGGAGTTCATGTGATGTGTAAGGCTGATCAATAAAATAAAAGTTGAAGTTGAGCGTTGCTTTTATAAGTTGGTCAAAATTTTATTAGCAGTTACTAAGTGTAAGTAAATACCAAACCATAGTAATAATAAATAAAAGTAATAATAAAATAATCCCAATGTGATGCAAATGACAAATTGAATTTAATTCCATAAATTAATCATGTGAGTGTCTGAGCCGCTCATGACTGTGAGCATGGCTAGTATACCAGTTTTACACTCTGCAGAGGTTGTTCCCTGTACCCACAAGTCATGTATCCCATGTCGCCAGGGTTTGAAAGGCCCTTAAACACTACCGAGGTGAATGGCTAGGGATCCACTACGAGGCCTTTACAAAGTTCTACTAGCTTCCGAAAAGCCACTACAGTTTATGGGAAGAGCACTTGCAAGAATCCCTCGTCTGACCGCCATCACAGCAAACTCAACACGAGAACCTCCCTGCATGCAACTCCCCTACTGCCCTTGCCCCTTTCGGGTAAGGTAGTCTTCCACTAGCTTTCCTAGTTAGTTAGCCAAGGGCGTTCCATTAAACCCTTGTGGTGGCACTGTTTTCCCGGGTGGTTCTCCATGTTCCCATTAACATAATGATCTTATCATGAACAGTAAATAATAAAATGATAACAAAAGTGAGAACATGAGTAATGTATATCTCTATACCCAAAACCACATAAAGCAATAGCATATACTACCCAAAAAATCAGTGGTAAAACAAGGTATAAAGATAGCCAAAACTAGGGTAACCTATTGGATCCCATAAATTAACCTATGCAGATCATTATGATTAATAAGAACATGACTGGTTAAAAAGTAAGTGATCAAGGGCACAACATGCCTTCAATGAGCTCCTGCTCAGCACCTTCTATCTGCTGGGCACCAGGATCCTCAGTCATAGGCTCTTCTACTCGCCATAATACAAACAAGCACATTACATAGAAGAAATTAACATCACACCAAACTTGTAAACAAAATAGATAATAATAATCTACAAATTAAAATAAGATCCTAGGAACAGGAATCATTAATTTTGGAGTTCTAGATTTTAAGTTATGAATTTCCAAAGGTTTTATGTGCTTGATATATGATTAAGTGAGAAATTAATTTTACTACTGTTTTCATGCCAAAACAGAGACACTAGGGGATAAACAATAACATTACAAAATTTTAGAAACGGGAATGGATCAATTTGGAGTTCATATGAATTTTCTATGATTTATACAAGTTCTAGCAATTATTTATACACTAAAAAGTTTTTTCCAAAGGATTTTATTCATTTTCCCAGATCCCTAGATTGCGCACACTAAAACAGAGAAACACAGGGGCTCGGGTGTAAATATCCCTAAGACTCAGAATGACCCCACTATGGACCACGGGTTGGTTTCAATTAACACCAGGGACTCTTTTACAAAACCGGCACAGCGAAGGGGTAAGTCCTAATCTAGACCGTTCGATCAATAATGGGTGGCGCAGATTAGATATAACTTAAACCGAAACTGTACGCGCTATTAGCCACTGGATCTGAGATCCACGGCCACGGTTTAACGAAACTAGATCTAATCTGAGCTGAGGGATGGCAGATCTATGGTGCCTGCTCAATCGCGCGAATGGTAAGGGGTTACCTAATCTCGGTCGTTGAATACCGGATCAACTGTGCCAAGTCATCTTCTACCTCGAGTCTGGCCACGCGACAGTGTCGTTCTCCCCCACGACGGACGACCCCGGCAAGCACTGACCGCCGATTCACAGCCTCAAAGCAATTCCTAGAGTACCGATCCGATCCTAATGATCTAGCGAATGCATAGGCATAATGGATACTATGAATCGAAGCGCCGAAGACCCTGGCCACGGCAGCGCCCGAGCACGGCAGCTTTTCCATGTCTGGCAAGGAATTGCCTTCGCCCCGCTGTCCGTGCCACCCAATTGTTGGCGCAGACAACTCCCACAGACGAGTACTATCCTCCCTTACCCAACTTCAAGAGTGGAGGCCCCCAACGACGACTATCCATGGCGGCGGCGCGTATCGGCCGCAATCCACCCCACTTCTCACAGTTGCGGTGTCCTCGGGTGAAATGCGCACAGTGGTTTAGTGGAGGTCGCCTGACGTATGGGGCTCGCCTGGCAGAGGGCCGGTCGCGGGTGTGAGATGAGGAGCGGCGAGCGACTGTACCGTGGGGCCCGGATGACAGTGAGCGAGGTCAGGCGCGGAGTAGAGTCTCAGACATGTGGGTCCACCATTCGGTGACAGCATCAACACGCGAGTGGAGCGGGCCAGCGCGCGGACATCTCTTGTGGGCTAAGCGGAGGTAAGGAAATAAGTGGGCCGCATTGGTTGACAAGAGCGCAACCAAGCATTTTCCCCTTTTTCTTTTATCTTTATCTTTTCCTTTTTCTTTTCTCTTCTCTTTCAAATTTAAATTTCAAATTTAAATTCATACTTGTTGTGAGGTTCATACCTAGGTTAATTGAATAAATTCAATTACCAATATGAACCTATTTTAATTAATTTATACATTTATTTTATCTTACCTGTGTAGTATTTCTCCTCTTTTCTCTATCCTGGAATTTCCTTTAGGATCTTAAGTTCCACTTTGGACTTTAATATATTTATTTTTACACTATTTTTACATTGTCACAAAGTGCACACAAAATAAAGTCAGCATGATGCATGATTTATTGACATGTCTTCTATTAATTATTTGTTTTTCTTTTAAGTTAGGTATTCACATGTGATGGTAAATAAAGAGTGCACATACTATAAGGAAATAATTTCTCTTTTAGAAGTCTCTTACAATTTGGGAATTACATAAAAGGTCGAGGCAACTACCATAGCAATCGTGGTGAGGAAGGATAGCGCACCGCCTTTCATAGCTGTGGCGGCACCGAACACTATGGAGGTCCCCACGGCACCACCGACTGTGGCACCTTAGCTAGCCAAGCTAGATGAGACGAAGATTAAATCTACAGGGCCTACACTGGTGGATGAAAAGGGCAAAGGGGCCACAGAAATTGAAGAAGCTAAGAAATGCCTTGTCCTGTGTTGTTATGATAGTCTTGATTAGGTTGTGTTATGTGTTTGTCTTGCCTGGCTATATAGAAGGTACGGTAACTGTTCAGTCCATTTTGCCTTTAACAAATAAAAATTGTTGTCTATTTTGCTCATAAAACGACCCCCACTCCAAACAATCTAGTGATTCCCTAGTGAAACCTTTATAAAAAAGTCACTTGCTTGTGTTGGTGTTTTCTAGACCTTGTGTGTTGCACCATTGAATATGCACCTGCATAGCTTGTAGACCCCATAGCTTGATCGCTAGACCAACCTAAGTTTCCATGTCTGCTTGTTTATTTAAAAAAACTTTTGGTTGGTGTTTGTTTGCACAAAACAGTATCTATTCTCAAATTCTTCTTGGAAGCCTTGTCTGAATCCTCATTAACCTCTCGTTTGCTCATCCTAGAAGCCATCTGGTTTGGCGACCTCTCTTTTTGCCTGGATCTAGTAATTTTTACCCTTTGTGAACCATGTTGTGGCTTATCATTCGAATCTTTGAATCCTCTATTGATTCTACCTCGTTGTCTTGTTAATTGCTACGACCCATTCTCAAGTATCGAATGTTGATCAATCTAATTCCCCATTTCTAGTTATCCTCATAACCATTCTCCGAGGATCATGATGTCGTTTTATCATCTTTATCTGTAAACGCATATTCCCTTGGTTTTGTGGATTTTGTCATTATCTTTGGGCCTCTCGTGTCTCTAAGCTCATCAATCTTGATCTCATGGTTTCCTCCTTCTCATATCCCATATTGTACTAATCTCTAGCCTGATAATCCCTGTGATGATCAGGAAATAGTTCGTGGAGTTGAAGAATTCTCATGTGTTACTCTTTTTGCCAACAAATCTATGTTTCAACTCCTATCAGGTTATTATTTTTTGAGCCATACTCTTGAGGTCCCCATCAATCTGTGCCACGTGGATTTCTTGTTAGTTACGTTTGGTAATGATATTATGGCTAACAACTGATGGTGCCGCGACGAAACCAAGAGCCTCCGGTGGGTGCGCACACATGGTTGAGCTGCTCAGCACGCGCTGGTATCACGATTAATAATCGTGTTCCATTATGGGACTATACCGACGTGCTATCTTTTGTGGACATCCTCTCAAAGTGATCGCTGCATTTTGTCTCAATATGTCTGGAAGTTCGTTCCATCACTACCAGAATCCGGCTCTTTGCCGAGTGCTTTTTATTGGGCACTCGGTAAAGTAGTCTTTGCCGAGTGCCGCACTCGGGAAAGTCCTACTCTCGGTAACGACCACGTTTACCGAGAGCAGGACACTTGGCATAGGGAAACACTGGCAAAGAATGCTTTGCCGAGTGCCAAACGCTCGGCGAACCTAGACGCTCAACAAAGGGCCGTCAGCATCCGTCTATAGTTAACGGCCATTACCTTTGCCGAGCACCAGGCTTTGGCACTCGGCAAAGTAGCTTGTTTGTCGAGTGTCGCAAGACCGACACTCGGCAAACCATGATTTTCCGAGTGTCATCCTTGACACTCGGCAAAGCATATTTTTATTTTTATTTTCTTTCCCAACCAAACTTTTTGTGGGATGTTACTACACTATGTAGACTTAAATGTTCAATTTTGGCACAATTATAAAAGTGTTTCTATAACTATTAGATTTAGTTCGTTTAATTGAATTTCTTCGGATAATTCAGATTCGAATTGGAAGTCACTCAAAAAATGGAAAATCGTGAATGCAAAGATGATATCCATGTTAGGTAACACATGTTACGACCAATTTCAGGAGCAGACCAGAATTTTCGAGCACCATACTCACTAAACATGACCGGAAACAAGAGTATTGAAAAGTCTAGGAGCACGAGCATGTCAATACCCAAGGAATAGAGATGGTCAAATGGTAGCAATTTAATATTGGAAGAGGAAAGAATCCCAAAAGGCTAAAGGCTATGGTCAGGGGTCATCTACAAAGATATCGCAAGGACAAGGGTGAGATCAGATCTAATAAATTAAGGATGAGGCAAAGTAATAATCAATAAGTCCTTAAAACCTCCAATGCTACTCTAGGATAGCGGTCCTACAGTCAGCAAGGATTTGATACCAATTATGTCACACCCGGTTTTGGAAGGTAAACCGAATGTGAACCATGTACGTGCCAGGATCAGAAATTCACGTACACAGCGATTACATAAATGACTCATCATAGCACAATGCTTCAAATAACAATAAAGAATAAGTAATGATATTAAAGACTTGAGTCATTTACATAATATAAATCAAAGTATACAGAATCGAAACGTAGCCAACGTAAATTAAACCACCACAGGCAGCTGACTGGGGGAGGTCGCTAGCCTAATCCTCGAACTTGTCGAAGTCCTGGAACTCCTAGAGATCCGCCTCGATGCCTTCTTCTTTAACTGAGCATAGATTGCACCAAAGGCAACCTGGTGTTTTGTGAAAGCAAGGGTGAGTACACATCAACGTACTCAGCAAATGTCCCGTTTGGCTGAGGTGGACTTGCTTTATGTGAGGTTAAGGTCAAAGCAGTTGCTTTTAGTTGGTCAGGTGTTTATTATTAGTGAAAGCCAAGTTTTATCATATAACCAACCTGTCACACCCGGTTCTGGGGGCAAAACCGAATGCATAGCATATTCGACGCCTTCTTCTTTAACTAAGCATAGATTGCACCAAAGGCAACCTGGTGTTTTGTGAAAGCAAGGGTGAGTACACATCAATGTACTCAGCAAATGTCCCGTTTGGCTGAGGTGGACTTGCTTTATGTGGGGTTAAGGTCAAATCAGTTGCTTTTAGTTGGTCAGGTGTTTATTATTAGTGGAAGCCAAGTTTTATCATATAACCAACCTGTCACACCCGGTTCTAGGGGCAAAACCGAATGCATAGTGTTGGGGACTTGTTCTCAAATGCTATGAATCAAGAACAAGGCAACACAAAGATGTTAAATATTAAATACCCTTCGTCCGCTGAAGCATTATCTCCTCAAGGGTTTAATGAACTTCGGACGAAGGATACAAACATAATATTACAAAGGTGACGAAAATAACGTAAAACGATATAAAATGTAAAACATTAAAGATAGATATATTGGAGATAAATGGCACCATTCACATGTTTATTTTGAATACAATGTTTAAGGTATGATTCTACCTTCGCCTTGACAAGCAATAATTCCCGAGTGATGCTTTTGCAATTACAGGAATGTGTGAACAGTAAAGGAATACTGTTCACTATTTATAGGCACAGGACACAGCATGTGAACAATTACAATCATACCCCTCATAAAAGTTTACAACATCGACTCAAACTCTTATGGACTAAAAGGTCATTCTATCTTTAAGTCGGTTTGAAATTCCGAAGCTTCATGGACAGCACCCTTCGGCATTACGTACAGACAACTTCAACCGAAACTGTTTCCTCCTGCAGGACCTTCGGCGACGAAGCATGGTCCCAACAGTAGCCCCTTCGCGGTGCTAGATCGTTTTTCGTAACGAGCTTGATCCGTGAAAAAAGTCTCTCAGGCTTCAGGAAGCCGAAGGTCCGAAAAACACCTTCCTTGAGCTCGTTGTCGAGAAACGATACAGCTTTCGAGCGCGTAGCGGTTCCACCATGCGAGTTCACTATTCTAGTTTTTGCGGTCCACCGTTCAGCGGGTGCGAGCAACCGTTTGCCTGGTGTAAAAATTCCCGACGATTCACCTTCCTTCCTGTAACACTATATAAACAGACTGGTAGGTGTAAAGTTACCACAGCATTCATTGCTATTACACTGTTTTGCTGCCAAAATTTTTAACCATAGCCGAAGCTCGACTCTCGGATTCAGACGAAGATCCAATTTGGTGCCTGCTTCGTCAGAAGAAAAGCTTCGTCAGAAGAAGAGGTTATTTAGTTCTCGAAAAATCTTTCAAGAAATTTTAAAATTAAATGGCCAGATTGCGCTCTACTGCTAGAGTTGAGCATGAGGGAGGCGAAGTCGAAGGTGCAGAGACTGTTCCTATCTCCGAAGCAATGCAGCGATCCGGATTGGTGACTTCAGAAAGAATCCCTACTGCCGAAACTGCTGCCGAAACAGAACAAGCTGCTGCCGAAGCAGAACGAGGAGATATTGAGGAAGCTGATTCTGACGATGATTACCATATCGCAGTACCGAGCAAGCCTAGCCATTTGGACTTCGGGAAGTCGACTATCTCCAAGACGGATTTCTCGAAAATGGTAAAGGCGGGCTATTTAAGAGAAGATGAGAAGAAGCTACTTCGCTTCGGGGGAGAGGAGACTACCCCGAAACCAGAAAAGGATGAAATAGTTATTTTCAAGAGTTTTTTAAAGGCTGGGTTGAGATTTCCTTTGAATAGAATGATTTCTGATGTGCTGCAAAGGTTTGGGATCTATTTTCACCAACTGACTCCTAACGCCATTGTCAGGCTTAGCGTCTATATCTGGGCTCTCCGAAGCCAGGCGGTGGAGCCGTTTGCCGACAGCTTCTGTCGAGTACACGAGCTGCATTACCAGACTAAGGCCAGAAAGGATGGGTTGCACGAAAATTTTGGTTGTTACAATTTTGCCTATCGGAAGACCACAAAATTTCCTGTGATTAGCTACCGAAGCAAGTGGCCGGCAGGCTGGAAATCAGAATGGTTTTATGTTAAAGTTGACGAAGATAGAGAGAAGCTAGTACAGAGCCCTCTTGAACTGATCTTCGGAGAAACAAGACCTCGTTGTAGAATGACAACAGAAGGTCCAACTTGGGCCGCGCTAGCTGAATTCAAAATTATTGCAGAACACATTGGCACTAGAGATTTAGTGCAGGAATTTCTGGCCTTCAGAGTATTTCCGACTATGAAGGAGTGGACTATGCCGAAGCTTAAAGGAGAAAAGAAAGAAGGGGAGCTTGTCCGACTACCCTATTATTATAAGTTTAAGAAATATTTTAAAACGCCCTGTCAAGAATGGCTTGATACAATTGAAGTAATGAGTAAAGAAAACCTTGGAAATTACTCCAAAAAAGAGGACCAGCTGATGACAGCAGCCTTCGGCACTCGGCCGAAGCGAAGGCTGAACAGGGTGCTTGATGCCATAGGTTTTGAATATGCTGATTATGATCGCCTGGGCGGAGATGCCGGAGGCCCTAAGCGAAAAAGAATTTCCAGCGCTGCTGACGAGGAGGTCGTCAAGGTAACCAAAAAGAAAAGGGGAGATTCTGAAAAACTTAGCCCTGAAGAGTTGAATCCTGAGCCGAAGGTGGCCACTGCAGGAAAGAGGAAAACTGCATCTCCAGAACCAAGAACGTTGGTTCAAGAAGAAGATACTCCTGCAATGCCTTCTGCTGTTGAAGTAGAAGAGATTATGAAGGTAATGACTGAACCCTTGCCTGTCAAGCTAAGTCCGCTGGTGTTGGAACTAACGAAGTTTTTTCAGAAGGACAAGGCAGCTTCGGCAGAAGAAGGTCCTGCTCTGCCGAAAAAACGAAGGATTATTCAAATAACAGATGTAATTCATGGGACACCGCTACCGACACCAGCATCAAGAATTGCTATTGACCAGACTGCCGAAACTGTCGAAGCTGAAGGCGCCCCAGCCAAAACCACCAGAGCGGAAACCTTCGAAGCTGAAACTGGCGCAGCCGAAGCTGCCGGAGTTGAAACTGGGGCCACAGAAGATCTGAACCTGGACGAGACACTTGAAGTTATTGACAATATACTCTTAAAAATGACTGAGGAAGAATCTGCTGTGGCCGTGGCGAGCACAGGCACTGAAAAGGGGAAAAACAAGCTGAAGACATTTTGGAGGGTGAAGATTTTGAATTTCAAGATTTACTTGGGCAAGAGCTGACAACGCTGAAAAAACAGAGCTTAAAAGATGTGCCATAGCCTGCGGATATAAGCCAGGGGCTAGACTATTTGGTGGGGTTAACGAAGGAAAACTGAGGTGCCTTCGAAACCGCAGCGAAGCTAAAATTGTTAGAACTCTCTGCAAAAACATTGGCTTGCCGAAGCTGGAAGTGGACCTCTGCCGTTACCAACGGCACCATATCGCCGGAAGTTTGCTTTATGCTAACTTCAAGGTAACAAATATTTTTGTTATTTTATTATTATTATTATCTTTTTAGGTCGTTTTCTAACGAAGATTGTTTCGACAGAGCATACTGTTAAGTAAAGTTCTAAAAATGCAACAAGATCTCGAAGAAGAGAAGAACAAAGCCGTCATCCAAAATTTGGCTGAAAAAGTTGAAAATTACGAAGCTGATTTGAAAAAGAAAGATTTCACCATCCAAGATCTTGAAATGATGGTCAAAGAGCACGAAGGTGCATTAGAAAAGAAAGATTTTGTTATTCAGACTATGGAGGGTTCTTTGGCTGAAGTCCAAACTGAGAATAACAGCTTAAAGAATTAACTACTCCAACAGTCAGAAAAATTTGAGCAAGAAAAGAAATATCTCGAAGCAAGGCTGAAAACTGAGGTGGATAAAAATTCAATTTTGCAGGAATCCTTTAAAGCACTTCAAGAGAAATGCCTTAGCTTCGGTAGCCGATGCGTGCAACGGCTGAAGGATGTGTTTCATTCTGTCGGAGCCAGCTCTGCAAAATTTACACCTTCAGCTGATAATCTGCCCAGCACGTTAGAATATATTGAAGGCGAGGTTGATGCCCTTGACGAAGTTATTGGTGGGCATGCCGACTTCTGCGCCCTGGTAGCTTCTTGGGGCACAACAACCGCTTTTCTGAAGGCTGGCTGCACGCATGGAAATATTGTGAACAGACCAAACTTCAGCTTGTCAGCATCAGATCTGATAGATATCCCAAGCCTAGCCCGAAGCATTGGGAATAGATTCATGACCCAGATCTGGGTAAATGGCGGGCGAAAAATGGCGGGTGACGAAGCTCGAAGTCATCTTAAGCCGGTAAAAAACCTACTTTTGTTACTTTTACCTTCTCCTTGAAATTTGCACCTTTCTTATTTTGTTGTTTGATATACGCAGGATGACGAAGCTGGAGAATGACGAAGTTGAAGTTTTACGAAGCCTAGCCTGAAGCTTGATAGTTGTTTACAATCTATCTTCCTACAAAAATTCTGGAGAAACTTTTGTAATATAGTTATGGAACAACTTATGTAAATTTGTACATACCTTGTAATATATTTTGTTTCTGCTATCTGCGTACAAGCTGCTTTGCTGTGGACGAAACTTCTCTTTTGAGCCGAAGGCGAAAAACACCTTCCCTTCTTTTCGTACACAACGAAGCATAAAAAATTCTCCTTCGAGTTTTTCCTCATCACCGAAGCATCTGTGTTTTTGTGCGGTATAATGATGATTCTATATATGTCTAAATGCATGTTTATGAATGCAAATGACATGATGAGATGTATTGTGCAAATGAATATCAAAATACATAATCATAGTCCTTCAGCGTTGACTTTTCGCTGTAAGCCTCCCTTAGGAGCTTCTTCGTCTTTTACTTTCAGCGGAATCAGCGCTTATTTTTCGCTGTAAGCCTCCCTTAGGAGCTTCTTCGCCTTTTACTTTCAGCGGAATCAGCGCTTATTTTTCGCTGTAAGCCCTGCATTCCCTTAGGAACGACTTTTGAGCTTCTCCTTTTTTCCTTTTCTTTTTGCTTTTGCATTTACATTTACATTTTTTGGGGGATATCACTCTCATAAAATTGAAATAAGGAAAATTACATGTTGTGGCCCCATTAAAAACCTTTCTCCCCCTTTGGAAAGGAAAAGGGTACCATGAAAAAGAATATAAAAAATTACATCAAGCTAAACATAATATCGTCGAAGCTCATCTGCATTCCATGATCTAGGAATGTCGTTACCGTCCAAATCCTTCAATCTGTAGGAACCGGGTCTTGACGAAGATACTACCAAAAATGGGCCTTCCCACTTCAGCTGTAATTTGCCTGCTGTCTCAAGGTTGGCTACTCTTCGAAGTACCAACTGTCCTGGTTCAATGTTCTTCAGCTTGACTTTTCTGTCACGCCATTTTATTGTTTCAGCTTGATATTTATTGATGTTTTCCACAGCTTGAAGCCTGATCCCTTCAATAGCATCTTTTTCTACAGAACAATCAGCTTCGTCTTTGCCCTTTGCCGAAGCTACTATCCTTATTGATCCTGCTTTGGCCTCTTCTGGGGTTATTACTTCGTCACCAAACAACAGTTTAAAGATCGTAAAACCTGTTGACCTTGACATGGTTGTATTATGGCTCCATACCACTTTGATTAACTCGTCAGGCCATTTTCCCCTGGGCTGATTGAAGATTGACTTCATTATTCCTGTCATTATGATCCCATTAGCTCTTTCGACAAGTCCATTTGACTCTAGATGTCGAACTAATGCAAAATGGATCTTCGTGCCAATTTGATCACAAAATTCTCTAAAGGCTTCAGAATCAAACTGTGTCCCATTGTCCACAGTAATGGCCTTCGGCACTCCGAAGCGACAAACAATGTTCTGCCAGAAAAACCTTTGAATAGTAAATGAAGTTATTGTGGCTAAGGGCTTTGCCTCAATCCATTTGGAAAAATACTCCACTGCCACTACCACATATCTTAAGTTCCCCTGTGCTGGTGGTAATGGGCCTAGCAAATCAAGGCCCCACCTCTGCAACGGCCAAGTGGGTTGTATTAATTGAGTTAAAGACGAAGGTTGTTTTTGATCTCTTGCACATTTCTGACAACCTTCGCACTTTTGGACTATATCCGCTGCATCCGAAGCTGCCTTTGGCCAATAAAATCCTTGGCAAAAAACTTCTCCAAGCAAGGGCCTAGATCCAATGTGAGATCCACACAGGCCTGGATGTATTTCCTTCATTAATTCTATACCTTCGGATCTGGATAAACACTTGAGCAATGGGGAACAGACCCCACGCTTGTATAACTCCCCTTCTATTATGACATATGGTCGAGCTCTTGCTTCTATTCTCCTGTTATAAGCTTCGTCGTCTGAAAGAAAATTACCCTGAAGGAAAGAGACGATCTCAGTTCTCCAATCCTCGCTATAAACAGGGGATATATTAAGGATTGCTCTTTCAAGAAGCTCGACCGAAGGTGCTTTTATTGTTTCGAAAAATACTTCCGAAGGTATCGGCAGCCCCTGGGCTACTGACTTGGCCAATAGATCAGCGTATTCATTTTCTCCACGAGGAATATTTTTGACAGAGAAACCTTCGAAAGAAGCCTCAATCCTTCGGACTGTATCTAGATACTTTTCAAGCTTCGGGTCTCTTGCTTTATAGCTCTTGTCAACATGACCAGAAATAACTTGAGAATCAGTTTTAAGAATGGCCCTTCTGATTCCCATTGCCTTTAACTTCCGAAGACCCAAGAGCAGAGCTTCATATTCAGCGATATTATTTGTGCAACTAAAATCAAGTCTTGCCGCATAACAAGTTTTAACTTTGGAAGGTGAAACCAACACAGCAGCCGCTCCTGCTCCGAAGGTTCCCCAAGACCCATCGCAAAACACCGTCCATGCTTCGGCATCTTTATTTGTTTCTTCCTCCTGAGCCCCTGGCGTCCAGTCAGCAATGAAGTCTGCTAACGCCTGGGACTGAATCGAGGATCTATGAACATAATCAATACAAAATTCATTGAGCTCTGCAGCCCATTTTCCAATCCTTCCAGTAGCTTCTCGGTTTCTCATAATATCCTTCAAAGGTTGCGAAGAAGGAACAATTATGTTGTAAGCTTGAAAATAATGCCGAAGCTTCTTGGAGGCCATCAAAACAGCATACAGTACCTTCTCCAATTCTGTATAATTTTTCTTCGATAAACTAAGGACCTCGGATACAAAATATATTGGGGCCTGCCTCTTAACTTGGCCTTCAAGCTTCTCCTGGACAAGTGCTGCACTTACTGTTGAGTGCGAAGCTGCCACATATAATAACAAAGGAGCCCCTGGCGTTGGTGGAGTTAATGTTGTTAGATCTATCAAATATTGCTTCAACTCTTCGAAGGCTTTCTGCTGGATTGGTCCCCATTGAAAGACTTCGGCTGACTTCAGCACTTCGAAGAATGGTAAGTTTCTCTCTGCTGATCTAGATATGAATCTGTTGAGAGATGCCAGCCTCTCCGTCAATCTTTGAGCCCCCTTTTTTGTACTTGGTGGCTCCATTCGAAGTATAGCTTCGATTTTACTTGGATTAGCCTCAATTCCCTTTGTTGAAACTAGGCAACCAAGAAATTTCCCCTTCTTTACTCCGAAGACACATTTTTCTGGATTCAGCTTTAAACCAGCCTGTCTAAAATTAGCGAAAGTCTCCTGTAAATCAGCAATGTGGTTATCTTGCTTCATGCTTTTTACAATGATGTCATCAACATAAGTTAGTACATTCCTGCCTATCTGAGAATGGAGAACCTTCGCTGTCATTCTGCTGAAGCTTCCTCCAGCATTTTTAAGCCTCTCAGGCATCCGAAGGTAACAATATGTCCCACTAGGGGTTATGAAGCTGGTTTTTGGTTCATCCTCCTTCTTCATCCATATTTGATGATAGCCTGAATAGCAATCCAGCAAACTCATAAGCTCTGATGAAGCTACTGCATCGACTAAGGAATCTATCCTTGGCAATGGAAACTCGTCCTTCGGACAAGCCTTATTGAGGTCAGTAAAATCAATACACATTCTTCATTTACCATTGGCCTTCTTCACCATAACAGTGTTAGCCAACCATTCTGGGTATTTTATCTCTCTAATAACTCCGGCACTGAGATGTCTTTTCACTTCATTCCGAGCACCTTCGGCCTTGTCATCAGACATCTTTCGAAGCCTCTGCTTTCTGGGTCTAAAGGATGGATCGACATTGAGCGAATGCTCAATAACATCCCTGTTAACTCCACAAAGATCATTAGCTGACCAAGCAAAAACATCTTTATTATTGAACAGAAACCTTATCAAGGTTTTTTCCTGCTCTTCAGACAATTGAGATCCCAATAGCACCTTCTGATCTGCTATATCCTCACATAAGAGCATGGGCTTCGGCTGGTCAGCTGAAGCAGCTTTTTCCCTTCTGAACTTGTATTGCTCACAGGCCTCAGCTCCATCTATGTTATGGATTGCTTTTGAATCTGTCCAATTTCCTTTGGCCCTTCTGGCAGCTTCCTGACTTCCATGAATAGCAATAGGCCCTTGGTCCGAAGGTATCTTCATGCAGAGGTAAGCTGGGTGAAGAATTGCTTCAAAGGCATTGAGAGTACCGTGACCAATGATAGCATTGTAAGGATACTCCATGTCAACAATATCAAACACAATTTGCTCAGTCCTTGTGTTGTTAACAAATCCGAAGGTTACTGGCATGGTAATCTTCCCAAGTGCTACAATTTGCCGTCCTCCGAAGCCACAAAGAGGGTGCGTAGCATCATGGATCTTGTCTTCGGGCTCTTGCATTTGTCTAAAAGCTTTAGCAAATATGATATCAGCTGCGCTGCCTGTGTCAACCAAAACATTATGGACCCGAAATCCTTTGATCGCACAAGAGATAACCATAGCATCATTGTGTGGGTAATCCTTGAGTTGAAGATCCTCTTGAGAGAAGGTAATTGGAATGTGAGACCATCTTGACTTGATGAAGGGTCCTTGCACCCCAACATGTTGTACCCTTCTCTGTGCTTCCTTCTTCTGCTTTTTGTTGGCTGGCTCTGAGCATGAACCACCTGTTATCGGGAGTACCAGCTTCGGGGCCGAAGCAGGTCCAGCTTGATCGTTGAACGAAGCCATCAGCTCAAAAAAGTGGAAGTGTGTTGACCGGAGGTGGGCGCCAATGTTGGGGACTTGTTCTCAAATGCTATGAATCAAGAACAAGGCAACACGAAGATGTTAAATATTAAATACCCTTCGTCCGCTGAAGCATTATCTCCTCAAGGGTTTAATGAACTTCGGACGAAGGATACAAACATAATATTACAAAGGTGACGAAAATAACGTAAAACGATGTAAAATGTAAAACATTAAAGATAGATATATTGGAGATAAATGGCACCATTCACATGTTTATTTTGAATACAATGTTTAAGGTATGATTCTACCTTCGCCTTGACAAGCAATAATTCCCGAGTGATGCTTTTGCAATTACAGGAATGCGTGAACAGTAAAGGAATACTGTTCACTATTTATAGGCACAGGACACAGCCTATGAACAATTACAATCATACCCGTCATAAAAGTTTACAACATCGACTCAAACTCTTATGGACTAAAAGGTCATTCTATCTTTAAGTCGGTTTGAAATTCCGAAGCTTCATGAACAGCACCCTTCGGCATTACGTACAGACAACTTCAACCGAAACTGTTTCCTCCTGCAGGACCTTCGGCGACGAAGCATGGTCCCAACACATAGCATATGTGTGCCAAGATCTATTTTCCACACAATTGTTGACGTCATAAGTGTAGTATATCAAAGAACAATGCAATAAAGACGTAGAGAGAGTAGAGTAGTCTTTATTACAACATCCAGACAATAGTATCTTAAACAATATCATCAAAGTAAAGGGGAAATAACATGGGTAATCTCCCACAGGAAGATGACCGGCCCATCGTTAGACTCAGTATTCATCGAAATCTCCATCAAGGTCTTCTTCATCACCCTCTGATCAAAATATTAGCAAGGGTGAGCTCACTTATGGTCGGGGCTCAGCAAGTAGGGGAAAAATTAATGCAAGTTTAACAAGGTGAGGCTAAGATTAAGGTAAGCATTTTAGTTGGTCAATATTTTATTAGCAACACCTGTCTGACTAATAAGTATGTATCCCAAGTATCCCAATTAAACAAAGGTATAAGAGTATAACAAAAACACTTAAGTGAAACCACTTAAGCAAACCATTGGCAGATCATCATATCTCGATTTATTGTCCATCTTTAAGTTCAATTATCATGTGAGGGTCCAGGATGCTCTTAACTGTGAGCATGGCTGACATATCAGTTCTACACTCTGCAGAGGTGGTACAACATTACTCACAAGCCGTGTATCCCATCTAGCCTGGGTTGTACGGACCCTTAAACACTGCCAAGGTGAATGGCTAGGGATCCACTATGAGGTTTTCATAGAATACACTTAATACAAAGCAACCTGCTAAGGTTTCCAAGTCGGTGTGGAGGCCCTCTGGGCGAGGTACCTTTTGCTAAGAAAACGTCCCCATGTTAACATGAGCTGCCACCACTGCCGCGCCCTCTCTTGCCCATTTTTCAGGTAAGGTTGGTAGGTACTAAGCGCATTAAGCTAATTAACAAAGCCAGAGCCATGATAGCACTGGTGGATGCACTGTTAACCTGGGTGGTCACTCCATGTTCCAATTAATATGAAATAATCTTGTTTAACCATCGGGTTAACACCATAATACCAATTTCATTTCCGGAATATTAATATCAATAATGAGTGACATCAAAATTATCAAGTTGAGCGGTAGCCCAAATTTGCAAAGCATAGTATTTTCCCAGGGTAATCAAAGAATAAAGTTGGTAAATCTAGGAAATCCTTAATTAGGTAAATCCCATCAAATTATGCAATATATCCAAAAAGTAAACATTATTATATGCATTAATTGGGTACAATAGAATATGCAGAGGGAGAATCCACTTGCCTTGCTCAAAGGTGTCCTGCGCGTCGTCCTCAAACAAATTCAGATCCTCTACCACACAATCAGCTTCTAATAACGTCGCATGTCGCTATACAAAAAGAAAACATACACCAATAAATAAACATACACCATTACATAAACATACACCATTATACAAATAAACATACACAATACAAATCACACTTATAAAAGGAAGGCGTCTAAAATAGAACTTGATTTGTAACTGTAATATAAGTCTACTCACATCGACGTCCATCTCATTTGTTGTGGCATAAAATATTAATTTTTGTTTCAAGAATTCACTAGTGAAAACTATATGGCAAATTGACTATGAAAGTACGTACTATATATTTATATTAATATAGATGTAGTGTTAAACCAAACTCTGTGGAGCTAGATTAATTAGCTAATTAATTGTTCCTACTGGATAGCACGTGGGTTATATATTTTTTTATGCTTTCTAAAATAAAACTACAGTAGATGTTACAAAATTATTTAGAAGTTACATAACCTTAGTATTAATAGAACTAAATTAAACTACTAATTTAATTGTACTATTTAGATTACAGTGGACATAGTTGCTATATTATTTTAATATTAATCGAGACTCCAACATGACTTTCGCACATACAAACACATACAATGTGACTAAAAATTTGTAGTTCATCTTGAGCAAAGATAATTGTACAATTATTCATCTAGTGTTTTTGTTACAAATATGTGGTCTACCTATCTATTAATATTTTACTCTAACAAACTATATTTAAATTAATGTCAACAAACATAATCAAATTAAAATACACAAAGGCGAAAGACAGCGGAAACACTAATAAAAATAGGTTACCTTATACACATGGCATTAATCATCGTACACATGATTTCAGTCTCAAAACATACAAACTAAAATAACATATCGCTACGGAAATTAGATCACGATTAACTACTAACTATAGGGGTAGCACATAAAATTATAGGGCCCTATTTTTATTTCTTTTGATCTGAAAATTTTCTAGATGAATATTACACAAAATCAAGGGCTAAAAAGAAAACATGTTTATCTTCTTCCATGTTCTAGTTGAGAAGAAGTGCCGAACATGCGAGCAGGGGAACTTGTTGGTGAGGAGGAAAAGGGCTCCAGCAAACAACAACGTCTGACAGCAGGGCGCTCGGGAAACTTCAGCACAGTGGCTTCGCGGCTCAAGAACAACGACGATGAAAGCAGAGACAGAAATAGTGATGTGCGCTAGAGAGGGCGGGAGGCTGCGACCTTTACATGCGAGGGAGAGAGGAAATCGGACAGACGTTGGGCACCTTGAAGACTGTCTGTACCATCACATTGATGGCTCGAGAAACAGACGTCATAATCTTCTAATAATGGCGCCATGAAGCTGAGTATAGGAACCGAAGAGCCGCGCGACAGGGTGGGCGCGGAAGACGAGCAGGTCGACGGCGGCTGTGCGATGCCGTTTAGACCCAGTACTTGCATTAGATTATGAAGAGAGCAATGGACGTGGGTCCCAAATGGCATACTAAGAGAGGGAGGCATGAACGGCTGGGCATGGGAGTGGAATTAATGGGGCGCTTGGGTAAGAACTAGTGGCTCGTCCGTTTCATTTTTTTCTTTTTTTATTTCGAAATTCATTTTCTTTTTTGAAATAGGTTATTCATTAGTAAATATACTTTAAATATTCCAAAAGTATAATAAATCTAATAAAATTCATAGTAAATATTCTTTAGGCAAATTTCTATTATTTGTATAAATTAGGCCTCACGAAAGAGAATAAATTAAAATAATTTTGTTGCAATTCATTAACAAACAAAAACAATCATGCACCGAAAAATGAATGCATCAACCATTTGGTAGATTTTAATTATTCACAAAGTTTGTTAAACCCGATTATATCACTACTTTAATTATTAAAAATATTTGTTCCTAATGAAAGTGAATTAAATTAGATTGTTTTGAATAGATGGATTTGAGGTGTTACACAACCTGTGAATCTTTCCTCATCGAGGAACATCATTATCATCATCATAACCAAAACCATAAATAGAATCATTGTATCTCAGATCATCTGTATCTCTAATCAAAGAGGATCCCAAGACCTCTCATAACCGTGAGCACGGCTGATATATCAGTTTCTAACCCTCTGCAGAGGTCACACACTTTACCCACAAGCCGTGATTCCCATTCTGCTCGGGGTTCTAGCCTCCCCATTGATCAGTACCAAGGTGACCTAGCAGGGTCTCACTACGTAGCCTTTACAAAGATTTCATAGAGGTCATAGCCGCCCGTTAGGTTTCTCTAGTTTGATAAACACAGTACATCTCTCCAAAGGAAGGATGACTAACAAAACCAAATCAAGAACCTCTGCAACCAGCCTCGACAGAGCAAGTACTGTGCCCAGACCCCATTGACGGCCCTCCGGCGAAGCCAACTACTCCTCTGGTTCCTCTAATTAATCAGCTAAGGGCATCGCATTCTACCCTCATGGTTGCACTGTTACCCCGGGTTGTCACTCCCCGAATAGGTCCTTACGGAGCGGTACTCAGGAAAATGGCCTGAGTCCCCTAAAGTATCAAAAGATTATCATCAGGATAACATCATCGTATCATAATATTCACATCATGTTCATTGATTAAAGTAAAGCAATAGCATAAAGCTAACCATAATAACCCAAAAGGTAATCAAGGACAAGGTAAATAGAAAGGTAGTCAATCCTTAGGTTTTAATTAAGTAATGTGGGACAGTGAATTAAAAGTGGATGGGACATAATGGGTCAGAGGACACTTGCTTATACCAAACAGATGCTCAAGGTCTTCAACTTTATAGAACTCGAAGAGCTAGATCACTTGGTAGCCAACGCGGCAACGCTTGATCATTGATCCCTTGAAGCTCGGAACCACATCGCAATCTATTCGCGACGCACAACGAATACAAACAGGCACAAACAAATAAATATATATATATACACACTACTTATTAAGACTGTAAAGGTAGTCTACCTCTGACATGTTCTGCCACTGGTCTATTCTGCCGTTCTGCCATCCAACCATGCCCACATGCAATAAAAAAAGGTAACAGACCAAGGGATCGAACCCCTGACCGCTCACTTAGCTCACCCCTTCAAACCACTTGACCACCTTTGTTTATCTGTTAGAAGTAACACTCGGTCTCCCTTTACCATTTCTGTGGTTCTACTACCCATCTCTACTACACCGCTCTCCCAGACACGACGCGTTCCCTACCTCCAGACTCCCACGATCTCCACTACACGCGAGGACGAACTCTGCTCGCCTAGAAACCACCGCTTGCTCGAAACCCCACCATGATCTCCACTACACAGCTTGCTCCGAACCCCACCATGATCTCCACTACACCGCTTAGCCTCGCTCTGTGCCTTTTCGCTCGCCGCCTAGCACCCCGGGGCTCACCTTCCTGTTCGTCGCCCATCCTCCGCATTGTCGCCGTCGGCGAGCGGGCAAGTCAATGTGGATTCGGCCTCCATGTAAGCTTTCTACATCTACCTCTTCAATTTCTAGGCCCTGTGTTGACCTCTCCAAAACCTAGATCTACATCTTAACCTAACCTCAAATTGTTCCCTACACATCTTCCAAGGGCTCCTGTTGTCATTCATGGCGGGACAGCAGCCGCTTGCTACCCCCGTTCTTTCATCCGGGCAAGGTCTTCAACGAAGAATTCTTATGGCAAATACTAGATAACGTCGACTCTACATAGGTCGCATCCATTACCAAATCGGCTATGATTCTGTCCCCATGACCAGTCGGAGTTCAAAGCACCGTGGTAAACTGGTAAACTCCATCCACTTAATGCATTTCTTGTTTAAAGCCCACTACCCTACTCAATTTTTTCTTCCCGATGAGCACTGTATGCAACGACCTTGAAGAAAGAAAACACAAAATCGCCAACTAATAAGAATAGGGTTGTTTGTGGTACATCACCCAAGATATCCTTTTGTTAGTGGTTTAGTGTAGTCTGGTCCAAATAATTGTGTGGATCTGCTATGCCCAAGAATAGGGTTGTATCTTTCTTATTTATCTAGAAATTTAAGTGAAGTAGAAATGTGCCTGCTCAAATGAGTTAAGTGTGTGTTCTCATTTTTTTCATGTATAATTTTGGTGTAGCATGTTTGTGTTGTCAACTTTATTAGTATAGCACTCAGTGCTTACTGTTTGTTTTGCAAAGGAGCAGAAAGGTAGGATTTGTACCATTTTTTTTAAAAAAGTGGCGATGCTCTTTAAATTTACTTTTGGCTAAGCATGTCCATCAAGTCATTTGTACTCAAAATTTGATATTTTTATTAGCTTAAAAATGTTAAGAAGCAAATTTTACGCCTGATTACTTAGTGCTGTCATCATGCTTGTCTTATTTGTTTTATCTTTTTCAATAATAATAGAATGTGGCACTCATTTTACCTATTTGTTCTATCTTTTTAAATAATAATAGAACATGTGGAACTCAGTATTACATACAATTGGATAGCCTCATTGTTGATGCCTGGAATGATTTTGTTTAAACCTTATTATTTCAGGCCCTATGGATAAGCAGGAGCCAGTAGCCAATGTTGAAAAAAGATACGTCTCCCTGGGAATCCAAAGGAGCTGGTCATTACTCATTACCGAATTATTGTTTTATCCTTTTTTACTTTGTTTACTCTGTTTGTCTATTGTATCAACCATCTACCTCAGCCTATTACCAATAAGGATGAGAATGCAACTGTGTCCTTGATTTCAGTTGGTTCAAATGCTATCGATCTACCAAGTGAAGGCCATATCCAAGTTGGCACACTCAACCTGTATTCTTCTTAGGCACAACCATTCTATTACCAAGATCAGCTAACATGTCTAAATATCTCTTCACACTTTGCATTCCTTCTTTTGATTTTATTATAGAACATGAACTTATGCATTATCCTATATAGTTGATCTCATGCAATTATAACCCATGGAAACATAAAGAAGCAATGATACACCTGTACCAACTTCTGTTAGTGGAGATGATCAACTCTACTCCCTCAGCACTTCTTGTCTCTTTACTACCAGCAATCAGTACCACATGGCATGCAATATTTAAGCTCTTATACTCCAATATAACGGGGTGATACAATCATGTCTATTGACCCAACACAAGGTTTTTTTATCAATGATACCCTGAGTCCAAACAACTTCCTATTTGGCATAGTACCTGGTTATTATCTAACTTGTGATATGTTCAGTTTATTTAGGTCTTATGCTATAGGTAACATTTTAACTTTGTGTCTTTTGGTGCTATCTCTTAGAATGGTTTATATCTTTAGAGGGGCTGGGTCATTTTCATCATCACCTGTAGTTTCATCTCAACCTTCTAGTGTGTTCTAGGGTCCTATGGCCAAAGCAAGTTTCTAATGGGTTCAAGAATGATATTCCTTTTATGTTGCTAACCATATGTTTCTCTTCCCTTAAAAAGTAGGTTTCAAACACATTTTAACAATTACCTCATTTAAACGATGTCTACCTATGTGATATATAGAAACTATAGCAATGCACTGTCATTTAATAATGCAATGGTATGCAATTCTGCATATTTGAGAAAAAATGTTGGACATCAACATGTAAGAAACTAGGTAGCTTTGATATGTTTGTTCTATTATCCCTAAGACATTTGTGCTAATTGTTTATTACTTCGCTATTATTTTTAAAACAGACTTATAAAATTATCAATCAGACAAGGTTATAATTATTTTACATGTCAATGTTTTTGGCCACTTGCTGGTTTTAGTTGTTGAGATTTATAGTAGAAAAGTTATCTAATTTTGGAACTACCTTAGATTTTCTGATGTGATGATGCACTTTAGGAAATTACCTAATTGATTACATAAGGTGCAACATTGTTCGTGGGCTGCAAAGGATACTGAGAATTTGTTGGCGTTTGGTTTGTTGTGCTCATGCTTGTGGGTAGAGCTGGTGACCTGGAGCTGACAAAGGATGGTTACACCCTCTTGATTGAAATGGTATGGCTTCACCTTTCACATAAACATTCTATTAACATCCTGATGGTATATATACATGGTGGTATTTTTCTTCTATTTGATGTCTTGTGTCATTTATTTGCAGAAAACTTATAACCCAAATGCAATCATGATTGTGAGGACGGTTGTGTCATAGGATGACAAAAGTGGTGTTGGCACAACCTCCATTGTGTTTTTATTGGGGAGCTAAAGAAGCAGTCTGGGGAGTGAATCGATGAAGGTTTTTTTTGTTCTGGGAACATATCTAATATGTTGAATCCTACTTAGGAAACTAGGAAAGAGTCACATAAGCATGCTTTTAGATATGTGATTTTATAGATCCACACATGTCCAAGACTCCAAGGGTTACAATTATAAAGTGTCTGTTACATTGTTTTGCTCACATTGCACATAAATTTTGTTCACTTCTCTGAAATTGCATTAGTAGTGATAAGCACCATGTTCTCATTCAAAGTAAAGACAAAATATGACATGTTTTCTGGCCCAATCGTTTACTTTCCTATTTAACTTGAGTTTATTTTCCTCTTTAACTCGAATGACACATGCAAATACTTATATTTCATGTTAAATTGCTTTCCAGTCTGCTTACCACTATATGCAGGTGCACTTGCTGATTTATGACATGATATATCATAATGTATGGACTAATATTCAACATATTTTAAATGAATGTGACCTTTGTATTACCTATTTCATAGTGGTTTGTAATGTTTACGAGAAATGGAGATTGGGGCCTTTAACTGTCCATAATTACTGATGTTCAGGATCCTATGGTTGTTAATTTAGTTTTCACATTGAAATTTCATGTATTGTTGTTTTTTTCTTTTATGTTTGCATGTGCTTCTTTCTATTTCTAATCATTGCGACACTGTGAACTATTCTACTGATGCATTGTGTACTTGATCTGGTCCTAATAGCATGGAACTACATCCTTTGGTGCATTTATTGTTTATGGTACAAACTGATATTCCATAATTCGTATAAACAAATGCAGAAAGCATCTATATCTATATTTTTTGAATAACACATCTATATCTATATACCAGCAGTTGTCATATGTTATGACTTACCAGTGGCGGTTCAGAACGTATGCATATTTGCTACATAGCCACACGCTGCCACCAACGAAGAGCTCAGTGATCAGGTCGTCTTCCATTCCTATCCCACTCCTTCCCATGTGCGTCTGCTCCCTCTCCTCTGCTATTGAAGGAACTTTTTGACCTGGCTAACAAGATTGGTGAAAGTGGTTTTGGTTCAGTTTACAAGGTCAGTCAGCATTACTTCCCTTGCATAAACTATAAAGAAGTTAATACTGTCATAGCACAACTTATACATGAAGATTGTCATTGCTGGTTTGGCAGGGTTTATTGTCTAATGGTACCATGGTTCTTGTCAAGCAGTTATCAACAAGATCTAAACAAACGAATCGAATTTCGTGAATGAGGTAGGGGTGATATCTCCACTACAACATCTAAACCTTGTCAAACTCTATGGTTGTTCTACAGAAGGAAACCAAATGTTGTTAGTTTATGAATATCTAGAAAATAATTGCCTTGCACGAGCTCTTTTTGGTAATTGTACTCTCATGTTTCTTGGGTTTACCCATTTTAGTCTTATATGTAAATGTTAGAACTCACAAATTTTCATGGACTGTTACTGTTAGGTCCAGTTGATCAATACAGACTCATATTGGATTGGGCAACAAGACAAAGGATTTGCCTTGGGATAGCAAAAGGTCTAGCATATCTACATGAGGAGTCCATAATAAGGATCGTACACTGATAACAAGGCCATCAATATATTGCTTGACAAAATTTTGACTGCTAAGATCTCAAATTCTGGGCTAACAAAGCTTAATGAAGATGATCACACCCACATAAGCACAAAAGTAGTTGGAACTATGTGAGTGCTTAACCTCCACACTTCTTTTTTTTGTTAAATAGACAATCACATCCACACATCTGATTGACCTACAAGCGTACAAATAAGAAGCTCTAGGAGGGAAGGCAATCTATAGCAATGGTAACAATGACATTGCAACCAACCTAAGGATAAACAATGGGAACCCAAAGAAAACATAATTCATTGGATAAGAATCACAGAGTCTGGAAGAAACCACATACATATGGGGGTGTCATTCTTGCATATAATCATAAACAAAAAAGATGGAACCAACAACATACTGACAGAGGTCTTACCTTGAATTAAGACTCTTAATGTTGTTAATCAGTTCCTATTTGAACAACTGATGAAATTATTTTTCTGCTAATTGTTTTAGTAAATGTATTGAATTGCAGAACCAATAGCTGACTTGATCATTTTGTGTCCATGCAGCGAATACATTGCTCCTGAGTATGCTATGTGTGGTTATTTGACAGTTAAAGATGAGTTTTGACCGGCATAGATTAGATGCAAGAAGATAATGAAATGAAATTGATGGCTATCAGAATTCCTAGGTTAACTACTGACCCTTTTCTTTTACATGTTTGTTTGAGCCAAGCAACTCATGTATTATGTCATCAGTTATCAACTATGAATTATCAATTATATTATTTTGATATCAAACTCTTGATGTGTTTAAGATATACATTAGAACCCGCAATTTACTGCAGCACTTAAACACTTTCTCATATATAACTAAAAAACTCATTTAGGATATCTTAGTTTGCACTATGGCTGACCCATTACAAATAACATTTTACTCTATGCAGTTCATGTTCTGAATGAGATATTTTGATTGCAGGCACAAGATGGATGAGATATTTAGATTGCAGTTCATAGTTATTTTATGAACATGTCTGATGTTTTGCTCCCACAACACAGCTCAATAACTGTGCAATATTTTCTTTCATCATTTCCCCTTTGACTCATTGATTTTCTTGTGGATATGTTATTAATGGGATGTACCGGTTATATATATTTTAATGAGTATCCATTTGAATTATAAGATCTTGTCATCCTTACTGAGGATTTATATAAGTTTATAATTTATAGTGATAGTCTTAGCATTTAAATAATGTAATTGACATGACATTATTAAAATCATATATAGAAGCTTGCATGTTACTGATGGTTGCAATGTAGTGATGAAATAGCTAGATTAAAATAACAAAACTTATGTATGGTTAGGATCATAAATAGATTACGAAACATTTTCTTATAACAATATAACACACATTTGTATATAAATTATCGTGATATTATATATTCCCGTTGCAACGCACGGGCACTCACCTAGTGTGTGTGTGTATATATATATACATAAGAATATTACACATTCAAATAAAAATATAATAAAACATGCAAAACGAAATAGAGCGCTACTATGGTGACACGAGGAAAAGAAACGCGATAGTCAGAGCTACGGTCGAAAAGTTAGCACATTTACGCTAAACAAATATTAATCGTAACATTTAGTTCGACTGGATTATATTAATCGATATTTATTAAATGAAAATAGAGCTATCACCCAGTTTTAATTAGCTGATCACACTAACAATTCTTAGTTAATTAAGTAATTTAAATCACAACAGCGACTCTAAGCGGGACGAATTAGCGAAGCGAGGCTAAATACGACGCGCGAAACAGCACGACAGTGTGCAAACGATGGGCGGACACGCGCGACATAGCACGCTGACGACACCCAAAATAGTGCGTGCGACCAGCGCGAACGACGCGCGAACCAGCACGACACCACGTGCGGAACAACACGCGCGACAAGCGAGAAAATACTAAATAGGGGTCGCGTTTATACAAAACATATATTAAATAAATAAAAAATAGTTAGGTTAATATTAGCCATGTTAAATACTAATTACAATTTTAAAAGTAATCAGATTATATCTATAAACATTGTATAGGACTTGCTACATTTAGCTGTAAATCTTGAAAAGGCATGACACGCAAGGATCACTAATGATATCGCGTTTATGCTAAATGGGTATTAACTATAATACTTAGTTTCGGCATGATCATATTAGCAGGCATTTATAAATTATAAATTAATGCAACTGCTTAGTTCCGATTATTTTGATACTCTAATAGATAACAGCTATATAGGTGATTTAATTAATATGAATGATCATAAGCGAAAACAATTTAATAATGCGCGCGACAACGTGCGAAAGACGCGTGACAACACGCGACACTGTGAACAGCATGCGGACGGCACAGGAAGCAACACATGCGACAGCGCGCGAACGACGTGGGCAAACAGCACGACAACGAGCACATCACGCGCGAATAGCGCGACGATGTGCAAACAACGCGTGAATGACACGCGAAATAACGAGTGCGACAACGCGCGAACAGCGTGCGAGACAGCACTCGCGATACGCGAGAATCACTAAGAATTATCACGCTATACTAAGTAAGTATTTATTCAGAAACATTTTAATTGGTATAATTATTTTAACATGTATTTAAATTCGCAAAGTAAGAGCATAGATTAATTTTAATTGCAACGCTACTTTAATAATCATCGAATAAAGAAGAGATTAAATAACTAATTAAAATATGCGATATGACAAGTTAATATGTTAATACGATATGACAAGTTAATATGTTAATACGTAGACAACTTTATTATGGAATTAGCTTAACTAGAACTGTGTGAAATGCATTTATAACGCAACATATGCTGAATAAATAATATTTCTCAGATTAAAGGTGATGTGGCATGATCTGGTTGGTTGAACCGAAGCCACACAAAAGGCCACATGCCACATAGGATGAAAAGGAGTGGGATCTAGTGTGGCTAGCATCTTCTTCCTCTATCTTCTCTGTTGGGCTCATCCACGCAGGGGAGGTAAGAAGGCACGGCACGGCGGCCAGAGGAACTGCCCAAGCAGCCTGCTGGCAGGAGAGAAGGAGAGAGAGGGAGATGGAGAGAGAGGGGCTGGGCGAGGGCGCGCGGGGCCTGCACGCTGGGGCGCTGGGCTAGCTGCGGGCCGCGACGGCAGCAGGCCACTGGTCGCGCACAGGGACAGGGTGGGTGGCTCGCCGAGGGGAGAAGAACAACGCTCGGCCAGGGAGGAGTCGACGCAGGGAGGAAAAGGCGAGGCTATGGCGTAGCCCGCACGGTGGTTCGCCGGCGGCCGATGGGGCAAGGCCAAGTTCCTGCTGCACAGGCCAGGGGCCTGCACGCGCCTTGGGATGCTGGGGTCGGCCGCGTGGCCATGGCTGGCAGGCCACCGCGCCGGCTAACTGCCGCGCTACGCTAGGGGAGGAGTGCGGGGATGGGTGCTGCAGGGACAAGGACGAGCTGGGCACTGGCCGACCGCGAGCCACAGCGTTGCCTGGCCGTGACACCGCTACACTGGGCAGCGAGCCACCGCGCGCAAGGGAAAAGAGGAGGGGGCGAGGGCACCGCGGCCAGGGGCCTGTGACGCAGCGCGCTAAGGGGAGAGGACGTCGAAGGGAGGGAGGTGAGACTCACCTGCTATGCCATGACCAATAACCGCCGCTGCGCGATTTGGATCTGAGGACGAAGTGACAAGGGGTTATGCAATGGCAGGGGTACGTATGTATAAGAGGACGTGGGAGGCGGTTGCCAAGTTGCCACGGATCGCGTTCTGGCTGAGCGAGAGGGACTGTTGCGCGACGAATTGCGCGATACAATATAAGACGGAGACAGAGTTAGATGAGTGGTGGTCAGGGTTAGGTAAAATTAGACGAAGACAATCAGAGCTGGCTCACGGGCCTAGGATGACGGGGTGGACATTGAAGGGGGTAGACGGGGATAGACGAGGCTAGCCGACACGAGCAGCATGGAGTTCGCAAGAACAAGCGGTTTGATGATCTCACAAAAAAAGAGTACGAGATCTGGAACAGGTTCGACGAGAGGAAGAAATATATATATATATATATATATTATCTCGTTTCCAAGATTTTATAGTTTTCGCAAATACTAAATTTTAGATATTTAATTAATATTAGAGAGACTGAACTTCATATTCAATACATCGAAGAAACGTTTCAAAGGTTCCCAAAAAATTCCGAAAACATGATCAAGATAATTCGGTATAGTTTGAAAAAAAAACCTTTGCACTCATAAACACTATGCAATGACATGAATGCAACAATCAAAGGTTCTCTAGGATTTTATTTTACTACGCCAAAAACTCATATATATGTATATATAATAAAGTTAATGTCCATTATTTAGAAACAAAAAAGAGAGAAGAAAAGCAAGTGAAGAAGAGGGTAACACCTGAATTTGGTGGATATTAGAAAAGAAATTTTATATCCCCAAATTCAGGGTGTTACACTAAGATACAAAGGATATACCTATAAGTCTAGCCCGTTCAGTAGCTTCAACTCTTGTAACCTCTTCTAAGGCGTCATGAGACTCTTTCTCATTTTTTCTAATGGCCTCATCAGCTATTTCTCGACCACCCTTCAGCCATACTTCGGAATAAAACTTCCCACCTAGTATAGTAGCTTCGACTGAAGGGTTACTAACATCGTTGGCTGAGAAGGCAAAATCTAGCTGAACTACAGCCTTGGCATGATCACAGCCAACCTTTCCAAAATGGACACGTCCCCACGGGCACTGGCAAAAGCACAAAAATTCCCTCTGTCACTAAGAATCTCCTTGAAGGCTTCGGCCTCGCCGTTAATCCATTAGATAACTCCATTGGGGTCACCACGGATGAATTTCTGCTCTGAAGAAAATGCACCAACTTTGGAAAAGCTATTCTTCAGATTCTTAGCACATTCAATAGCCACTTCGTAGCATTTTTCCTTAGCTACACGAAGCTCATCAACATTTCTCTGTGCCCTTGATCGTTCGATTTCACATATTTCATGTTTTGTCAGCACCACATTAAAATTTTCAGTTGCTTCGGCAACATTCTTTTCTAGCCCTTGCACTTCAGCTTTGTGTGCTTCTGCTTGTGCAGATAGCTTAGCTTCGTTGGACTTCAGCCTTTCAACCAAAGATAGCAAAATCCTGTCTTTTGTGAGAGCTTTGTTTCTCAAGGTTATAACCTCCGATCGGAGGTTTCCAAGTGCTATCTGGCAGCTTTCGTCCTCTGCATCTTTTTGAGCTTTCAGAGCCTTACTACGGATTAGACCCTGCAAAACAGAAGAATGAACAAACAATAACAGTAAAAATTACCACAAAAATGGTACACTATAATGAAAAGTACCAAATACGAAGCCAAATATGAGGCCAAAATATACAAACCTACAAGCTATTGTAAGCGAGGCTGTCCGCAAGCTGATACTTCGTCATAGCGGACAAACCAAGCTCAAGCTTTGGAAACCCCATGTTGTTCATCATCTCGTGGCAAACATTAACCTCCTTACTGTCTGGCAGACAGTACAGGAAGTCGTCTTTGTCATCCCCTCCATATACCAAGGACCCTCAGGGGTATTTCAAGTCCTTGGCATAGTGTTCTACTTCAGCAATTTGTTCTAATGATAGCTGCTTTTCCCAAGCATGTCGAACAATGTTTTCCAAGTCACCATGAGGAGGTGCTTCGGGAGTCGGAGATTTAGATTTTTTAGGAACACTTTCTTCCACCAAAATTATTGGCGCGGCTTCTGAAGGTTCGGCTTCGGCAAGAACAGTAGCCGTACTTGTAGTAGTTGCTTCTTTTGTGTCTCCAGATTTCTCACTAGATGCTTCGGCAGAAGCAAAAACTGGTGCTTTCACGGATTCCAAAACAACATCTAAAACACTAGCTATTCTTCTTTTCCTTAGTGCTCGCTAGCTTAGGCAGCCCTGTTGCAGCTGGTGGGCTTAGCACCTTTGGTTGTTTTGCTGCCTTTTCTAATTCTGGCTCTCCAACCGGGCCTGTACTAGCTTCGATCGACATTGCAGGAGTTGTTTGTATGGCTAAGGGGCAGCTTCTGCACTTTCAATAAGCTTCGGCACATCTCCCAATAGGCTTCGGTCTACGTGTCAAGACCTTGGCTCTCTTCGGCTTCGGCGCGCTAGAAGAGGTTGAAGCATCAACTTTCCTTTTCCTCCCTTGCCTTCGGACATGAAAATAGTAATCATGGTAAACAAACCCAATAACATAGAAAACTCTGTTCAGCCTCCTTTTCCCGCGAGCACCGAAGGCAACTGTCATGGCTTCGTCTTATGTCCTCGAGTAGGCTCTAAGTAGCTTATCACTCGTTTCCTCTATTGCATCTAGCCAGTCATCATTTAGCTCATCAAATTGACTTATGCACCGGAAGGTGTACTTAAGATAAACCAAGCCACCTTGACTGGAGCCAGCAGCAATTTCCTTTGGCATTACCCATTCATTCGCAAGAGGCCATACATTGAAAGCAGTGTGTTCTTGAACTAAATCCCCGGTACTGATGTAAGTACATACGGTGTTGAAAGATTTGCAATTGATGGTCTTCTAATGTTGAAGCGCGACCATATGGGACGTTGAATGATGCCCCTCACATCCTCCCTCTGATTCAAATCATTCTTTATGTAGAGCCATTGCTTCATCCAAGAGCCCGACCACTTCTTCTAAAATGTTGGCACATGGTAATTTGCCTCAGAGTGGGGCACAAAGTTATAACAGCCGAAGTTGTTATGGTATTGTTCTTTTGCGGTCGCCTTTTTCTGGTAAGATAACTCGTGAATGTTGCAGAAGCACCTAGTATCCGACTCTAGTCCCTGACTCCTCATGGCCCATATAAAAACCCCCACTTTGATAAGATCTCTAGGGGTAAGTTGATGAAGGTATATCTCGAATGTCTTCGGAACCTCAACCAACATCTTGTGGAGTGGAAAGCGAAGCCCAGCTTTCATGAAGCTGTTGAAGACCACCACCTCATCAGCTTCAGGAAGGGGAATGGTGCTTTCTCCCCCAGCCCTCACTATGAAAACATCATGAAAATATTTGCCTTTCATCGCTTCAATTTGCCCTTGTTTGATAGTTGACTTCCCCAAAACAACATGGCTCGGCCTCCATGGCCGATCTTCGACATCTTCATTCCCACTCTCCACGTCAAAACTATCGCTATCGATGGAATCCTCATACAACCCAGCCAACATCTCATTGGTGATCTTTTCTGTGTTCGTCTTCTCCATTGCTTCATAAAACCCAGACATTGTAGAGTCTGTGATCATCTTCTCCTCAGCCATTCGGGTGATGGTTGCGGCAGATGCGAAAGCTCAAAAGTCAATCGAGCTCGCAAAAGGGAAGGCTAGGATGGCAAACACAGCGCAAACAACTAGATGGCATGAAAAATATTCGCGACACAGCCTTCTATATATATACTTAGAGCCCCATAGCTCGATGGGTCGCACGGTTCTGAATGATTCGCTATTCTAGCGAAGGGAAGGTGTTTTTTTCGGACCTTCGGCTAAAGGATTTCGTTCACGTCGCAGTCTAAATTTGTTACAAAGAAACAAACTAATACTGCAAGGGCTACTGTTGGGGGCCTTCCTCTTCCTAAGGTCCTCAAAAACATGATTAACCATTTGTTTTCAGCCTAATATAGATTATTACAGGGAGCTTCGGCTTCAGGATGGAAAATTTTCCCCCATAACAAAGACATATGAGGTGAAGATATAACCCGAAGATGACAAAAATGAACACTAAAGCTATAGCCGAAGAGTACTAGCTTCGACTTATAATGGTGATGAAGACTGAACATGATGCTGGCTGGAAGGGAAAAAGACTAACTAGTCCTTAATAATTTATGTTATGGTCATAAGTAAATGTTAGGGGCATAAATGTACTTTTCTCCGGGCTGCGTCCCGTCCCTATAAATAGATGAATAGTAGCACCGTACTGTTCACACTGTTTTGTAATCACTCTCGCATCAGCACCTTCGAGCAAGCCGAAGGTATCAATGTAATATAAACGTTGTTAATATTCATGTGTATATTATGAAATATAAATGTGAATGAACCAATGAATTATATTCTTCATCTTTATGTATTCTTATTTGTCCATGAAACGATGAAGGCATGTCCTTCACGACCTTCGTCCGATGAACATTAAATCCGAGAGGAGGCAATGTTTCGGAGGACGAAGGTCCTTAATACTTAACAATCGTGTTGCCTTGTTCTCGATTCACAGCATTTGAGAACAAGTGACCAACAGGTCCAATATCATGGCTTAACACAAGATAAGCACCTGGGGTGTTACAGCCCTCCCCCTTAAAAGAATCTCGTCCCGAGATTCAAACAATGACCTTTAAGGGTAGAAAAGCATGTAACTCCTAGGTTGGAGATAGATGGCAATTCATGAGATGCCACCTAACAAGATATGAAAGATAGATATGCACTACCGGAACCTGCTGCTTTGTCGAGTGTCTAAAACACTCGGCAAAGCCTGTAAAACACTCGGCGAATGCTTTGCCGAGTGTGACACTCGACAAAGAAAGCTCGGCGAACTGTACATCAGCAACGACTTCTTTGTCGAGTACTTTTTATCGGGCACTCGGCAAAGACTTTGCCGAGTGTCACCAGGTACTTGGCAAAGAAAAGTCACCTTCACGGCGGCTGGTAACAAGAGATGGAGCCTTTGCCGAGCGTATTAGGTGACACTCGACAAAGAGTTTCCTTCTTTGCCGAGTGTCCGGTGGACTAGCACTCGGCAACGAGGTGGCCTGAGGGCCCCTTTGTCAGCACCTTTGCCGAGTGCACTAGGAGGCACTCGGCAAAGGTTGCTTCTTTGCAGAGTGCCGAGGCACATCACTCGGCAAAGAAGCTTTACCGGTGTCCAGGTGTGCCATCTTTGCCGAGTGCTATGACCTGGAGACTCGGTAAAGTGACTAGTATACCCCTTTTTAATTTGTTTTTGCTATTCCATCCAAACAAACAAAAGATATATCACATATACATCACAAATATCACATAATCATCACTTATACATCACAAATATCACATAATCATCACATACATAATAGAGACCACATATTTCAAAAATCTATCAAGTTTTTCACAAACATGTCTATGTTCATACCAAGTTTCACCAACATAAGTATTATCAACTCTCAAACATAAGTTCAGGACAAGTTTATCACACAAGTCTCACAATCACAACTAAGCTAAGAGATCATTAGCGAGGTGGGCGGCTGAACTGGTGCGGTGATGGGCTAGACGATCCATGAGGGTTGTTGGATGTCGCCCTAGATTGACCCTACACATAGAAAAGATTGTAACACCTCAGGTGTTACCAAGACACTAGCTTCATACTTGCACTAATGACCTGTTATCACATGTTGTTAATTGGAGTAGCAGGAGCACATAAGACTTCAGAAGCATGAGTTAGCTAAGAAATGTTAAGGACAAAAGCATTACCCAAGCATTTATGCAATAATCGCCTTGGGCAAGAGAGGATTAAACCCTAGACCCTTCTTGAGCCCTTAACTCCCAAAACCCTGGTTTAAGGGAAAGGTTAAACAAATGTGCAAATCATGAGTTAACCCTTAACCAAAGTTTAAGTAACATTATAATCTACAAAATGCAGAGGGGAAACATTACAAAAAGACCCCTTAAAGACCCCAAATCCATTCTTTAAGTAGAAAACACCCTAGAGCTCTCTAATTCTCTCTAAGTCAAAATTTAACCATAATCTAGAGATCAGACGTGTTCACTTAGTAAATGGCACCAAAACCACTTCGCCTGAATACCAAAAAGGTGTCAAACCACCAAAGGCACCCACAGGAAAAGTTTGAACCTGAGCCAAATTCGTTTGAGATGATTTGGCATCACTTTTGTCACGGGGTGGACAGTGAGACAAGCCAGATTTGGCGTCCGCAAATCTTCTGACCTAGGGCTTATCTCCCCTTGGAACTTACATACAAGAGATAGCCATAGGTGCCCGGGAGAGGACTGCGCCGGATTTTTGCCAAGATTCGCACGTTTGCGATCTCAACAAGCTTTTGAACAAGGGCAGAAGAACACCTCCACGTGTTCGACGCGCCCTAAACGCGCCAGAGCACACCCAGCGCCTGAACCCGCGCACCCCGTGCCGTGCCAAGCCACGCCCGTGTCCCCTGCCCGCGCCCACGCCAATAAAGCCAGCCAAGGCTTCAGTCGTACGCCCCTGCGCGCTCTCGACCTCACTGGAGCACGAGATCGCCGGAGTTTGCCCTGCACACGGCGTGCCAGCGGCCGCCCGAGCACCCGCCACCGTAGGCCAGCCAACCGAGCCATCCCCAGCCTCGTCCGACCCTCGAGAGAAACTCTACGTGCCTCGGTGAAGCTCCTAAAGCGAGGAATCGAGCTCTGCCTCGCCGGAGACGCCGGATCAAGGTCACCGGACTTCACCCGACCGCCAGCGAGCGTAGACCGAGCTCCACGGTGAGTTATTCTTCGATTCCTTGCACGGGTCGACTCATTAGCACCCTGTGAAGCTCCCCGTGCCCTTGGATTGACCTATATCGCCGTGGATAGGCCGGAGCACTCGCCGCCGACGAGCTCGCCCGCCTGCACACGTGGACCGACCGATTTCGGCCATCACCGTCGTTGAGCCGTACCTCGTCATGACCGCAAGGACCTCCCGAAGCCAACCCCACCCTTCACCGGACCTCCCTCGCCGACGGTAAGCTGCGCTGCCCTATTTCCTTCCGTGGGTACTATTCAAAAGGGGGGAGGGACCTCAGGGAAGAAGGAATAGAAGTCAGGGGGTTTTTGAACTGTGAGAGACTCAGATGAATAGTTGCACAAGGGTATAAGTTAAAGAACTGGTTAAGGAAAAGCCCAGGGGCCTCGGTGTAAACTTGTTTTCTAGAAAACCTTTTTAACATTTCTAATTTAAATACAAATAGAGCTTGTAAAATTCTTATTCAACAAAATTTAGTCAAACCAATTTTGCCAGATTCTAAATAATGTGAACTACCTAGGAAAAATACAAAACCCACTAAGTGTTGCAGAAGAATTTAAAGTTCTTAATTAAATAGTATTCTGGCCAAAAGCTAAATAAAAGAAGGAAAAATAGTTACACTGTTAGACTGGGGTTAAGAAAAATCAGAGAAGTACTTAATCACTCCCTAAGCTGTTTTAAAATAGTAAACCCCTCAGTACGCCAAAATTAAGGTAGGATTTACCATTTAAAATTATTTTAGCTCAAAGTTAAAGAAAATAGAAAAGGGAGTTTAAAATAAGAACCAGGGAGCAACCACATTTTTGTTAGCTCACTTATTTAATATAGTTCACTGGAAATTTTTATTAAACCTTTGCTTAGTACAAAAGAAATGAGATACCTTTTATTTTATACAAACAATGAAAACTTAGGAAAATCTTAGAAAAATAATCCTGGGGAGAAAACACCCCAAACCTTGGGGTAACTAATATTTTGTTACTATGAACATAGGAAAAATATGAGTTTTGTTGTTTGATATTTTTCAAATAACAAGTTAGTTATAAGTACCTTTTGGCATTAAACTTTAGAAAATCACAACTAAATATCCAGTAGGTCTTTTTCTGTGATTTTAACACAGGGGACTAATATCACCTATGAATCTGGGCAAAAATAAAAATTGGTACATAAACCTCACTTAAATCATAGTTATAGTGTAAAATGCCCTTTTACACTTGTTTTTGTTAATTTTGCACAAGTAGTATCTTAATTAATCTCCACCTCAAATTTTTTAGGAGAACCCACAAATGTCAATATTTACCCACTGTAATTTCTATAACATTTTTGGAAAAAGTTAACTAACCCTGATAGTTCAAAAATGCTTAATAAGAAGCAATAGAAAGAAAAAGGGAAACCTTGGGGAGAAATAGATGAAAATACAAAGCCCTTAAGTATATCCAAAAAGAAACCCTAGAGAAACACTAAACTTAATACTATTTTACTATGCATAACCTTTACAAATGTTCATATCATTTTTATGCATATATCTTATACATTGCATTCGATAGACTGTAATCTCGCCGACGGGGATACATCCTCATTCCGGAGCACAAAGCTGCTCAGGAGGTAGCCCAGGATCCAGCACCAGAGCCTGCCATCGAGGATCTGCCTGCCCCAGCTTTGGAAGGCAAGCCCCGGTTTTATGCATAACCTACTTATTATGCTATTTTACTACACTTATTGTTTGTATGTTTGTAATGTGCACTTAAGTGTAGGAGTTGTTTGGGACCTTAGTTGCATGACTCAGGATACCTTTGAGATGGATACTAGTATGCTAGGTCGAGTAGCTGCTACGCTAATTAGGGATCTCGGTAGAAGTCGAGTGATTTTTCTAGCACCCGCACGAGGTCAGGAAATTGGTTGTATCCATTTCGATAACGGAATGATGATGGTCTGTGGACACGGATCCATGGGGATGCGTGGTCTACAAGATGAAATTGGAATAAGGATTAACGTGCGGATACCTGTGTCAAGCGTTTGAACGTACTAAAACACATGCCGGGAAATATGGTAAATCGGTAAGCCTAGTACCTGAGTGAACCTGCCCGCAGATTGCCCTCCTCACGCGACCTGAGATGTGGTCTCCCATTCCGGTTATGGTGGGTACAAGTGCGGTCACTGCACGACGGCAGTCGGGTCAGTGAGGCATTGTACGCCAAGGCGGTGAGCCCCTTTTTGTTGCTAGGGAATCGATGGGGACGGTTGATGTGTGGTGGGGGACGGAGTGCCTCGCCACGTCGTGTGTTTAGGTTTACCTCGCAAGGATAAAAACTCGATTCGAATCGTCTACTTCTCGCAGCTAATGAGACTGTTTTATTCATTGTACTGCACTGAGTAACAAGTGGAAATGTGTTGGCAAAAGATGTTGAATGCTAAATGTTTGATACCATGTATGATTAGATAGGTACACATTTAGTCTTAAGAGAGTCACACTAAAACTTGAAAAAGCTAAAACTTGATTTTAGACTCAGCTAGTGCTTTTGGCATAGCAAACCCCTCAGCCAAATAGCTGCATGTCTAGAGGTAGAGGAGTAGACTCCTCACACCGGGTAAGTCTAGCTTAGTATTAGTATACTCAGCCTTGCTTGTGGCATAATTTTACAGGTTCTTTGGAGGACATGGTTGTTGGAGTGACTTGGCCGTCCATCTTACCACCGGGTTGGACAGTCGAGTGGGACCCTACCTCGGCAGAGGAGGAGCATAAGGAGTGATGGGACAAGCTTCCCCATCTCTCCGTTTATTTACCGTTAGTTTTATTCCGCTGCATTCCGAACAATGATCAGTACTTTTGCTAAAACTTCGATGATATTGTAATAAATTTAATACTCCTTAATGTATAGTTTTTATACTTTATTGTATTTGCTCTGTGCCTCACCATCGAGTGAGTACGTGGTACTTGATCCTGTTAGTGGCCTCGTCGGACTAGATCCGAGGGACTGACGTGTTATTCCTATTTAAGTGTGGTCTAGCCTCTAAGGTGGGACTTAGGCACTTAAGTTGGAATAATTCGGGCGGTTCTGCCACAGCTGGTATCGGAGCTTTTACCACCACAGAGGAATCAATAAACTATAAATACCATCCTTTTTCAAAAAGTAAAACTTGTTAGAAACAAATGTTGGATAGGTCGTCAGGACGATAAGGATAGACCTAGGACGTGAAGCCTTAGGATAATAGAGGAGTAGCTAGGTGGCTAATTGAGTAAAGCCCTATAGGCTACTATAAGGAATGGGAATTTTTCCCTATAAGTTGATGTGAGGTCGTTTAGGACGAGCATGCATGCATCATTTAATCAAACTACTTGGTAATTAGTTAAGAGCTTTAAAATGCTATGAGACATGACAACAAAAGATTAAGTACACTCCAGGACCACAACACAACCTTAGAAAAGCTAGGCACATATTCCTTTTTATTTTTTTTATAATTCTTTTTCTTTTTCGCTTACGCTTACCCTTACACAATGACCTCTCACGGTTCCTTGGAAGGAGAGAACGCACATTCCCACACGGACGGACTTGCATGAGGGTTTTCCTCGTATCTTGTGGGAGGTACTGCAGGGAGCCGGTTACACGACGCCTCCCTAGTACACGGTGCAGCTGTTCGAGAAGCACCGGGTGCCCCGCTGTAGGGTAAGGATGACCCTGGAGCCTCATCCCTTACAGCCAGGCTGGCGTTCGTTGGACTTCGAGTCTTTCGGATACCGGGCTGAGGATACTATTGAGGCCATTGCTCTCCACGGGCTGACCACCTTCTGTGGTTTTCACCCCTTGGAGCTATCCACTCACCCCATTGGTTTGTTCCCCGTGGAGAAGGAGAACGACCCAATGTGGAAGGACCGAGTGGAACATGCCAAGGATGTGTGGGCTCTATACCCAGGGCAGACTGCTCACCTCACAGTGCGATGCATGAATGCCTTGTATCGTCTGCAAGTGATGCGAGGAGAGGCAATGTCTCAGCTAATGGCATTGTTGGAGGCTACCAAGATCACCCTAGACAACAGAGAGGAACTGGTGGTAGACCTATCCACTGAGATGGTGGAAAAGGACCTGCAAGTGGAACAGATGGCCAATCAGATCTAGGAGCTTGAGGAGCTAGTGGGAGCCAGGGAGAACACCATTGAGGTTCTCGAGGATCAGCTAATCAACACTCAGCAGCAACTTGATGAAGCAACCAGCACTTGGATATGCACCACCAGGAGATCCAGGACATGGAGGCCAACGAGGATGTCGATATCGAGGGAGGAGAGGAGCCGGAGCCTACATCCAACTTGGACATTGCTGGCTCAGGGAGACCACCTTCCCTCGAGTCGAGCATTGCCTCGTTTGCTCACTAGGTTGCAGGGATAGAGTTAGAAGTGTGTGGCGGTAGAACTCCTCGAAGCTAGCTTAGCGTTTGCACCCTTGGGGTACTAGGCTAGACAGAGTTGAGTCTTTTGAGCACTGATGTAACCAGTAGCAAACTCTTTTGGAATTATGCATGATGAATGATGTTAGCTTTAATTTATGATGAAAAGTTTTATGCCATGTAGTATATTTTATGAATTATGCAAGAAAATATTGGTTTTACCCTTTCAAATCTTTCACCACGTATGAACCCTGACATCAGAAGTATGATATTGAGAGCACCCTAAATTTTCAGATGGCAGGAAGAGCGCGTCGTGGATAGAATGAGCGCATTCCTCCACCACCACCACCGCCTCCTACCATGCAAGAGTTGATGGCCCAGCAGAATGAGACACCGCGATAGTTTGCTCAACGTCAGCCTCCACCCCAGCATTATGGTGGTGGTGATCACCATCAGCGTCCCCAGTAGTAGCCACTTATCAGGAGTTCCTCAGCACCTAGCCGCCATTGTTCACTCGGGTAGAGGATCCGCTTGATGCTGATGTATGGCTCAGGGTAGTGGAATCCAAATTCCCACTACTCAATGGAGTCTGTTCAGATGTGGCTAAGGTCAGGTTCGCCACCCAGCAGCTTCGCGGACCCGCGCGGACATGGTGAGGCCACTTCCTTGCTATGCAGCCAGTTGACCACGTGGTGGAATGGAGAGAGTTCAAGGCAGCATTCAGAGGACATCACATACCAGCAGGCATTATGGACTACAAGCTTAATGAGTTTCTTGCACTTACTCAGGGAAATCGCACTATGTTGCAGTACGCTCAGGCCTTCAATGACCTGTGTCAGTATGCCGAATATCATGCAGACACTGATGAGAAGAGAGGGATAGGTTCAGGTGGGGGCTCGGCACTAAGGTCCGCGACCGTCTCAACACCGTCAGGGCCAACAGTTACAATGAGTTAGTCAACATGGCCATTTCCTAGGAGGACTGCATCACCGCCCGTCAGGCAGAAAAGAAGAGGAAGACCCCTGTGGCAGGATCATCAGCTCAGCCTCAGTGCTTCAGAATTGTATCTAACACTCAGAACAGGGGACCTCAGCAGTAGCAAGGACGTTGGGTGATCCGACCACAGCAGCAGCAGCAGGCACCCAACCGCTCTCAGC